>LPNX010100240.1:95957-138769 GCA_001517045.1 Pseudotsuga menziesii | reverse complement strand
GAGAGAGAGAGAGATAAGTGCATATGTCATAACCTTCTTATCTATAGATATTTCAACACATTATGAACTTATGGTGAGAGAGAGAGAGAGAGAGAGAGAGAGAGAGATAAGTGCATATGTCATAACCTTCTTATCTATAGATATTTCAACACATTATGAACTTATGGTGAGAGAGAGAGAGAGAGAGAGAGAGTCTATGCTCAACCTATCCGTCATATGATTATTACAAAGTATGACTTGATAAATACAAAACTTGTTAATTTCATATTAAGTGCATATGTCATAACCTTCTTATCTATAGATATTTCAACACATTATGAACTTATGGTGAGAGAGAGAGAGAGAGAGAGAGAGATAAGTGCATATTTCATAACCTTCTTATCTATAGATATTTCAACACATTATGAGAGAGAGAGAGAGAGAGAGAGAGAGAGAGAGAAAGATAGAGAGAGATAAGTGCATATGTCATAACCTTCTTATCTATAGATATTTCAACACATTATGTGTGTGTGTGTGTGTGTGTGTGTGAGAGAGAGAGAGAGAGAGAGAGAGAGAGAGAGAGTCTATGCTCAACCTATCCTATTTGTCATATGATTATTACAAAGTATGACTTGATAGGTTGTAAAATCTTGGGTAACACTCTTCGATTGTGAATTAACCTTGGTAATCAAATATATATGGAACAATGGGATTTTCAAATTTCAAAAGATGCAATGGCTAATACATGTTTCGACACTTGGCTCATGCATGTAATTCTCCTTTGGGAAACAATTATCACTTGTACCTCAAGTATACAGTTGGCATATCCATGACTCAACATGTGTTTGTGTACTCTCTAAATTAGTGTCAAAAGGAAAGTATGGTTTAATGGATATTACTCCATTTTCACTTGATTTTTCACATGTTTCTTGACGGTTGTATAAAAGTTTGAGATAGGGGTGATGGAGGGTTTCTAATATAATATTATAACTAAAAGACACACCATCTTAACCAGGTATTCTACAACCCTATCATAATTGTCCCATTATCGTGAAAGAATGAGATCAATTTTGTAACTATTGATTCGATTGTTGAAAGTATCTGTTTCAATCATTCCTTATTTGAGTTATGCCTTGTATTTGGTCCTCCAATGAGTTTTGTAATACAATACTTCTCCTGTAACTAGCACTATGCAATGTTTAACTTTTATACTACTAGGTTTGATTTTCGGATGACTTGCAATTGTAATAGGTAAAACAACAATTTTTTTATTTTATCTTACATCTTGTCATCTAACACTTGGCTTTGTTTTTTAATGGATTTACTCACAAAAATTGTATATGAGTTCCATTCTCACCAAATACATGTGCTTGCTGGTTTAATAAGAGGTTAACTATCACAAGGTTTTCAAAATAGGTAAGGGTTTATATATTTCTCATAACGCAAGTTTGCATTATTAAACAGTTGTTTCATTGAGTGAAAGACTCTCATCTGCTTTTGTTTTCTAAAACTTTAAAGGTTAAGTTCGCTGAGTCGTGGGTCTTGGATTCTTATTTACCACTAAAAACTATAGTAGGCTGTGAGAACCAAGTGACTCTTCGTTTTGTTTGAATGTACTCTCAACAAAGATTAAAAAAACTTGTTACGATTTTAGCTAAGTATAAAGAGTTTTTTGAAATGGACAAGGGTTTCTAACTCGTCCCATTATAAATTTGGAAAATAGGTCTATTCAAGCTTCTCAAACATAGTCCATCCACAATCAAACAAATATTAGTTGTATGACCTTGTATTTTGAACTTGAAATAAAATTTATGAATCGTTAAAATACTTTTTCTTCTAAAAAATTCCCCTGCCTTCATGTATTGAATCTATTTATTAGTTTTTTTAGATTTTGAACAAATCATACCACAAGAAATACACAATGAATTTAATTCCCTTTTTGTTTCAACTCTAAAAGGTTATAGTAAAATATAGGTTTGTAAATTATATTACTAAAGGGATTTGTAAAGTGATTTCCTTGTTCCTTTGATAAGTTCTACATTTATGTAGATATATGCCTTAACTCACAATGTGAGTGGCATGGAACTAATTATCTATGTATGAGATTCCTCTTAACAAAGTATTAGTGCTTGTAGCTTCAAAGGATTTGAACCAAACAAAATAGACTATTTCCCCTTTACAAAATCTAGGCATGCGAGTATTTTTACACCACTGCACAGATTATATTTCAAGTATTTTGCAATATTAATAAAAATTATATATAAGTACATGTATATTTACACATGTCTCTACTCATTCTCTATAGGTTTTTGAGTATTCTAGAATCAGTGTCTACTTTGTTTTGTAAAAGTAAAATTATGCATGTGCTTACAAATTTCGAAAATTTAAATTAGAAGTACTTATACCCATAACTAGGGTCTAGCACACCAATCTTTAACTAGACTATGCAATTCCCAAATTAAAAGTACAAGCGTTGTATGCTTGACTGTAACAATTACATTAAATAAAGATAACTAATTTTTAACTTTGAATGTAACTTCTATTTTAAAAGACTCTACCTTTCTCGTTCATTTTTTAATGGCTATATAAATACAGTGTAAAGATATTGAATATCCAAAAATGCATTTATATAAAATGAAAACCTTATAAATACATTTGGAAAATAGATACAAACTATATATTTATTCCCTTGTTCTTATAGTACATCCATCCTATAGGATTTCTTGTATAGCAACATAACAATAATCATACTAAATCTTTTCAATTGGAAAATAATAAAAACAAACTTAGCATTGATAAAATTACTTATATGTTCCTCTAGTTGGTTTTCCAAAACAGATATGGGCATCCCCCAAACCACCAAACTGTAGACTTTATCAGGAATAATGAGCTATTTATGTTCCCAATAGTCACTCCCAAGTTAGGCCATGATACCATTAGTGCTTAATTAACCTTAAGCTTAAAGTTTCTCTTTCGGTTTCTCTCAAATGAAAATGTCCTCATAGAGCTTTACCAATTCTGTCAGTTAGTATACTCTCTTCAATTACCACACCTAACATTGGTAATGCTTGAAATAATGTTTAAATAAGAGTTTGAACATTTTATATATGTTTGTACTTAATTCAATAAGAACTCTCTTTGCCAATATTCCAAGTTGTGAGTATCATGAACTTACATTACCTACCTCATGCAACACTTCACTGCGCTCTTAGTATGAACATAGAAAGTACTCATGTACTTATCCAGATTGAACTTGAGACCTCATGTGTTGTTCCTGTTTTTTCCACAACCACATATAACAATCAGATTTTTATTGATCTTCCTTCTCTCTCAAGTTTTATGTTTTTTCGTTGTTCTCTCCTCTATGAGTTTTTTTTAACTCCTTACTGTCCCCGATTAAAGGAAGATACTTCATCCTAAATTCTAAGAGTTATGTCTAAATCTATGTAAGAGGTTTTTGACCACCCACTTCTTTAAGAAAAGGGGAGATTTTTTAATTGACACATGGACCCCTCACCTGGCCCTAACTTTCCACTAATGGGATCATGGCCCCTCATTTATTTTGGTTCTACACAAATATGTTTTGGATGCTTAATTAATAAGAATGATTATTTACAAAAATTACATCGACACAATCATTTAAATGATGTATCATGTTCAAAGCTTCAACAACATTTTCTAACTATCATATCAACAACTAATTAGAAAAAAATGTTTTTAATCCTAAGTGACTTATTCTAGTATTTCACAATTGTACAACCATTTATGACAGACCAAAATGAAGTATTTTAGTACATACATTCTCCATAGAGTTCATGAAAAACTAAAAACTAGATTTTGTTATTCCCATAGTCCAAAATATGCTACTACTAACTATCTTACTTGTATAGATCCTGACAAAATGATCCAATAGAAATGAAATTTTACAAAACATTTGAAGAAATTATACATTTTTGTGTCCCTGCCATAGTTGGCCATTCTTTCTTCTTCCCACCACTAAGGATAAAAAAGAGGGGTATATGTTCCAAGCATGTTTTGTATGTTTCTCTATTGCGTCTTCTTTCATGGTTGTTGCTAGATCTTGTTCAAATGAAACTACCGAGGCCACGGGGAAGCCTATTTCCTCAACTCCTCTAAACCTTATTTTGTTCCAACTCCAAGTGATGCAATCTCTTGTATTTCCTTTATCATATCCTCCCATTTCTCCAAATTGTATTAGTTGGTTTCTTATCTAATATCAAGAAAAACAATCTTTCCTTTGTGTCTTTCCACCTATGCTTTCAACATTATTGATTGCTTCTTGGTTGCTTTTATATGCCTAGCATAACTTTCTTCCATTTATTTTTTTCAATTCTCCCATAACCAATGCCATACCTTTGACATCATTATGGTTTTCCCACCTCCAAATGGAATCACAAAAGGTGTGTTGGACTCACGATCGCTGTTAGACCAAAACTTGCAGGTGTTAATATCTGCTACAATCGCCATATTTAGGATATCGGGAGGTGATTAGTCTATTTCACGAAACTCACGGGGAGCACTGAACCCAATGTCCAATAATCTCCCCCCAAACATGAGCTGGGTGAGTTTCAAACCCTTGACCTGTAGCTCTGATACCATTTGTTAGACTCATGATTGTCGTTAGACCAAAACCTGCAGGTGTTAATCTTGACCACAATCGCCAAAGTTAGGATCTTAGGAGGTGATTAGTCCATGTCAGGAAACTCACGGGGAGCATTGAACCCAATGTCCAACAAGGTGGAGTCCTCACCTAATGCACACTGACTAAGATGGTCCCACTTGTCCATGATGACTTTCTTGAGTTGAAGGATGTTTCCAAATATATAAAATAATATAAACAACCAAACATTATAAAGGACCGACTATAATAAAGGGCCCACTATAACAATCATTGTTCTCCCCTCTATTAGTGTTTTTCTTACTCTTAAATACTATCATTGATTAAAGGGAGATATGTCATCCTAAATTCTAAGAGTTATGGATAAATATATGGAAGAGGTTTTGATCACTCACTTCTTTAAGAAAAGGGGAGAAATTTTAATTGACACATGGACCCCTCACCTAACTCTAACTTTCCACTAATGGGATTATGGCCCCTCATTTATTCTAGTTCTACACAAATCTGTTTTGGGTTCTTAATTAATAATAAAAATTATTTACAAAAATTACATCTACACCACCATTTAAACAATGTATCATGGTGTATCATGTTCAAATATTCAAAAACATTTAATAACTACCATAACAACAACTAATTAGAAAAAATGTTTTTAATCCTAAGTGAATTATTCTAGTATATCTTAATCGTACAACCATTTATGACCAACCAAAATGAAGTATTTCAGTCCATACATTCTCCATAGAGTTCATGAAAAACTACAAACTAGATTTTGTTATTCCTATAGTCCAAAATCTGTTACTACTAACTATATTACTTGTATAGATTTTGATAAATTGATCAAATAAAAATAAAATTTTGCAAAACATTTGAATTAATTAAACATTTTTGTGTCCTTGTCCTAGTTGGATATTCTTTCTTCTTCTCACCACTAAGGATAAAAATGAGGGGTCTATGTTCCAAGCATGTTTTGTATGTTTCTCTATTGTGTCTTCTTTCATGGTTGTTTCTAGATCTTGTTCAAATGAAACTACCGAGGCCATGGGGGAAGCATATTTCCTCAACTCCTCTAAGCCTATTTTTGTTCCAACTCCTCTTGTATTTCCTTTATCATATCCTCCCATTTCTCCAAATTGTCTTAGTTGATAAAATTCTTGCACCAAGAAAATGAACGCAAGAGTTACCTATAGCCACAACTTATTATTCACTATCTTCATTGGTAGAAGAGGTTTCCTTCGTTGAATTTGAGAATATATCCAACTGATTACCTATTCCTTTTGTTGGGAAATGTTGATTCCTGGAGTCCCGAGTTCCATGGACTAGCGCCCAAATAACACTCCCAAAATCACAAACTAACTTGATAGAGTTATATCTAGACTATGAGATCATGGGAAGAACACTCCAACACAAGAGAAGGAAAATAATACGCTCACACCTCCGAAACAGGGCCAAACCATCCAAAAACCCTTCCCAATCAAGGATTTAATCGCATATGATTTGCTTTATTCCGACATGATATAATTTATAAAGGATTATACTTGCAAGCTCAAATGGAGAAGACAATAGACTTTCCAATTATTTCTGTTCATATGCATGTTTGTTCCCTTGCCACTTGTCCCTATAATTTTAGAAGGTCATTAAGAGGTTGATTAGATGGAAAAAAGCTTAGGGGAGGTTTTTTTTGGCCTCCCCTAACCCATTTCACTAAAGTTTCCCGAGGGACAAGAGACATGCCTTATTGGCCATGGATTCAACCCTTGAATTAAGCGATAGAAAGGTATGGTAAAAATTGACATTCTCCACACCTTTTACCACTTTTTGAATTTTCCAAAGCAACTTATTCATACATATTTCATTAGGAAGGGTTTTGTAAGGCATATAACATATGAATATCATGGAGTCACCTAAAAGCGTCACTGGATTTTTATGCCTTCATTCTTCATGATCTTGGTTCCTCGCCAAAGTCCCAAAGCTTTTGCATGGTTGTTTGTTGTTACACCCATTCCCCATGCTTATGCATTTAATTTTTTTTTTTCCTTAAGGTAAAAAATGACCTCATGTACCTACCACACCTAAATATTATTATCCTTTTTCCATGATCAATAGTTTGCCAATATTATTCCACTCTCTTATCTACACAACTTCCCCCTCTTCTCTTTCAATTTCTCCTTGTTTTCAACGGATGATAAAGATCATCAAACACATAATGGAGTTACTCATATTTTAACATTATAACATAGAGATCAAGAATTCAAAACTGCATGACAACTAGGCATACTAAGTTCATAATACTTTAGAAATACACTACTTACATTGTATCACAAATGCTATGAAACGAATAAGGAGATCACCACAAAACAACATAAGTGCAACTTGAAGTTTATGCTCTTTGCTTAGACATTTTTTTTCCTGAAATATCTATCTTATTTGTTCTTTCCAATGCAAGAGTATACTTTTCATTTGCAAGTTATAGTGCTTTGATTTTGTATAGTTCAATTTCATTCTATAACTTTTTATAAAATTTTCCAATTAGAAACAAGACAATTTATTATATTGAATTATGGAAAATGAAAAACAAATTTTAGAATTTTAGAATTCTACTCACTCCCATTTTCTGATTGGTCAAAGAGGTTATTGATGGAACATAAATTCAAGACATGACATCTTGAATAGGCCAAAATATTAAATAGGAAATGATTTCGATTAAGAGGATGGCAAAAACTTAGAACACTTTCAGTTATGGTAAAAGAAAAACAATTTTATGGATCAAAATTAGTTTGGGCTCTAGTCCATCCTTTATTTTCACATCCATTTGTATTTGTATCTTGTGTCTATTCAAATAATTACAAGACACTTTACACTTCCGGAAATCATCTCAATGTATGGGCTTGAAATTCTTTTTGGGAATTCTCTAATTACTCCACCACCGGCTGCAACAAAACTTGAAGAGGCATCACCACCCAGATTGCAACCATTGAAATAGTGAAGAGTCAAATTGGTAACCATCGGAATTTTGAAGAGCCACAATCTGCCACACTGTCTCACTACATGACATAAATAAGATTAATTAAATTTTGATGCAACAGAACTATGCCAACAAAGCACATCCAAAAAATCTAAAGAGGCAGCACACTTCTCAAATATGTCAGGCTGTAACAGAGCATTAATAGATTGTAAATCATTAACAGAGAATTCTGTTTTTTGTATAAACGAAGGGCCAGTTTGTATTTAATAACCGACTTATCCATAATCCTATATATACCTAGCTTGTAAATCATATTATGTACGCTGAAAAAATGCACAGTAGAGAGTAATTGAAATAGAGTTGAAACCCTGAAATTTTTACTTTGTAATTCTGTGTTTTACTCTGTTTCTAAAAAACTCAGTTTTATTTTTTTTAATATCAGTTTGCTGTAGAAGCTCGAGTTCACTTGTGTGAATGTTGTTTATTTATTCAGTAGAATATTTCTGATAAATTTGCGGATGCAGGGGTGATAAAAAACGTGTTAAATAGTGAGCTGCAACAGAGTTGTGCGTGAGCTATGAGTGAGTTGTAGGTGATTTCAGCAGTCACAACTAGCTGAATTAAGCGTTTTAAGTGTTGCTAGCTGTAACATCTAGCTGCAACACCATCTAGGAAGTTTTGTTAGCAGTAGCAGCTAAGCTGCAACAATCCTATAGGTGCTGGGTTGTTATTTTGAGCTCTGTTAGTAAAACTGTACATTACTTAGAAAAGTTGTACATGACTGTAGAGTGTTATTTTGATCTGTACATGAATTTTTAGTGTTGCGTAAGTTGAGAGCGGCACTCCCCTGCCTTCCCCATAGTGGTATCAAGCGTGGTTAAGTTCTCTTTCGTGTTTAAGAGCCTGGTTGAGTTTTATTGCTCATTTGTTTTTTGAAATTAACTGAAATGGCTACTAACAACAGTGTAGTGCAGCCACAAATTCCAGTATTGTCTGAAAGAAATTATGACACATGGTTTATTAAAATGAGAACTATCCTATGTGCTCAGGATCTTTGCGAGTTTGTTATGATTGGCTATCCTGAACCAATTGATCAAGCGGCTGAGTTGGCTCTGTCAAATGCTGAGCGTATTTTGTTGAAGGAAAATCGAAAGAAGGATAATAAAGCTCTTGGTCTTATTCAACAAGGCTTGAGTGAATCTATTTTTCCAAATATATCAAGTACTGAGTCTTCAAAGAAAACTTGGGACACTCTTGAAACATGCTATCAAGGTGTGACCAAGGTAAAGAATGTTAAGCTGCAGAATTTAAGAAGAGACTTTGAGAATCTAAAGATGAAGGACTGCGAGACTATTGATAATTTCATGAGACAAGTCATGAGTGTTGTAAACTAGCTATGACAATACGGTGAAGATCTTCTAGATCAACATGTGATTGAAAAATTGTTGAGATGTTTGCCAAAGAAATTTGAAGCAGTGGTGGTTCCAATTGAAGAATTTAAAAATCTCAGTAAGATGCACATTGATGAGATGACTGGTTCATTGCTTGCTCATGAATCTAGAATGAACATGTATGATGATACTCCATTAGAAAATGATTGTAAATCTCATTTAAATGTTACTAGAGGTAAGGTAGAGGTAGAGGAAGAACTAGTAATAGAGGAAGAGGAGGACAAAGTGCTGGCTATAGTGACAGCAAAAATAATTCTGAAAATGAAGAGAAGTTACAACAGAATACTCCTAGCGTAAGGGGGAGTAGCAGCAGAGCAGGACAATCAAGAAATCATAGGTATGATAAATCTAAAGTTCAATGTTTTTATTGTAAGGAATTTGGGCATTTTGCTAACAAGTGTTGGAAGAAGCAAGCAGATGCTAGTAAGTTGTATACACACATGACAGAGGAGACTAGAAATGAAGAGCAACCTATGTTTTTGACTTGTAATGTCACCCAGGAAAGTTCAAAAGATATATGGTTTTTGGACAGTGCATGCAGCAACTGCATGGCTGGAAATAATGAATTATTTTCAAGTCTAGACACCAGCATTCGGTCTGAAGTAAAGTTAGGTAATGAATGTAAGGTAAAAGTTAATGGTAAAGGTGTGATTGCTGTGTATGCAAAAAATGGTAAAATAAGAGCAATACATGATGTTTATTATGTTCCTGGTTTAATGTGTAATTTATTAAGTGTTGGAAAACTGTTGGAGAAAGAATACAAAGTGTTCTTTAAGAACAAGGTATGTACCATTTATGACAAATATCCAAGTAAATAGTTGATTTCCAGAGTAGAGATGACAAAGAATAGAAAGTTTCCACTGGCTATGAGAAATGATTTGACTAACTCTTTGAATGCTTATAAAACTAAGAGTTTAGATCAATCATGGTTATGGCATTTGAGATATGGCCATTTGCATTTTGGTGGTTTAGAGTTGCAGAAGAAGTAGATGGTAAAAAGACTTCCCCAGTATTGAGCAGCGAGCAAGCTCATGTGAGAGTTGCATATTGGGAAAGCATCACAGAGATAAATTTATTTCTGGAGTCTCGAATAGAGCAAAAGCACCATTGGAGCTGGTACACACAGATTTGTGTGGATCGAGGCAAACACCTTATTTGACCGGTAATTTTTATTTTATGTCTTTCATTGATGATCACAGTCAAAAAACTTGGGTGTATTTGTTGAAACAGAAATCTCAATCATTTGATGTGTTTAAAAGTTTTAAAGCTATGCCTAAAAAAGAGAGTAACAAATTTATTAAAGTCTTGAGATCAGATGGAGGAGGTGAGTATATGTCAAATGAATTTATGAATTTTTGTAAGCATTATGGAATTAAAAGGCAGTTTACTACACGCTACACTCCACAACAAAATGATGTAGCAGAAAGGAAGAATCAGATTATTATGAACATGGCTTGAAGTATGATGAAGGAGAAGCATCTTTCAAATGAATATTGGGGAGACGCTGTTACTTGTTCAGTATACATCTTGAATAGAAGCCCCACAAAGAGCGTGACGGATCGTGTTCCTCAGCAAGCTTGGAGCGATAAGTGTAGAAACATATCTCATTTAAGAATTTTTGGTTGTGTAGCTTATGCACATGTACCTGAAGAAATGAGAAGAAAGTTAGATGACATAAGTCAGAAATGTATTTTTGTTGGATATAGTGAAGAATCTAAAGCATATAGACTTATAATCCCATCACCAAGAAGTATGTCATAAGAAGAGATGTAGTTTTTAAAGAAGAAGAAGCATGGGATGGGAGCATTGATAAATTGGTTGGTAAGGACGTTGTTGCACCTCATGCAGCAGATGAAGAAGATGAACATGGCACACATGGAGGACAATCAACTCCACATACACCAGCAGTAAGGACACCTGCCAGAACACCCAGAACTCATGAACATGGTGAACCATCAAGTGTTGGTGGATAGCAAGGAACATGATCGGAGGTAAGAAATGAATCAAATCCTACATTGGCATCATTAAGAAACACAGTCAGAGGTCAGAAGACTAGAAGTTTAAGAGAATTGTATGATCAAAATGAAGAAGTAGATCAAGTTTCAAATTTTGCATTTATAGCATGTGATCCTATAGATTTTGATGAAGATGTTAAAAAGGATGTTTGGATAAAAGCAATGGATGAAGAAATTGATGCCATAGAAAGAAATAATACTTGGAATATTGTAGATTTTCCTAATGATAAAAATTGTATTGGTGTCAAATGGATTTATAGAACTAAGTTAAATGCTGATGGTGATGTTGAAAAGTACAAAGCAAGGCTTGTTGCTCAGGGGTTTAGTCAACAACTGGAATTGATTATAATGAGACCTTTGCACCTGTAGCCATACTTGATACGATAAGGATGGTATTAGCTATTGCTGCTCATAATAAATGGTATGTACATCAAATGGATGTAATGTTTGCATTTTTGAATGGATCTTTAGAAGAAGAGGTTTATGTGAGACAACCTACAGGATATGAGGTTGATGTACAAGAAGACAAGGTCTATAGATTGAAGAAAGCATTGTATGGATTGAAGCAAGCACCCAGAGTATGGTACAACAGAATTGATGAATATTTGAATGGTGAAGGATTCAACAAAATTCCAAGTGAACCAACACTATATACAAAGGTAAATCAAGAAGTTAAAATACTGATTGTGTGCTTATATGTGGATGATTTGATATTCACTGGAGATTTTTCTGTAGATGAGTTCAAGAAATCCATGAAAACATAATTTGAGATGACTGATTTAGGAATGATGAAATATTTCCTTGGTATTGAAGTAACTCAATCTGAAGATGGTATTTTTATATGTCAGTCTAAATATGCAAATGATGTATTGAAAAGATTCAGAATGCTGAATTGTAAGCTAGATGTAACTGCAATAGCAATTGACACAAAACTCAGTAAGGATGATGATGGGTCAAAAGTTGATCCAATGATGTATAAAAGACTGGTTGGAAGTCTTATGTACTTAACTGCAACAAGACCTAATATAATGTTTGCAGTAAGTTTGATTTCAAGGTTTATGGAATCACTGAAGAATACCCACTGGAAAGGTGGAAAGCAAATCCTAAGATATGTTGCTGGAACAAAAAAAATTGGTATCCAGTATACATGTAATTCAAATTTTAAGTTGATTGGATACACTAACAGTGATTTTGTAGGTTCTATTGATGATAGAAAGAGCACATCTGGGTATGTGTTCAGTTTTGGATCGGGATCAGTAGCATGGGAATCAAAGAAGCAACCCATAGTGACACTATCATCTGCTGAGGCAGAGTATGTTGCAGCAACAACAGCTGCATGTCAAACTGTATGGATGAGAATAACTCTTTCTGAGTTACAACATGAACAAATGAACCAACTCCAATTTTTTGTGATAATAACTCAGTTATTGCACTATCAAGAAATCACATCTTTCACAAAAGAAGTAAGCATATTCATACACTGTATCATTTTATCTATGAACTGATAAACAACAATGAAATCAGTGTGGAATTTTGCACATCAGGAAATTAGTTTGCAGATCTATTTACAAAACCATTGGGAAAATATTTGTTTGAATTTCATAGAAAAAACATTGGGGTTTGTAAGCTGTAACCGAAATCTAGTGTTAAAAATTTTGTTTTTTGGGTGTAGTAATTAAGGGGGAGAATGTTGGGAATTATGTAATTACTCCATCGTCGGCTGCAACAAAACTTGAAGAGGCATCACCGCCCAGATTGCAACCGTTGAAACAATGAAGAGTCAAATTGCTAATCGTCAGAATTTTGAAGAGCCGCAATCTTCCACATCATCTCACTACATGACATAAATAAGATTAATTAAATTTTGATGCAACAGAACTATTCCAACAAAGCACATCCAAAAAATCTGAAGAGGTAGCTCACTTCTCAAATCTGTCAGACTGTAATAGAGCATTAACAGATTGTAAATCATTAACAAAGAATTCTGTTTTTGTATAAACGAAGGGCCAGTTTGTATTTAATGACCAACTTAGCCATAATCCTATATACACCTAGCTTGTAAATCATATTATGTATGCTGAAAATGCACAACAGAGAGTAATTGAGACAGAGTTGAAAGTCTAAAATTTTTACTGTGTAATTATGTGTTTTACTCTGTTTTTGAAAAAATCAGTTTTATTTATTTTAATATCAGTTTGCTGTAGCAGCTCCAGTTCACTTGTGTGAATGTTGTTTATTTATTCAGTAGAATATTTCTAATAAATTTACGGACGTAGGAGTGATAAAAAATGTGTTTCCTTCCCCACACTTCTAGACAATAATATTATAAATATATTGTAGTATCTCAAATTTGCAAAAAAATTAGAAAGCAAGTTCTGTCTTCGATTATTTCCTGTCATTATTCACATCATGGCTATATATGTTGGGTAATCAACAGAACATTTGTCTTCTATCATCGCATACAAAACAATTGAATTTTATTATTGCTTTTCCTATGAAGTATAAGAACAACGAAATCATTAAAAAAGTGTAAAAAAAATAGTGAAAAGCAATATTTTTTGTTTTTTGTGTGTGAAAGTTGATTGGAAACATTTGTGCACCTTAAGAGCTGGTTTTGCAAGCAACACAGGTGCTAAACAATAGTAGCTAAGCAAATATTTAATATGTAACTTGCAAGGGAAAATACAATAAATTATCACATAAATGGTTTGGATTTTTAACTGTATTTATGTACATAGTAGCATGTTTTGAGCATGAACATATTTTTTGTGCACATGTTAAGCCAATAATTTGATTAGTGTATTGATATTCAATTCACTATATTTTTAAACTTTATCAAGACAAATAATTGCAATGGTGGAATTAACTACAACTGTTTGACATTAATAGCATTATCGAAACTTTTCAAAGTCCATACACTAGTTTTCAAGCTTCAGTTTTAATCTATGCTATTGAACTTAACACAAAGAGATTTTACTGGTATCTGTTGCCTATATTTTGTATTTGCTTACATGACAATGGAAAATATCTCAACATGGGTCATTTTCAAGGGCCAACAGTAATTTGCAAAATCTTTTTGATATATCTTAAACATTTGTTCTTGTAGTCTATCTTGTTTTTATTATCTTGTTTTTATTTTCAAATGGTTGACCAGTTTACAAGCATAAATAGGAAGTGGAAGCATAAATAGGAAGTGGAGGGAAATTCAATGATTGAAACATGGAAAATTATGGAACCAATCAGTGTCTACTCAACTGTAGTGTTTTTGATACAAACCATTTGATAAAGATATCTAATTAGAAAACAAGAAAATTGATTGAGCAAATGCTGCTTCAAAGTGATAATTTTAAAGCTAGAAATTGTCCGTAGAGAAATATTTCATCTATTAGAACTTTATATCATTATCCACTTCAACTGGTGGGACAATTTTGTTTGCGTAAAATAGCAAGACAGTTTGAAGTGAAAACAATTTGCAAATGCATTTCTACCAGTAAAAGATGGGGGAAAACACTGAAAAGTTTGTGGAAGGACGTGTTTTATGTTTTGTTTTGAATTAGTTAACAATTGGTAACTATGCATGCCTTTGACAACATGTAGTATATGAGGGAGATTTGTTATCATAAGCTTGACTCAAAGATTAGTGATTAAAAATACAAAATGACTACAATATTGCAATAATGAATTTCTTCAACTATATTTATATAGTGACTATGATAGGTAAAGCTAACAATAAAATATATGTATATACTATTCTATCTTGTCAACAAAATAAGATACCTATGTCTACAAAGAAGACTAGTTTAACCTAGCTTTGACTCAAGTAGGTTGGAACTATGCATGGCTTTGACAGTACCATGTAGACCATGGAAATTTTTTACCATAAGCTTGATTTCTAGATAATTGATGGAATTGCAAATTCTTGAACAGTCCTATTTCTAGGGCCATCGTATTGGACAACCTACTCTTGCACCAACGAAGCAAGTTTCACTGACATTGATACAGCGTTAAAAGGCTTAAACACGATACAATATAGTGCAATTCACAAAGTTTCTAGATAAAAGAAATGAAATATGAAGAAGCATTGTAGATTTGATACAAACATTCTTAAAAATGACTAGAATCACATATAATGGTTTTTCCATTTTAAAGACAAATATGGAAGAAAACAATACCAAGTAATATGATATGAACAAGTTTGACTTCTTAGTAAATGTAATAAATATTGAACCTAAAATATTTTCATATGGGTTGGACAAGAGATGGAAATTGCCTAGTTTGTTTGGGTGATTTGTGTACAAGAAGTAACCATTTTAGTGTAGTTTTTAAAACTGGATCAATTTCTTTGGTTTGAAAGGAATTTGTATTTAGTATTCTATGATTTGTATAGAATCAATCATATGCTTGTGTCTACAATGAAGACTATTTTATATTTACATAGATTTGATGCCAACAAGTGAGAATTATGCATGGCTTTAATAGTACCTAATATACCACAGAAATTTGTTGCCATAAGCTTCATTCAATGATTAGTGACTAAAAAGATACAAGATGATTGCAACATTGAAATATTGAATTTCTTCAAGAATATTGATATAGTGAGCACAAGACGTAAACTTTACAACAAAATTTATGTAATTACTATTCTATGATCTATATAGAATCACATGCCTATATTTGCATAGAATACTAGTTTAGATTCACCTACCCGAATCTATAACACCCCGATTTTGACCCCATGGTATTAAAATTGTACATGATGTAAATATTGTTATTAAATCATGGCGAGGAGCTCAAGGCTAAGGCCCTGCAATCGATTTGGTGTTTTGTGTATCGACGATCAAGATCGATGCCGGTGGTTATAGTTCTAGTCAAGCACAATATATTTTGAGATATCATGTAAATATGCAATTTAATAAAATATCCACAACTAGCTATGCACTGCAACAAAAGAGATGGGGGCATGATTTCACAAGGAATAGGGAAGGGAGTTATTCAAAACCTTGAGCCAATAGGGTTAATCCAGATGTCAATGGGATAACCCATAAACCCTTAGCTATCCTTTTTGTACTTTGGACTCAATCATTCAAATCTTCCAGAAGTTGGTTGAGGCAGTTAATGCCTTGGGCAGGGACAGGCATGACAATGGATGTCATGTCTAGGAAATCCTGCAGTCTCTAGGAACCCATATTATTGCTTATGGGGCAAGTAATCACCCAAGAAATCTATTCCCGAGTTCATTCATTCCTTATCCTTGAGTTTCTAGAAGGATTCAGTTGTTCTTCAAAATTTGTTCTTCCTCATTCACACAGAGGATTACTCCATCATCGATTCATTTGATCCCTATCCTCATGCAGAGTATCATCCACATACGAAGTGAGAAATAGCAGAGGCATTCGTTTCACATCATGCAATGTATCTCTTCATCTATCCTTGGTTGGGAACCCTAGTTGTTTGTGTTACAATGTTTTTCTGTATTACAGAATGGTATGGAACCATGGTTTTCTGTGTTACTGAGTGGAACCTGTTTTTCTATGTCACCTTATGGTTTGCTGTTATGTGTACCCTGGTTTGGGTATGAACTGTATGCAAGACTTAGGAGTGGAAGAGGCCCAAACTTGGCTTGATAAACCTAGTAAAGAGAGGAACCTCAAAAAAAGATAAGAGTGGTTGGTGAATCTTCAAACCTTGAAGAGCACTGGAAGGGAATGTATGGCCTAAGGGACTGTGTAGCAGAGAAGGGGATACTTCCTTGTGTTGGGTGTGTAGGTATTATGGATTCCAGGCCAGATAGATCTTGTGGAGGTGTCCCTAGCCTTCTGAAGGAGCTCACTAGATTAGCAATTCTTCCTTTCCACTTCTGTAACAACATGATAAACCCAAATGTAGATTGGCTTGGCTGACAACCTGATAAACCTGATTGTATATTGGCTTGGTTGGGCATCCTGATAAACCCAATCACATATTGGCTCGGATGAACAACATGATAAACCCAACTATTAGTTGGCTTGTCTAAAACTCAATGTGAATATTGGCTATGTGTGAGTCACTTCCTACACCATGATAAACCCAATTTTGTATTGGCTTGGCTGGATAACCTGGTAAAACCAACTGTAGGTTGGCTTGGCTGTGTTTGATGTGTTCTAGCTATGTGTGAGCCTGGTGTTCCCTAGTTCCTTGTGGAAATCATGCCCATATCCGGGGTGGTAATTGTGTTGAGAGATTGATGAACACATCTTGCCTACAGTTGGGTGGAACGTTGCAATGACATATCTAGTTGTGGGACAACTTCATCTTCAAGATAAGTATTCTCTATATAAATTATGCAATGTATTTGTTTAAGAATTATTATGAATGTGTTGAATGCTTGGTAAAGATTCAAGTAGAGTTTACCGCTGTTATACTTTCGTGCATTTTACATCTGCATATGATTTTTGGTTTCCAATGCATTTTTCTTAAGTTCATGGAGGCTAGAATCCTGGTTACAGAGTCATAATGCATCTGACTTAAGTGTTTTCGCACCCCATAATACTCCTGCGGAATCCAGAAGGAGGGAGGCGGAAAGAGAAGTTGAAACAAGGCAAAATGTTGGTTTTTCGCACCCTGGAATCCGCCTACTGAAGGAAGAAATCGAAAGCGGAAAAACAACTGAAAATTCTAAGGTAAAATGTGTTTTTTTGGACCCCAAAATCCGCTACAGAAAGCAGAAGGAAGGAGGCAAAAATCAGAAAACAGAAAAAGAAAGAAGGCAAAATGTTGGTTTTCCACTACCCGGAATCCTCCTGCAGAATTCGGAAGGTAGAAAGCAGAAGGTGAACAAGTAAAGCTATAATTTTATGGTTTTATGTGATCCAGACTCCTTCATGGAAGGAGAAAAGGGGAAAGCGAAAGATGAATAAATGAATTCGTCATATCTTAAGTTTTCACTACCCGAAGTTTGTAGCGGAATGCATAATGCAGAAGGTGAATAAATGACTTTGTCGTATCTTAAGTTTCCCCTAACTGAAATCCACAGCAGAATGAAGAAGGCAGAAGGTGAATAAATGACTCCTTCGTAATTTGAGTTTCCGCTAACTGAAGGCCTTAGCAGAAAGTAGAAAGGTGAGAAATCACAGTGGCGATTTGCAGAGTTTCTCCTGTCGCAAGCCGCATTGAGGAATGCAGAAGGCGGAAGGAGGAAAAGTCAGGTTCATTGCAGAAATGAATTTTCTGGTTACAGAGTGAATCTGTGAGTTGCGTAACAATTGTTACAATGGTTTTTAAGCCTAAGAATGAATGTTAAAGGATGAACATGAACCATGGCCGTGTTTAAAGAGAAAGAAATAATACATTTTTATTATGCATATCAGTTAGGTGTATGGGTACATGTTAAAAAAGGTATCAAAGTAGTAGTATTCATGTTCCTCCCTGATGGCGAGAGAGGGGAGGGGACACCACTGAGTGGTATCAGAGCTATGGGTTTTCAACCTTGTCGCCTTTTGGGAACATCTAGTTCCACTGCATTATGGAAAACTTGTGCTAACCATAAAATTTTGTTTGGAATAAATAGTTGCAGAAAGAAAAATACAGCGAAACAGTCGACAGGTTTTTTATAAATTTCCAAGATTATTGTGCAGCTAACAATTGTGTTTATGAACACATTTTGCAGAATCCTAGTCACCTCAAAGGCAGCATTCCAGATAGTATAGTTTGGAAATTTTGGCCCAACCAAGATGATCATAATGGATGATGCACAAGATCCTTATGAGCTCGAGGCAAATGCCATGGGGGAAAATGTATAGGTTGGGAATGCTAAAACATAATTCAACGGGAGAAGAAATCCCTGTAAGAGGTCCGACATATCTAGAAAAAGGTCTTCTAGTGGATGTTTTGACTTTGAAGAATCCATTGGGGATTCAAGCTCTTCATCTCACAAAAATAAGAGAAAGAGGCCTTACCAAAACAATTTACATGAGGAATTTTAGAAGGCAAAGCCTCTTACCTTTGATGGTGAGGTAAAGTCTGATCAAGAAGATGAAGCTTGGATTCTTGGGATGAGAAATAATTTCCAAGTACAAGAATACTCTGGAAATATGAAGACAAGGGTATCCATTTTTAACTTAAATGGAAGAGCATTTATATGGTGGGAGCACCTCAGGCAAGTGAAGTTGAAGATCAATGCAAATAAAGTTTGTGTGGAATCAGTTCAAGAAATATTTCAAGTAGAAGTACCTCTCTAATAAGTACTATGATGATAATATCAAAGAGTTCCATGAGCCGAGATTGTGACAGTTGACCATGAAAGAATATGCAAACAAATTATTGGAGCTGTTGAGGTATGTCAGGTATATTAAGTGGGTTACCTCAATCATATAAATATAGGATTGAGTTTGATGAACCTCAAAATCTAGAAGAGGAAATAAGGAAGGCCAAGTATTGCTATGATAAAAAGAAAGCAAACCTGATTTCCATAAGGCATGGAAGGACACGAAGAAAGAGAAGTTTGACCAAAGGAAGAAAGGTTTGAAACCCTCTTGCTTCCAAGATCAGAAAATGCAGCCATCATCAGCTGTGATTAAGCCAGCTAGAATGATGGGAGACAGACCAAGAGATCCAAAGGATCCAAGGGAACCACTCCAGTGTTGGGGATGTGGAGGAAACCATATGCATAGGAATTGTCCGCATGAGAATGGGAATGCAAGACAAGTTCACAACATCAAAGGAGATGAAACTACAGGTCAAGTGGAAAGGACCATCCCTAGAATCTATGCAGTGCTAGAGGACCTTTAGGATGATCATAAATCAACTGTGGTTGAATTCGAAGGTAATATTGCTGAGCAATCTATTTTTGTTTTGATTGAACTTGGATCTGATCAGTTATATCACTCCTAAAATTGTTGAGATTTGTGATTTTAAGAAATTAAAGCATAACAAATCATGGTTAGTTCAACTAGCCATTAGAACCAAGAGGAAAGTTAGTGAAGTGGTAGAGAATTGTCCATTAGTCATGGATGGGTTATCCACTTATGTAAACCTGAATATTCTGCCACTTGGTTCCTATGCTATTCTCATTGGAATGGACTGGTTAGAAGCACACATAGTTAAGCTTGACTATTACAACAAGGCATTTGAATGCATGGATGAAGAAGGAAACCCAAGGGTTGTAAGAGGCATGCCAAAGGTGATTTCTATTAGGCATATTTCAACAATGTAGTTAAAGAAGTTCTGTAGCAAAGGTTTCCAATTGTATGCAACCTATGTTTTGGAGGCAATGGAGAATGGAACTCTTAGGTTGGAGGACTCTCTTGTATTACAAGAATTCATGGATTTTTTTCCTGATGAGATTCTCATACTTCCTCCAAAAATAGACACCGATTTTGCAATTGACCTTGTGCCGGGAGCAATACTAGTGTCCAAGACACCCTACATGATCAGCACACCAAAATTGCTAGGGCTAAAAATGTAGTTGTAGGAATTGTTGGAAAGTAAATATATTAGGCCAAGTGTGTCCCCATGGGGAGCACCAGTTCTATTTGTGAAAAATAAAGATGGGACACTCAAGTTATGTATTGAATACAGTCAGTTGAACAAAGTCAATGTGAAGAATAAATACCCTTTACCTCGAATTGATGACTTTTTTGATCAAATGAGAGGAGTAAAGGTATTTTCAAAGATTGAATCGAGGTCTGGTTACCATCAAGTAAGGATTAAAGAGGAAGATATTCATAAGACAACCTTTAGAACAAGGTATGGACACTATGAGTTTGTGGTGGTACCATTTGGTCTCACAAATGCGCCAGCTACATTTATGTGTCTCATGAATAGTGTTTTTAGCAAGTATTTGGACAAGTTTGTTCTTGTCTTCCTAGATGACATTCTTATTTATTCCAAGAATGAAGAAGAACATGAAGAACATATGAGAATGACATTGAAATTGCTAAGGGAGCATAAGCTGTATGTAAAGTTCAGAAAATGTGACTTTTATAAAGATAAAATTCATTATTTGGGTCACATTATCGCAGATGAAGTAATATCTGTGGACCCTGAGAAGATTGAATCCATTATGAATTGGCCAACTCCAAGAAATGTGACACATGTGAGATCATTTATGGGACTTGTAGGGTACTATAGGAGGTTCATTGAAGGATTCTCCAAGGTCACACATTCAATCACTTCCTTGCAAAGGAAGGGGATAAAGTTTGTATGGACACCAAGATGTGAGGAGAGCTTCCAACAGTTGAAGAATCTTCTCACAAGTGCACCAATTTTGAAAATTGCAGACCCAAAAAAAGACTTTGTGGTGTGTACCGATGCATGCAATCAAGGACTTGGAGGAGTTCTTATGCAAGACAACCACGTGGTATGCTATGATTCGAGAAAGTTGAAGGATCATGAAAATAACTATGCTACTCATGATTTAGAACTTGCAGCCATAGTACATGCTCTCAGGATGTGGAGGCATTACTTAATGGGAAGGAAACTTGAGCTAAGGACAGACCATTGTGGGCTGAAATACTTGTTTGATCAACCAACTTTAAATGCTAGGAAAGCTAGATGGTTGGAATTTTTGTGTGAATTTGATTTTGAAATCAAACACATAAAGGGAAAATAAAACAAGGTGGTTGATGCACTCAACAGGAAGATACATGAAATGCATGTGGCATCTCTTAGTATTTTCCAATAAGATTTAAGACAACGGATTATTAACCATATTGTTGAGGATGAAATGTATGTACAGATAAAGGACAAGTTACAACAACAAAACCTTGAAAGGAAGTACGAGGAATATAATTTGGAAGAAGATGAAATTCTTACTTATAAGAACATAATTTATATTCCAAATGTGGTATACTCGAGGAGAATTGTTATGGATGAGATCCATCAAACTCCATATTCTGGTCACCCAGGATATCATAAAACAATTGATACATCCAAAAAGCAGTATTTTTGGCCAGGATTGAAAAATGACATTGCTGAGTATATTTATAAGTGCATGAAATGTCAACAGGTGAAGGTTGAGCATCAACACCCAACAGGTTTGTTGCAACCTTTTCCAATTCCAGAATGGAAATGGGAACTCATTTCCATGGATTTTATTATAGAATTTCCAATGGCTATGAGACAACAGATTCCATCATGGTTGTGGTGGACAAGTTAACAAAGGAATCACATTTTATACCAATTAAGTCCACATATAAAGCTGATGCCATTGCAAAATTTTTCATGAAGGAAATTTTCATATTGCATGGATTGGTTAAGGCAATAATTTATGACAGAGATACCAAGTTGACTTCCAATTTTTGGAAGGGTATGTTTGCAGATTTGGGTACAAAGGTGAACTTTAACGCCGCCTACCATCCTCAAACCGATGGGAAAACATAGAGAGTGAATCAGGTACTTGAAGACATGCTTCACATGTATGTAATGGACAAACCAACCAAGTGGGAGGATTATTTACACTTGGTATAATTTGCATATAATAGTGAACAACAAGCATCACTAGGAATGAGTCCATATGAAGCTTCTATGGAAGAAGGTGTATGACACCAGTGACTTGGGATAATTCGGTGAACAGGATTGTGCTTGGTCCATAATTGCTTAAGGAAACGGAGCAAGAGGTTGCAAAGATCAGGCAGGACCTGAAAGCAACCTAAGATAGACAAAAGAGCTATGTAGATAAGCATAGAGTTGTTGCAGCTGCAACAATTTTCCCAAAATTCCAAAAAAATTTAGAACCCTCCTTTTGCTTAGATTAGTCCGTTTTCTTCTTTGAGTTGGTCTAATAATGATTTCTCAGAATGATTGAATTGATTTACCACTTGTTTTGATTCTCCCTTTGATGCTTGAAGAAATCTAATGTTTGATCAAACTTTATCGCTGCCTTTGGATGCATTTTCAGCTCATTCGAATTGGGACTTGGTTTGGTTAAAGCTTCCGCCGTTGCGGCAGAATAGCGAGTTTTGACTTCAATTTTTTCTCCCGTTTTGATTGATTTTAATCGGATGCCTTTTAGTTTTGTGTTGAAACTGTCATGACTTCTTCTTCCGCCATTGCGGATGGAAAACCTCTTTCTCTCCTGATTATGATTTGAAGTTTCGGACCCTGTAAATCCGTTTGGTATCCGCCGTTGCGGCTGCGATTCTATTTTCGTTTCGATGTTAGAAATACGACGCGCAGTTAGTTGTCACCCGGTTATCCCCGCCGTTGCGGCTAGGTCTGTGGTTTGGTTTTCCGCCGTTGCGGATAGAAGTACCCTTTCGTCTTCTGACCCAAATGTCTCCGATGTCCGATCTTCTAACTTTTTCCCGCCATGCATGTCTCCGCGGCTGGATCTACGCTTTGGCTGTCCGCCGTTGGAGAAGGACGATTGCTTTTAGCCTCCGATCCAAAAGTGGTCCGCCATCCGATATGTATGACCCCGCGGAGGGGTTATCATTTTAGCCTTCCGCCGTTGCAGAAGAAAGCATACTTTCAACCTCCGATTCAGAAGTTTTCCGTCGTTCGATCTTTTGCTCGCCCGTTGTGATTGACTATATATACGGGGTCGAGGGGTTATGTTTTTTTATCGTTATTTTTGACTGTCGAGCATTGTCATTGTCGCGCTGTCGTTTTCTCGAGCTAGCGAAGGACCCCGCTGTCGGTGTACCTGCATCCAGGTGGCAACTATGGAAGCTACTGTGGTTTGTGTCCCCGGCCGTTTTTCCTCGTCCCGTTAAATTATACGCCTATATAGGTGGAGATTTTATCCTAGTTGGCCATGGGAGGGTGGTTTAACCTTCAGAATAGCTTTGTTTTCCACCGCCGTATATTTTGCAACCCTGTGCATAGGGATGGAGGGGTTTTAGCGCAGACGGTCGTTACGATGTCTGCGCCAAACCGCCCTGGGTATTGATGATGGGGAGAAGTAGGTTTCCGCCACTTTTCTCTATGAGGTTTGGGCTGTTTGCCCCTTTGGTGCTACCCATATCTTTAAACCACAGCCATTTTGCCTTCGAGGTCCAGCGCAACCAAATTCGTGCTCAGTTTCGAACTCGGGCCAGGGAAGAGGGTGTACCGCGACGCATAGTTCTTTATCGTAGTTTTGCACAGGGGGTTTTTCTTCGATCAAACGCACCTTAGAAACTCGCGTAGCGGTTCTGTTTTCCCTCGCGGTGATTTGATAATGGCACCCGCAGAGAGCGGGAGTTTTCTTCGCACTAATGTAGATGTTTTCCCGTCTGATTGTATTGTTAGAAATGTTTGGTATTGGCGAACAGTGGTAGCTTGCATAATCTTACTGCATATAATTATTTTCAATCATGCTAAACATAGACTAAGTCATTGAACAATGCGCATTGTGTTGCAGTAGCTCTGTTAGTTAGGCCTTTTCAGCCTAGGTACATGCATATATTTGCTTCATTGACTGATTGCAGTGTCATGTTAAAACTTAGAAGAAATGACACACTGCCCATTGATGTCTACAAGTTTGTCACTCAACCAAAATGGCTTTATGTTAAAATTTTGTGGTAGGAAGAGCTCACCATGTCAAAGAGACAAAAGAAGAAGGCCCTTGTGGTCGAGGAAGAGCTAGAAGTAGAAGTTGTCGCTAAGACAGAATACATATACGAGGACACGAAGTGTATTTCTGGCGTTGAACCTGAATACCAGTGGGGGGAAATATATAGACTGATCACACGAAGAGAAGTTCCTGACATGGGCTTAGAAGAAGAATCCTTATATGCCAACATAGAAAGATCTTCCCTGATGAAGATCGCCACCAAACCAGAGTTGTTCCCGTGCTTTGAAGTAATCGGATGGATTCTGCCTCGGGCAGATGTCACAATAATGATTCTGGAGGATGTTAACAAACGGGGATATGCTGCATATAGCCCTGGATATGTAGCTCTGGCTTACCACCTGCCAGAAGCCCAAGTCTTTTTATCTGATGATTGGCTAAACAACATTAGAAAGGATCTGGTGGAGACATTTAAAAAGATGATGTTGCAAGGAAAACATTACAGATACAGACCAACAAGTGATTATGATACAACTAGCTTAAGGGCTCCCTACAGGTTCATAGCTTTAATGCTGAACCAGATTTTTGGAAGAGCACATGGTAGATTCTTCAAGTTAGAATGGATCCCAATCATTTTTTATGTTGCAACCCAGGGGACAATTTTCAACTGGACCAACATTGTATCCAATAGTCTTTCCGCTTGCTTGGCTTCAGCTTTGGGAGGAGTACACCAGAAGAGATCAGAATTCTATATGAGTTCCATATTGATAGACTTTATATTATGCAATCAGCCTTTCCCTGGTCTCAGGTGCATCTAGGATAAGGAAAGAATGCCCGTCTATGCTGCTTATAGACCATTGTGGGCACATAAATATCACAGCCATTACAGAGAAGTCTGTGAGCACTTCCTTATGCCTCTATACACACTCATTTTCCTCAAGGAGTGTGATTGTATGTTGGAGGAGGCCCTACAAGTAATAGAGGAGTATGCAGACTACTATTTGACTGAAAATGGCCTGTACTTCAGAATGTTTGGAGGTTCGAGAGCACCTTCCCTACTGCCCAAATACGCAACTGATTACATTATCCACAAGAAGGCAGTCAGACAAGTGTTCCTGGATGGAATAGGCATCTTTCTGTTCGAGCATAAGAAGATTGCTTATCCTCCTTTGCCCTTCATGTTAGGAAGCTACAAGTTTACCAGAGTGAAAAAGGCTAATGAATTTGTAGAAGAACTGGAAAGATTTCATTTTGGCGAAATGCCCTTCCGTAGAAATGATACTCATGGCAAAGTGGTTGAACACTGTAAAGAGCACAATGTGCATTTTTGAGTATGCCCACCATTGGGATCGAGAGGAGTCCATCTTCCGAAATGCGGTAAACATGACAGCCTTAAGAAGAAGGTTTAAGAAGAAGATTACCACAAAAGGTGGGAAGGGAGATGAACAAGCCAAGGCTGATGAAGAGGCCAGAAAGAGAAATGAGGAAGCTCAGAGGTTGGCACAAGAAGCTGCAGGATGGCTGCATACAGAAGAAGAAGCGAAAAGAAAGGCTGCTCAAGAAGCAGCTGAGAAAGCAAAAGAAGTAGCTAAAGAAACAGAGGAAGCCGCTAGAAAAGAAGCAGAAGAAGCGAAGAGAAAGCTCGATGAAGAGATACAAAAGCAGGAAGCAGAAAGGCTGAATCTGACACAAACAGAGAACGAACAGTCAGCCGCTACAACTGGAGGACAGACTCAAGATAAGGAAAACCCAGAGGTCCAGGACCCACAAGTGCCTGCTGCCAGCACCCCTGTGGTCTCCACACTCAAGCTAGTTCCTTTTGTTCAGAAAAAGGGAGAAGAAATCCTTGATTTCAACACTGTTTTCTATGACAGAGTAACAAAAATGATAATAAAGAGAACAGAAAAGAAGGTTGAAGCAGGAGACATGCCTGGTAAAATGATAACGAATACGGCTGTTATGTTGGGAACAGACCAAGATCCAAGATTCACCCTGAGAGCCGGAACTGCACTGATCCACGCCTCAGAAGATAACATGGACAAGGTAATAACTGACTTGGAGCAGTCCAAGAAGTCCTCTGCTCAATTGAAAGATGCATTGAGGAGAGAGAGAAAAGAAAGCAATAGGCTTAAGAGAAAATATGAAGATATGCAAAGGGAAATGAAGTCCTCAAGGGCTGAAGTATAGGCCCTCCAAATAGAAAGACAGGTTATGGAAAATACACAGGAGGCTCTGGAAAAAGTGCAGAAAGAATGTCAAGAGCTGAAGATAGAGAAAGAACGGCTACAGGAGAAGGTAGAAGAGCTAGAAGAGCAGCAAGAGATTATCTTGCAGGCCAGTGACTTGCACTCCCAAGAACAGAGAGAGAAACATCAAGAGCAGATTTCTTCTCTGACCACTGCTCTGGAGGAAGCAAGAGAACAACAGGTTAATCTCCAGCCACTCAAAGAGCATGTCTTGGCCCAAAAAGCCAAGATGCTGCAGCTACAGACTGTTGTTGAAGAGGAGAGATGTAGAGTGCTGCAGATCGATGGTCGATTGGAAGAGATCTTGGAAACTGCATCTTACTTTGTGGAAAGATATCAAGACGTCCTCGAGGTCCTGACTGCAAGAATGGCGAGGTTGGAAAGTAATGAAGAAACTCCAGTAGAGCTGCCATCAAAAGATAGACAAGCCCTCAAGCGGGATTATAACCTAATAGAATTTTCTATTAACACCGCAGAGGATTTCAAGAAAGCAGTCAAGAAGATGAAGGGAGCCTACACGAAATTTTTCAGAAGAGTCCTTATCACATACAACCGGTGCCAGGTAGAGGCCGAGCATAGGTTGGATGATTTCCCAGACCACAATTCATTTGTGGAGATGTTGCAGAAAAGACATCAGGATGAAGAAGCAAGAATGCAACACATTAAGGCCATTGATGACCAGATTCTGAGAAGCGAAGTAGGCCATTCAGCCGTTAGTGTGCAGCTTTTAGAAGACCAGCTTCGGTTGAGCACAGCCAGAGTTGAAGCTATAAAGAACCAGGCTAAAAAATTTGAAATCAACATTCAGTTTTTGGAACCCTGCGCATTTGAGGGCATCGCCTCTGAAGCTTCAGCTTGGAAGAAGTTTCTAGATGCCCAAGTAGGACCCTCCTCGTGAAGGATTGGTAATTTTTGTAATGTGAAACACTTTATAAAATATCTGAGAAAAGTCAAACGTTGGGAAACGAAGAGTTGGGACGCCCAAAGGCTACTTTGGGCAGCCCAACCGTCTCACCTTTTTGTATAAATGTAATAGACTAGGAGGGAAAGAGGACTTTTTCCCAGTTAGACAGGAAAAGCTATATTGTAAGAAGAACTATTTCTCTTTGCAATAAAGAAGTATTGTTTGCCTGTTGGAGGAAGATTGGTGGCATTTTCAAGTGTTATGCTATGGATGGCTGAAAGATGAACTATTTTGTTTTTCCAGCTTTTTGTTCATTAACCGTGAGATCGTTCTAACTCTCAGAACCTATGTTCTTGTTTAAATGATTTCTGGTTTATTTTGTGGAATTACCACCATGAGTAATGTATGCTGTTCATAAAACAATTGGCTATCTGGTTCTTGAAATATCTTTAATCGTTCATGCATTGTGGAAAGAAATATCAGCTAACTGTAGTTTCTCTTTATGTTGCATGCACACTTTACATTACTCACAAATAAAGTATAGACTGGCTCCCCGGGGATAGATAGATAGATAGATAGATAGATAGTTAGTTTGCTTCATTACTGCATATGTGATTGGGAGGCTTGTGAGCCTAAGACGAGAGGTAAGAACCTGCGCATCACATTGTGACCGCTCCTTGCATCTTATCACCCTGCATGGTTAAGTAGGCATATGCATATCATACTTAAGTCAAAAAACACAAAAATATACACGGTGGACCGGGCCGCAACTGGTAAAACCTTTGTTTTGTTACTTTGACCTACGGTAGCCGGACCGCAAACCGGACGGATTCCCCATACCAAACAGTCACGGGCTAGTTGGGAACGTCGACTTGGGAGAATCCCTTTCTGTTGTTGCCTGCGAATTTCCAGGCCTCAACAAGAGTGCACATGGAGTTCAGTATTGGGGATCATGTTTATCTTATAGTGAGGCCAAGGAAGAGTTCATTGAAGCTTGGGAGTTGTGCCAAGCTGTAACCTAGATATTGCGGGCCATTTGAAGTGCTTGAAAGAATATGGCTAGTTGCATATAGACTTGCATTTCCTGTGAGAACTAGAGCTCATAATGTTTTGTCATGTTTCTTTGCTTAAGAAATATGTACATGATCTTAACCATGTGATTTATTAGGATGTGATCCAAGTGGAACCCGAGGGAGAGTTCCAAACCGAGCCATTACGCATCCTCGACAAGAAGGTCACATTGCTTCGGAATTCAGTTGTTGGATAGGTAAAGGTGTAATGGAAGCACTACAGTGCTGATGAGGCTACGCGGGACCTAGAGGATGCCATGGGAGTGGCACATCCATTTTTGTTCAATTTTGTAGAGCACCAAGGACAATGCGAATGAAGGGGGAGGGGAATGTAACACACCGGTTTTGACCCCATGGTATTAAAATGGTACATGATGTAAATATTGTTATTAAATATAGGTGAGGAGCTCAAGGACAAGGCCCTTCCATCTATTTGGTATTTTGTGTATCAAAAATCAAGATCGATGCTGATGGTTATAATGCTAGTAAGGCAAAGTATATTTTGATATATAATGTAAATATGCAATTTAATAAAATACCCACAACTAGCTATGCAGTACAATGAAAGATATGGGGGAATGATTTCACAAGGAATAGGGAGGGGAGTTATTCAAACCATTGAGCCTATAGGGTTAAGCCAAATGTCAATGGGAGAACCCATAAACCATCAACTACCCTTTTTGTCCTCTGCACCCAATCATTCAATTCTTCTATAATTTGGTTGAGGCAGTTAATGCCTTGGGGCAGGGAGAGGCATGGAAGTCAATGTTGTTCCTGGGAAAGCCTGCAGTATCTGGGAACCCATATTCTTGCTTATGGGGCAAGTAATCACCCAGGAAATGTGTGCCCGAGTTCATTCATTCCTTATCCCTCAGTCGCCAGAAAAATTCGGTTGTTCTTCAACATTCGTTCTTCCTCATTCACACAGAGGATTACTCCATCATTGATTCGTTCGATCCCTATCCTCATGCATAGTATCATCTCGCAGACACAAAAAGAGCTAGTAGAGGCGTTTGTTTCACATCCTGGAGTGTATCTCTTCATCTATCCTT
This sequence comes from Pseudotsuga menziesii, assembly GCA_001517045.1. NCBI lineage: Eukaryota > Viridiplantae > Streptophyta > Pinopsida > Pinales > Pinaceae > Pseudotsuga > Pseudotsuga menziesii. The sequence continues at coordinate 108,977 of LPNX010100240.1, read as the reverse complement.
GGCTGGGAACCCTGGTTGTTTGTGTTATAGTGTTTTTCTGCATTACAGAGTGGTATGGAACCTTGGTTGTCTATGTTACAGAGTGGAACCCTATTTTTCTATGTCACCTTGTGGTTTGTTGTTATGTGTACCCTGGTTTGGGTCTGAATTGTATGCAAGAATTGGGAGTGGAAGAGGCCCAGAATTGGCTTGATAAAACTAGTGAAGAGAGGAACCTCTCAAAAAGATAAGAGTGGCTCGTGAATCTTCTATGCACACCTTGAAGAGCATTAAAAGGGAAGGTATGGTCCAAGGGACTATGTAGTAGAGAAGGGGATACTTCCTTGTGTTGGGTGTGTAGGCATTGTGGATGCCAGGCTAGATAGATCTTGTGGAGGTGTCCCTATCCCTGTGAAGGAGCTCACTAGCTTAGCAATTCTTCCTTTCCACCACCGCAGCGCCCAATAAACCCAAACGTAGATTGGCTTGGATGACAGCCTGATAAACCCAATTGTATATTGGCTTGCCTGGGCTTCATGATAAACCCAATCGTATATTGGCTTAGTTGAATAGCCTGATAAATCCAACGGTTAGTTGGATTCGCTGTGTCTTGATGTGCATTTGACCATGTGTGAATCATTGCCTCAGTATCTTGATGAACCCAACCGTGTGTTGGCTTAGATGAATAACCTGATAAAACCAACTGTTAGTTGGCTTGGGTGGACCTTAATGTGAATATTGTCTATGTGTGAGTTAGTGCCTACAGCCTGATAAACCCAATTGTGTATTGGCTTGGCTCAAAATATTGATAAACCCAACTGTAGGTTGTCTTGGCCATGTTTGATGTGTTCTAGCTATTGTGAGCCTGTTGTTCCCTAGTTCCTTATGGAAATCATGCCCAGTTCGGGGGTGGAAGTTGTGTTGAGAGATTGATGAATACAACTAGCCTATGGCTGGGTAGAATGTTGCAACGACATAGCTAGTTGATGGACAACTTCATCTTCAATATAAGTATTCTCTATATAAATTCTACTATGTATTTGTTTAAGAATGATTATGAATGTCTTGAACAATACGTAAATATTCAACTAGAGTTTCCTGTTGTTAGAATTTCCTGCATTTTACATATGCATATGCTTTGTGGTTTCCAATGCATTTTGCTTAAGTTCATGGAGGCTAGAATCCTAGTTACAGAGTCAGAATGCACTTGAATTAAAGCATTTTCGCACCTCGAAATCCACTTGCGGAAGGTGAAAGGCAGAAAGAGAAGTTGAAAAAAATGTTGGTTTTCCGCACTCTGAAATCCTCCTATGGAAGACAGAAGGAGGAAATGAAAAAAGAACAAAAAATTCTAAGGTAAAATGTGTTTTTCTGCACCCTGGAATCCGCTGCGAAAGGCAGAAGGCAAGAGGTGGAAATCAGAAAACCAAAAAATAAAGAAGGCAAAATGTTGGTTTTTCACTACCCGAAGTTCGCACACAGAATGCGGAAGGTGAACAAGTAAAGGTATCATTTTGTGGTTTTTTGCGATTTGGAGTCCATCATGGAAGGCAAAAAGTAGAAGGTGAATAAATGACTCCATCGTATCTTAAGTTTTTGCTACCTGAAGTTCGCAATGGAATGCAGAAGGTGAAAGGTGAATACATGACTTTGTCATATCTTAAGTTTTTGCTACCTGAAATCTGCAACAGAATACAAAAGGTGAATAAATGACTCCGTCGTAATTTGAGTTTCCGCTAACTGGAGCTGCCATAGAAAGCATAAAGGTGAGAAATCATAGTCACCAATTTGTAGAGTTCTGCCTGCCATAAGCCACATTGAGGAATGCAGAAGACGAAAGGTGAAAAAGTCAAGTTTAGTGCGGAAATGAATTTTCTGGTTACAGAGTGGATCTGTGAGTTACAGAATGACTGTTACAGTGATTTTTAAGCCTAAGAATGAATGTTAAAGGATGAACATGACCCGTGGATGTGTTTAAAGAGAAATACATAATAATTTTTTATTATGCATATCAGTCAAGTTTATGGGTACATGTTCATAAAGGTATCAGAGCAGTAGTAGTCGCGTTCCTCTGTAACGATGAGAGAGGGGAGGGGACGCCACATAATCACCCATTTTTTAAACTGGCTTTTACCTAATTGATAAAATTGCAAATTCTTGGTTAGTCCTATTTCTAGGACTATTGCATTAGGAAACCTAACCTATTTTGGAAAAAACCAGATAAGTTTAACTGACAGTGAGACCGAGTTAAAAGGTTTATACAGGGTGCAAGACAATGTAATTGAAAATGTTTCTATATACAATAAATTAAACATGCATATGAATCATACGTTTGATATAGACAACGTTAAAAAATGGTAAGTCACATATAGTGGTTTTTCCATTATAAAGACACACAAGGAAGAAAGCACAACCAAGTAATACAATATGAACAAGTTTGGGTTCTTAGTAAATGTAACAAATATTGAATCTAAAATATTTTCATATGGGTTGGATAGGAGATGGCAATGGCATAGTTCTTTTGGGTGATTTTTATACAAGAAGTAATATTTTACCATAGTTTTTAAAATTTGATGAGATTACCATGATGTCAAAGGATCTTAATATGGAGCATGTTGCTGTTAAGATCAACTGTCTCCAACTGTACACAGTTTTTAAGCCCGAGCAATATTTTGCTAAGCACGGTCTATGTGAGCAAATTCAAAATTTTCAAGACAAGAACTTTTCAATAGCAAGTGGGAAATGGCTCGGGAGACTCTTGTTTCTCATATTTATAGACTATTCCAACGCAAAATGATTTGATTTAAAAAATACACCTTCCCAATTATGAGGGTCAGAAGGCTGCTACAGTTCAATTTTTTCATGTGATTTGATCGATTTGTGCAAACTTCTCCTTAAATTAAAAATATGATAAACTCTTATGTCTAGTTCATTGAGTTTAATGAAAAAGTACAGGAAGGGGAAAAAAGGAGGGAAAAACTAATCTAAAGCACAATAGTTGGCCTCTACAAAGGCATTGATTTTCTTTGCTAATAGATGCCAATTTCTTAGCAAATCACCTAGCCAATGGTAAGATCTGATCAACAAAATTGTTTCTGCATCATATGTGGAGAAAACACAATATTTCACAAGTGTCTGCTAAATATTAGAAAGCTAAAATAAAAAAGGAACAATTCATAGTTTACTATAGGGATTTTTTAAATTTCAGAAATTATTGACAATAAAAAACATTGCTTCTTGTAGCTAAAAGAGAACTTACTTTATCAATATCCCATGCTTTGTTTCTCCTAGATATTTGTATTTCTTCAATGTTGTCATTCAATATGATCAACTGCATTAACCATGATAGGGCATAAGACAACAACTTTATGTACTACTATTGTTTCCACTAGGTTTCATAATGCTTGTAAATGGAAAAAGAACTTATAGTTTGTTGTCAAGTGGTGTGATTAGAAAGTAGATACCTCTGCGTTTGTTCATTCCCACATGATTAATATGACCTAGATTGTTTTTACTGGATAGTTATAAAGCTTTGTATATAAATGTGTTTTTTCCTTGGTAACTGATCTACACTTGAGAACTAATCAATGAAAGTTTTATATCATTGTTAGATATCTGAAGGTTTACAATGTCTAGGAAAATTCATAAAAATAGAACTTTTTTAATGGTGTATAGTTTAAATACATGATAGTAATGAAAACAAAAAACTAAACAATACCTATGTGGAAGTGTTATTAAAACAATTTGTAGGGGACAATGGAAGAATAAATGTACATAACGGTTTGTGAAATTGCAATGTAAAGAAACAATAATAAAAGATCTATGTTTGAGGAAGTAAAGAAAGAAAAAATGTTAAATTAGAAGGATATCATAAACAAATCATACGCTTGCTTAAAGTATAGAAATAAATACGTTTTTAAATATCAGAGTGTTCTCTTTAGAACGTTGTTCAGTGTCTCTTTGGCTCTCGTTTGATGTGAATGATTTTGCTGAAGGGTTATTTCCCTTTCCTTGCAGTTGTTTTTAGATATCAGAGTGTTCTCTTTAGAACGATGTTCAGTGTCTCTTTGGCTCTCGTCTGATGTGAATGAGTGGGCAGCCTTTTTATGATGAGACAATTTTCTGATGGGTTCTTTTTTTGGTATTTGTGCCTTTCCCCCTGGTTGGGATCTCTGGTGGGCAGCCATGTTTTTTATGTGTCCCGATGTATCGGACGAATGTATTAATGCCCTTTGATTCTCTATGGAATAACAAGGACATGTTTTTTCTTCTTGAAAAAAAAGATTCGTTTTTAAATGTACTTGTAGCAGAGAGCTTGTGATGTCATTATTTGATTGTCAACATGTCCTCATTATGGACAGTTGTACTTGGAGACTTAGATGCAAGGGAAATAATGGTGTCTGATTCAAGCTAATACTTTTGTCCGCTAGTCGCAAAAAATGAATCAAATTTCAATGCCAGGTATGCTAAATGTGTAGCGCCCCAAACCACCTTTGTAGCATTTCAAGGCACCTTAGCGGGCTTTTGAGGTAGTGTGAGACTGGAGCGCCCTATATACTGGACAGACTTTCCCTCGGGAGGGGAGCCTGTCCAATGCACACCGTCGGATTTCTCATCCAACGGTGTGCATTGGACAAGCTCCCCTCCCGAGGGAAAGTCTGTCCAGTATTTAGCGATAGCCGTGTGAGACTCATCCAAATGAACCAACTTTAATTTTCCTTCCTCTGTTACCATTTGATTGCGATTTCCCCTGACCAAATTGATCATTAGAGAACATTACATGAGATTGGGATTCCAAATTTCGCCTAATCAATCAAAATATGCTTCCATAATTCCTAAACATACGTGCATGGTATATTAATACTTTAATCTTGGTTATTGGATCATGAATTAACCCTTTAATCAGTCTCGACATTTATAAACTGCTCCAATTTTCAAATCCGCCGATCTTGACATTATACCCATTAATTGGCTAATTAAATCCTTAATTACAATTAATTAGCCCCTTAATTACCACTAGAAGTGTCCCTGACAATTCCCTTGCCAATCCCTACTTTTCACCGTGTCAATCTCGATGTCGACAGTTGGGAGTTGACACAACCAATTGTTCCAACGCTCTATTCCAATGTTCCAATCCTGAGTTTTCATTGTGGTGATTGAAAGTCAGGAGTTGGAGGCACAAAACTGTTCACCCACGAAGCCATGACGAAACTTCAATCACGACATTCCTGATCTCGATATTCCGTACAATTCGGAAGTTTGAAGTCAAAACCTCCAACCTCACCAATGAGCCACCCTGATGTTTCGATCCCACCATTTTCGATCCCGATATTTCATATAAGTCAGGAGTTGGAAGTCACAACCTCCAACGAGCCAACGAGCCATCCCAACCTTCCTATCCTAATATTTTTTATCCTGATATTTCTGTACAATCAGGAGTCAGAATTCGAAACCACCAACTTCTCAAATTCGTTGCCCCGGCGTTTTGATCCTGACACCTTCGATCCCAATATTTCTGTACAGTTGGGAGTTGAAAGTCAGAACCTTCGTATCCCCCAACTTACCACGCTGATGTTTCTATCCTAATATTTTCGTACAAAGTTGGGAGTCTGAAGTCATAAACACTTTTGCCAATGCATCCTGTCAACTTCTTGATCTTGATATTCCCAAGTCAAAAATTGAAATTCATAACCAACGCTTTTTCCAACATGTCCTCTTGACTTCCTAATCCCAATATTCCTAAGTCAGGAATCAGAAGTGGGAACTACTGCATCCTCCAACTATCCATCCTTTGTCGATGCCGATTTCACCAACAATCGCCCAATCGAGAGTTGGAACATGACCACAATACTGTTACGTATTCTTGATTCCCAACTTCCACAGTCGACACTACAACTAATCTCTATTGTTTCATACTTAACCATTTTTCAAACTTTTTCCATGGATTTTGTTTTTTCAAACTTTTTCCATGGATTTTGCTCCAGGATTCAGTCATGGATTCCTTGCAGAATTGTTGCGATTTGGAAGGGTGTCGTATTGGCTTGTACAACCACGTGGTCAAGGCGATTTGAGCGTTATTATTCCTTCAATTCAAAACCCATCACTTAGCCTATTCAATATCATGATCAAGGCATGAATGCATGCGATATAAATGTTCACCATTGAAATATATCTAACACGGTCGAGGAACGACTGTAAGCTTCTGTTACTCCTATTATGGCTTCACAAAACATAAAGAATAGGTTCAGATGCCATCCATCATGCACAACCAGGATTTAAATGCTTAATCTATGATTTTTTTGCAAACATAAGCCTAATTGAGCCCCTGAATCCATTCATCATGTTCCAATTCAATTGCACCTGGACTTTCGACCCCAACAACACATGCTAAAACCCTGAATGTATCTAAGTTTTATTCAAGTGAAATGAAACCTACACAACATAATGTATATGGAGTCTATAAGGTAATTCATGCACATGTTAGCCTTCCCATAAGAACATACTCATACTTCCTTTCTCCTTATTATACCTTCACATAACTTCTAGAATTAGTGACATGTCATTAAACATACACAACCAGGAATACAATTGAGCTACAACACAATTCCATGCATAATCTGATATATTCATCACAACCTAACATGAAGCAATTTATACATGAATGAGTTTATTCATCATAAGCATAAACACAATAACCCATGCATATATGTATGTAACTCATCTAAAGCAATGGACAGACAATTTAATGAAAAATTCAAGCTATCACTTCATGTAATTCAACCATGAAGAAATATCCATCCATCACATAACAATCTTGTACATTGGCACATAGGAATATTTATCTCTTTGAATTGAAAACAGTCCAGGAAATTGGCTATGTGGGTGCAACGTTCCACCCAACCATAGGTCTCTTCCCAACCTATATTCTTTCAACACTCAGAGACCACCTCTTAGCTGGGCTATGTCATCCACTAAGGAGTCTCTGGGGATCACTCACAGTGCTGCACACAGATCCTCAAGCTAATCCAACACTTAGATAGGTTTATGAAGTCAACATACATGTAAATGCAACCAATATTCTCAACTATGAAACTATGGCATCTCAATGGGTTTAGTCATCCTCAACACCCACTTATCCTCCACACACAATTGAGGGAGGTTCCCTTCTCTACCTCCTCAGTCCCTCGGGTGTTATTTCTTCCCTCAATTCTATCATGGGAAGATATAGTAGGTCCATATTGTTGAACCGATAGAGATATTTCCTTCATGACCTTCACAATCTACCCCAATTCATAGTGTTTCACGCATAGGGTTTTTCTTCTACACGCAGGGCTCTCAGCTCTTTCCTCCTGTGGACAGAATGGAATGAACATAACGAATGAATAAGGATGACCTTTTTTCCTCACATGATCCACCTAGATCAAACTTCTATCATAGGGTTGACTTCTTGTCTAGACATGGGTGTCCACCTATTGTCCTCCCCCTGCACACATTTAATGCTCATTAAACTTATGAGATTTCTTCTCAGGCATCATTTCTCCACATGTGTAAATTCCAATTAAAGGAATTTAATGATGCGGTAAGATAACACTTGGAAGCAAAGGGTCAATCCCATAACTCCCTCACATCTCCCTAGTGGGTAAAATATTGTTCACGTTTCCATCATAACCAACCTTGGATATTTTGTATTAGCATTATAAACATTTACATGTTTTTACATCTTCCATGGCTCAGCAGCACATGGTATTTCAAATATAACCTACTTTCCTTTACAAACAGGCCATTCACTAATGGGGTCTTGGCCATGAGCTCCACCTTAGGAATTCATGCTCAGTACATTTACATCATTTATATGATTTCATCCAATACATTGCAAGGGTCAAAATGGGGCATTACAAAATGTCGCCATAAGTATAGATTTCTTCTCAGCCATCATTTCTCCACATGTGTAAATTCCAATTAAAGAAATTTAATGATGCGGTTTATGTCATTTATGGCACAGGGAAACTTAAGATAACACTTGGAAGCAAAGGGTCTTCCCCCATAACCAACCTTGGATATTTTGTATTAGCATTATAAACATTTACATGTTTTTACATCTTCCATGGCTCAGCAGCACATGGTATTTCAAATATAACCTACTTTCCTTTACAAACAGGCCATTCACTAATGGGGCCTTGGCCCTGAGCTCCACCTTAGGAATTCATGCTCATTACATTTACATCATTTATATGATTTCATGGACAATACATTGCAAGGGTCAAAATGAGGCATTACATAATGTTGCCATAAGTATTTTTGAGCAAGAAAAAATTGTTGTTTGGCCATTATGCATTACTTGTGTTATACAAATTTGCATGTTCTATATAGTTTTGTTGGAGTCCACTTATCAACAATGACAAATATTCTTGATTAGCTACATTGACAAACCACAAAATTGAATTGGGGCTTCTTTTTTCTATCCTTTCTTTTTCTTTTTTCTTTTTTTTGATTAATAACAAGAAAGCAAAGGTGAAATGCAATTTGGGAAACCATTGTGAACACTATATATGAATAAATCTTATACAAATAAAAAAAGAGTATGAACTTTGTGAATAATATAGAAGTGGAAATTGCAAAACCATGATGAACAATATACATGAACAAAGCTTTTTTAGGATCAAGAACAAGAAATTGAAGCTATGAAAATGCAATTAGCAAAACCATTGTCTTTGACTGCCTATGTTGGGTAATCAACGAAAACATTTGACTTTTAACATTGCAAATAGAACAAATCATGACTTTTATTGTTGCTTTTCTTGTGAAGTATAAGAAACATTAATGTTGCAGATTCAACATAAAATATAGTTAGATTTAATATGATTCAGTTGAATATTTTACTATATTTATAAAATATCCATAGTGTTTTAACAATCAAATATCCAAACATTCAACAAAACGTTTTAGTGTCTTGGCATAAAGATCCAACAGTAACAGTGAGCTTGAAAAAGTCTCACAGTATATAACATTCAACAACAGCGCAAAATAGGAAGAAGAGTCTAATTCCTATACATAGAAGAATTACAAGGTAGTGCTGCACATTTGCAGCTGACTGCAACTTTGTAATATGTACTTGTTTTTAGACACATACAAAATAGTTAATGTTCTTTTATCAAACACTATAAAGTAGCCTGTAATAGTCACAATTTTTTTACATTGACACAAAGATTTAACAAAGACAATCGAGCTGAAAAATTCTACCAAAGATCCATGTGAAAACATAAATAAGATCGTGAACAGAAAAAGAAAACGCAGTCTAACACTTTGTATTTTTAATGGACTATAGTTTTCCAATATGCAAATTGTTTCAAATACCGACAAAATAGTTAATGTTCATTGCCGACTATTGGAAACCAGATCACAACAATCATAATTTCCTTATTTAAACAATACTGTTGTCCTTGGTCATCATGTACAACCCTTCTTGGCATAATGTACACAAATGGAAGGCCTGCGATAACTGGCACTTGGCATAATGTACACAAATGGAAGGCCTGGGATAACTGGCACTCAAATAGCCCCGCTTTTATGGCGATTTGTTCCCTAGATCCAGTTATAAAAACCAGTGGAATCATAGTTCCATCTATTTGCTGCGGAACTATGTCATGGAACTGTGTCCCCAAGGGTTTTGGCCCATTTTAAGACGATCCTGGAAATTCCAAAAAAGTAACCAGAGAATAGTGGAACTGTGCCTGGCAGGAAAACTGGCCACCCGGGCAATTTGAGTGCCAGTTATATCACGCCCAAATGGAACACTGTGCTAGAAATGCTTTTTGTAGAAGCCTCATATGAAATTTCTGCAGCAACATGATAACATTCTTTCTATTGTGCATTAGTCTACAGACACTGCATTCAATAATGTCGTCCTTTATTTCCTAGATGCATTCAACATAATGATCATGTTTTGTTGTCATTTCCTATTTGCAATATGAACGGGTTAAAGAACCTTCGACCATTGGCCAGTTCCATTTTTCACATATCTGTCGGAACGGTGTTGCAAAATCATTCTTTAATTTTAATAGGCCTGCTATCTGCAAATACAATACATGTTCTTTGTCTATTCTAGTTTATTTTTAATGTTTTCTCTTTTTAATTTTTTAAACAAGAAACACGCGGACGATATTGACATATCAACTACAACTTTAGGAATGAGATTATCTAAGCCTTTGACAATTCATGGAAATCAAATTTTGTTTTGTGAAATCATCATTAAGAACATCAATAAATGTTTTTGTAGATGGATGGAAGGTACGGCTTCCTTTCGGATGATTCCTAACAATATTCTTGAATAAGTACATGGGTGCAATGCTAGTTTCCAGCTGTTCATGTATTTGTATGAACATGTCCTTGTACTGTTCATTAAGTTGAACCTAAAATAGAATCATAAATTGATTAATCTGGCAGGTTTTGTTGAAGAATTCAAAACAAAAACGTTTTTTTACCATATATTAGCAAAAGCAAGTACATATAAACTGCAAGTGAGTCGATAAAAAATATTTTGCTTAAATCTTACTGCAGGACTTATTGTGGCATAGCCATTTACAGTGTCATTGTCTTTTACAATTAGCTCATACTATGCATTAGTTTGTTCACATTCAACGACAAGTGCAGTGACAAATCCTACATTATAGTTATTGTTAGATGCTAAAAGTTCACTAACAGCTGTATCTGGTGCAAGTTTACAGTATTTACAAACTAGCTCTATGTTTTCAACCATGCTTCTACAGCTCTATGTTTTCAACCATGCTTCTACCTAGAAGCCGAATGCAATATTTTGCATTGTTGGGTATTAAGCTCATATACATTATAAATGTGTAACTACATAGAATTGTTGGGCATTAAGCTCACATACATTATAAATATGTAACTACAGAAAACAAGAAAGTATAACAGATTTACACAAAACATCAATCACACACGAAACACAGAAGTTGACCACTACATCCACGAGACAAGGGCATGAATTCTTTATTAGTCTTTATTCATCATCAAGAATAGTTTACAAACTATTGGTGAAACCACCTTGACAAGGTCAATTGGTTGTCATATCCCAACAATCTCCACCTTGAAAACAATTTACTTGATGCCTTGCCCTTGTCCATTTGTGCTTCTAAATACCAAAGCACCCATTTCACTGCTTCACCTGGATTTGTCATGTATCCAGTGACAACACCAACCACATGTGAAAAAATCTCATCGCATACATCACACCAGCGTACCATACACGAGAAATATAAAAGGTTGATGTCCAGGTAATGAAGAAAAGGGTTATGTCACATGTGAAAAAATCTCATCGCATACATCACACCAACTTACCAGAAATATAACCCTTTTCTTCATTACCTGGACAGCTTACCATACACTAGAAATATAACCCTTTTCTTCATTACCTGGACATCAATCCGTCTCTTGTTCATTTATGCTCAAGATTGTTTTGTTGTTCCCTTGATTCTCCATCTTGAATGTCCAAGTGAACCAACTTGTTGATCTTATCCATGCTTGGTCCTAATTCAAGCATAATGCCAACAACCCAAAACACAAGATAATGAATACCATAAACTCAATGGTTACACCCACTTCTTGTAAAACATGGTTCACCATGAAGGAATAACCCACTTCTTGTAAAACATGGTTCACCATGAAGGAATAAAAAAAATCTTGTAGCACAAGCGTGAGAGACTGCTTCAGGCCATACAATGATTACTTTGAGCTTGCAAACAAATCTTCCTATGCAATTTTGAGCACCTTCTATGCTCCACCTAGAACTTTGCATCTGAAGATCTTAGCCAAATCCAACCAAAACACACTCAACAACCTAAGGTATGCATGCCATTCCAGGTCTTACAATCATATGCCCAATTACATGCAAAATTTAAATTTTACAACTCCAAAAAATAATTTTAATTTTTTAAATGATGACTCCACCGTCACCATCGCTGCCATTGCTCTCTTAACCCTTCTGCAAACACCCACAAACCATCGCTGCCATTGCTCTCTTAACCCTTCTGCAAACACCTGTAAACTTTTATGGATCTGAAGCTTTCCATTGATCAACATTAAATAAGCAGCGGAATATATACAGCAAATTCGTAATACCTTGTTCCATTGACAGCCTGAGTTGGATTCCAGACACCTCTGTCACTGCTGCTCCTTTCCAGCGACGTATTGAAGAAACCTAGCACAGAACAGAAAGCGGTTTCTCTCTCTTTACCCTGGACCAATGCGTTCCTTCAGCTTGTATGATGGGTATTCTGAAAGGATCATTTATAGGCAGAGAGAGGACCGGTTTCCCCATTACACTTATTCTCCACCTGTCCATCGGAGTAGGAGAAAAGAAACGGCTGCCAAGAACCCATCTCTTCATATGGACAACGTAAGAATGAATTTTCTAAATTTAGTCTTACATTCTCCCACTTGGCACATATGATAACTTAATGTTAGAGTTTATCAAAGTATACATTAGGTGCGCCATAAGTCACATTCATCTTGGTTTTCAGTTTGGTCATCATAATACTATAATTAAACAACCTAGTAATGCGAGTCATGACGGTTCCATGTTAATAGGACAACATAGTCCCTTTCATGCACCACGACATTAGTAACCTGTTTAATAAGTCTGTAAACAAGGAGTGATTTCATAAGGTCCAACAATAATGTCCCTTGTCAGAGACTATTCCTGTCATCATTCATTTATTCTCATACATGTACGTACACTTTTAGAACAAGATTTATCAAACAGAAACACTTTTATTAAGATCTTAGAGTGTCAAATAAAACAAACAACATGATTCATTTCATAAAGGTAGCAACTGTTATGTGCTACGTTCAATCCCCATTCTATAAGCATGTTCTTTAAATGTCTTCGGTGGCAATCCTTTTGTCAATGGATCTGCAACCATGAGCAGAGTGCTTATGTGTTCAATTGACACTCGTTGTTTCTGAACTTCTTCTTTAACGGCAAAGTATTTTAGTTCCATGTGTTTAGCACCATTAGAACACCTG
>LPNX010100240.1:6892-93912 GCA_001517045.1 Pseudotsuga menziesii | reverse complement strand
AAACAAACTGAAACTTTTATTTCCAAAATTACAGGAGTAACCATCGATGTCAAGTCTAGACAAGGAAATCAAATTTCTGGAAATAGAAGGAACATAAAGAGTTTGAGACAAATCCAAATGATAACCAGAATCTAGAAATAAACGATAAGTCCCAATGGCTTCGACTTGAGCTTTAGCCCGATTTCCCATGAATAGAAAATTCTGACTTGGATTTGTGGTTTGGGTTGTAAGGAATATCTGCATGGTATTAGAAACATGAGTAGTAGCCCCAAAGTCAATCCACCAAGTATTAGAAAGAACTTCAGTTAGGTTTGATTCGAAACAAACAGAAATGAAATTCATACCTTTCTTTTCGAACCATTCCTTACGTTTCGGACAATCTTTCTGATAGTGTCCTGACTTTTTACAGAAGTGACACTTGTCACTGTTCCTTTTCTTCTGATAAGCCTGAGAACCTTGATTAGGCTCATGTGCCTTGGATGGTGTTCGCTTCATGCCCTTTCTAGCCTTTTTCCCCTTCCTTTCGGCTCCTTGAGTGATGAAATGAACTGAATGTTGTCCATGTTGCTTAAGTCTCGCCTCTTCTTGATTGAGCATACTGGCCAACTCATTCACATTCCACTTATCCTTAATAGTGTTATAGTGAATCTGAAATGGCCCATACTGAGGAGGCAAGGAGTTTAAAATGAATTGCACAAGAAAGAATTCATCCACATTCATCTCAAGAGTCTTTAATTGAGCAACCAAGTTTGTCATTTCAAGGACATGCTCATGCATTCCACGCTTACCATCAAACTTCATAGTGGTAAGCTTAGCCATTAGTGTCCCAGCAAGAGACTTGTCTGCAGTTTTGAAACGCTCTTCCACAGATTTCAGGAATTCTTTAGCATTCTCAGTAGTAGGAAGAGTTGACTTAATGTTGTTTGCTACAGTCATTCGCATGAACTTAAGGCTCAGTTTATTTGATTTTTCCCATGCTTTGAATGCAAATTTTTCTTCTGTACTGCTGTTACTAGTAATAGCAGTTGGTTTTGCAGTTTCAAGTGCTACATCCAGATCCAGAACACCAAGGTGAAACTGAACCTGTTCTTTCCAATCTGAGAAGGTCATTCCATTCAAGAGCGGGACAGAAGAGGCATGCGAATGCAACGAAATGGGAACTGATACTGCAATCATAAAAACACATTATGTGATATTAATGCTAAGAGTTATAAGCAATTTGAAAATCATGGTTAAACAATAGTAAATAGTATCACCGTGACCTACCTTTGGGCTAATCTTATGGTGATCTATTAACAATTATGGTGATTTCCTTTTACCACCTAATAGGACTGTTTGATAAAATATTCACAACTAAGTAAGTGCGTTACCTTTGAGTATCCGTACTTGCCTCAATTGTGAATACCCATCAATCATCCCATTCCAATTAAATAGTCTTTCAAAATTGGTGCACCTTTGGGCCAACCTAATATTCTTGTGACTAAATAATTGGGATTTGCAGAGTCATTCTTACTACCAGTATTAAAATTTTGATAATTTGACTTAACATCTATGAGTTTTTCTGGTTGGACCACTTTGGTGGTTGCCAAACCATAAATATAGACGTTAAATCAATGTAACGATTCTGCATATTGATTCAACAATAATGTGTTTAAATAGAGTTTTGTCATCATTCACTATGGCAAAAGAAAGCATTTTAATGTGACAGAGTAACAGTAATTTATACAATAATTTATATAATGATTTATATTCTCTGCATACCTCTATGCCAGAATGCATAGATGAACTATAGAATATAATATTGTTCACTACAAGCAAACAAACATTTAACAATCTCATTATGCAAGTACAATAACCATAGGTTAAACTTTGTCTTTGTTGAAATACAAGATATGCATATTGCTGTTATAAGTTACTTTTGGTTGGAAGCAATATTGTTTGTAACTTTGTTTTGCCTCATTTTTTTTTTTTAACTGGGATGCTGTCCTTGCAGGAGCCGATATATTCTAGAAAAGGGGTTAACCTATTTCTTCATAAATTAATTTATAAATATAACAATAATTTTCCCTAACAAAGTCTATCAGAATTCAGCGCGAGGCTGCAAAATCATAACAGAGTTGACCAGTCCGAAGTGGCCATTGATCTTAAGGGAATTAACAGACATAATACAGGCAACTCTGTAAACTGCAAGTGTAACAAAAAACTATATAAGTATACCTCAATTCATTTGCAAATGCGAAGCATTCTTAAGATTGAAAACTACTGACATTTATTTATTTATTTTTTTCATAGTCTTAACAGAAATTGCTCTGCACTTCCAATTAACTCGTGGACTTAATTTCAACAGGATCTCAACCGACATCACGCTGAAATCTCCAACAAAGAGACAGAACTACTCTCATACTTATTTGTTCGCATTAGAGTGGAGCGAAATTCAACATACATACCACTAAGACTTGCAATCATTATGGACATCCCGTAGATAGAAATTACAAGTTAAAGAAAACCTAAAATCGCAAGAAACAATACATCATTTAAGCATTAACAAGAAAAGGGGTTCACGCCCCTTGCATGCTGCCATGCAGCAATGCATGCATTCCCTAAAAAGGTCTCCCATCGCATGCCTCAATGCAACATTCAAACATTCATAACAAAGAGTTTACGGTCATCGCGTGCAGTAGTGCAACATTACATGCATCCGTCCATGCCATAGTATAAGCATTCATCCACAGAGAGTTCACAGGAATTCATAACAAAACAACAAAAAAAGGGTTTGTCCCATCGCTTGCATCAATGCAGCAATGCAGCAACACAACCATTCCTTCACGCAGAAATCCAAGCATTCTCAACAAAAAACAAAAGAGGGTTCGCCCCATTGCTTGCATCAATGCAACAATATAGGCATCTCTCAACACAACAAAACAACCATTCATCCACACAAATCAAAGGAGCAGAACCAAATTGCATTCGATCAAAGGAAGGTTTAAAACTCGGCTCTGATACAAATGTAAACTTTTATGGATTTGAAGCTTTCCATTGATCAACATTAAATAAGCAGCGGAATATATACAACAAATTCGTAATACCTTGTTCCATTGACAGGCTGAGTTGGATTCCAGACACCTCTGTCACTGTTGCTCCTTTCCAACGACGTATTGAAGAAACCTAGCACAGAACAGAAAGCGGTTTCTCTCTCTTTACCCTGGACCAATGCGTTCCTTCAGCTTGTATGATTGGTATTCTGAAAGGATCATTTATAGGCAGAGAGAGGACCGGTTTCCCCATTACACTTATTCTCCACCTGTCCATCGGAGTAGGAGAAAAGAAACGGCTGCCAAGAACCCATTTCTTCATATGGACAACGTAAGAATGAATTTTCTAAATTTAGTCTTACAACACCCACAAACCGGCTGATAGTCTGGCTGTATGTTACTTTTATTGGAATTTTTATTTTTATTTCTTAAATATTCCCAAACACACAGCCCAAATAAACCTCCAGTGTAATTCTTTGTAAAATTTGAAAATGACTGATATATATATATTTAAAATAGATATATTATATATCACTTATATATCAGTGCTATTTCTTTTTATTATATTCCACTGCTAAAACTTGCGACAATTTTTTTTTTAATAAACCTTAACCGGCTGTAGCGTCACTTCCCAGGAAGCACCAGGTACAGCAGTGCGACAGCACTGGCTCTCCTGCCCGACACTTCTTCCTCCTTCACTCTGGCATTCACCTTGCATTCATGCTGGCATTCACCTTCACCAGTCATGGCATTCACCTTCACGAGTCACAACTGCTTGCACTAGCAGATGAGATCTCAGGCACCAGATGGGATCTCTCTTCGTACGGGTCAGCAACAGACAGAACCTCCCTTATAGCGCAGTAACTCTCTAAGCCCTTCACGATGACACAGTCTTTAGCAAACGTAGGAAACAACGAATGTCTCGTCTGCAGACGCGATTTTTCCCACGAGGACGGTTGTCTCCTTCATGCTGCATGATCGCACAGCCTCCTGGGGCCTCCTCCACGGCTTCACGTAGGCTCTGACCGCTCTTGCACGGCTCCCTCACAGGCTCATGGGCTCTCCCACAAAGAACTGCGGGACTCCACCACTGCCAGAGTAACATACAGGCTCCACGGGCTTCATCACAGACCTCTGCTTCACGCAGTAGACTCCACGAACTCTTCCATGACGGTGCTCGGGTTCCTTCTTCAGGTTCTCGGGTTCCTTCTTCAGGTTAGGAGACTTCTCTTGGAACGCGTCTCTCCCATACTGCTCCATTTTGTTCGTGGGCGTCTCTCTACTGAAATGGTGCTCGACTCTCCACTCGGGCTCGAACTTTTCTTTGCTAGCAGTCAGCGAGCTCTCCTTTACTCTGCTATACAAGCTTTCTCTCTCTTGCACAGGGCGGACCTGCCCGGCATTTTATTTATAACTGGTCTATGTAGAGAGCAGTTTAATATTGCCTTCTATGTAATTAACTACGGAATTATTAAATTTGCCAATATTCCTGCAATGGTCCCTACTTATCCTCTGTTAACTCCCTTACCTACCTTTTATTAACCTAACCTACTATATGCCCCTTAGCTTTAACCATTAATTACCGAGATGGCCTATTTGGGGGAATGAGCCTTGTCCCCTCTTAAAGTCAAGGGTAAAGATGGATCTATATCTTTCTCGGCTATATAGCGCGCAATAGTAAATTTACTGTTAGATCGAATAGCTCCGCGCCTACGGATACTTTTGAATACGGATATATCTACAATCTAAATGAATGGCGGTTCTTCTTGTTCTCTGTAACGTTGTTTTCTCTTCACCTGAGCTCTGATACCATTTGTTGGGCATTAAAACCACATACATTATAAATATGTAACTACAGAAAACAAGAAAGTATAACAGATTTTCACATAACATCAATCACACAAGAAACACAGAAGTTACTTAGTTCACCCATTGAATGTGGGCTACATCCACTGGACAAGGGCATGCAGTCTTTATTCATCAACAGTAGTTTACAAACTATCCGGGAGAAGACTTAAGCCCCAGCTCAATATCAGTCTCAATGGGCCACATATTTAAGCAAACCTTCATTTACACATAACTGATTATACCGTTGGTAAAACCACCTTGACCTAAACCGTCTATTGGTTGTCATATCCCAACATGCATCTCCTCTGTTATATTGGCTTTTCTTTTTTCTAACCAAATTTTATGATTCTAATGCTCATCCTGGGCATGAAATTATCAATGAAGCGGCCAATCAGATTTTCATTTATGTTTATTTTTATTGTTAGCTGCCCATCTTTGTCGACTAAATCTGCATGTACAAATTGTGACTTTGCTGGAGACACAAAACTTTTGCCTTGGTTGGGACCATACAATGCTAAAATGTCCCCTTCGAAGACATTGTTGTATGTTGTCGAACATATTTGAACTATTGAATATTGTTTCACTAATGGTTGTTTCAGTCTAGTATTTCACAATCGAAAGGAACGCCTAAGGAATTAAAAAAAAATTAAATACAAGTTTTTAATGAGGAAATAGTTAAATCTGTAAGGAAAATATTTTTAGCTGAATTGTGTTTACCTCTTTAGTCTATCACCATTGGTTATTTTTTCCATTTGATATTGAAACTGGTTCACTATTTCTTTACGAAATAGTGTTTTGTATGTTTGTTCATAACAATAAATACATGTTAATGTCAACGCTGTCAATTTGAAAAAAGATATACAAATATAAAGCAATAGAAATGAAATCGGATTTGCAGGAAAATGTCCATAGTTGTTAGACAAGGACATGAATGTATCAAATGTCCATACTTGTTAGACAAGGATTTGTATCCATGGCAGTTATTTCTAACATAGATAAGGAATTTTTTTGTTTGATGAACCAGGCCTTTGTTTCTTTATTTAAAATGGAACCAAATACATTTTTTTTTGTTTCATACCATTGACAACGGGATTGAAATGCAACTTGCATAGTGATCATTCCAACATGAGTCAAATACAATGAATTCAATTTAGTGTCCTCTAGATTCGTCATACAATGATCAAGCATAGATCCAGTCGCAGTTGTTCGCTTGGTTATACGCAGTTTAAAGCCTTTACTTACCATGTATGATTCTAGTTTCCGTCTACATATATTGTCTTGTCTCATTTCAATGTTGAAGTCACCAACAAAAGAAGTTACGATTGTTGTGTTGGTGTTTGATGTTATGGTATCTAAATATTTGAATAAGGCATTAAGACGAGAATGTTTCTTATTGTAAATATTGATAGTTGTAAAAATGTTGTTGTTAGACTTCAATTTGGATAAGAATTGCCTCTGCATGCTTGGTCTCTTCATTTTTTGAACAATAGATGGTTATGTTTTTCTGAAGACATGTTACAACACCATGAATGGAAAATTCTCTTATGCGTTTATATTATTTTGCTAACATAGTTTCTTTAAGAACATAATGCACATGTACATCTTGGAAACAGAGTATATCTGCTTGTATGAATTCTTTGTCATTGATGACATCTTTCATATGCAAAATAAAACTTCGAGCATTCAATGAATAAATCTGCATATGATTTTGTTTTCCATTGATGGGAGTCCATATTCAAGTTGTAGGCATTCAAGTATTTTTAGTCTATTCATTTCATCGACAACCTTTTCACTAATTGAGAAGTGTTTTTACTCTAATTTGTTTATAAAATAGACTACCCTTTTGAAAGAGTCTGCATGCCTGATCGCTGCTTGCATGCCCTGATCGCAGCCTGTTCACGTGAATCGTAGTTTGAAAGGAAGGCTGAGTTGGAAAGCTGTCTGATCGCAGCCTGCTTACGAGGAAGGAGCTGACTATGACCGGATCTGGTCACTAGTACTAGATCTGGTGCCTGGACCAAGAACGTCCTCATGGGTTGGCACGAGCTGAAAATTGAATCTTTATCTTCCTGGACTTATGAGTTGAGAGGTTGATCAGAGAGCTATGGTAGGGCTAGGTGATGGTTTGTCGCCAGGACTCCGATCAGCCGCCTTTGATCGGTTAATAGCCACTCAAAATAAGAGATCCAGGCGAGGAGAAACCCTGAAATTCGTAAAACGTATTGAAGATGTCCCAGAAGTTGCCCTCCCCCCGGAAGAAACCGTCCGGGTAGACCTCTCTCTGGCAGACAGAGCTCTGATCGGTCAATTCACTGGGCTTTGGCCCTCGCCAAAAACCACTGATAGCTGGGTACAAAGAAATTGGAGGCCACTGATCTCCAAAAATGTTGCGTCCTATGCTGTCGGAAGGGGTTACTTCCTGTTCGACTTCGAATCCAAAGAAGATAAAGAACTAATATTTAGGAACGGACCCTACTTCATGGGGCCACAAGGTCTCTACCTGAACAGATGGACCCCGGACTTCGATCCTGAAGCGGACACCCCCAAAGCTGTGCCAGTATGGGTCAGACTCCCAAATCTCCCCATGCATTGCTGGAATCCTAAATCTCTACACGCTATGAGGGACGCCTTGGGGAACTATATTGATATGGCCAGCCCTAAGGACCAATACGCCTGTGCCCGAATCTGTGTTGAGGTCGACCTAGAAGCCGGTCTGCCAGAAGCCATCAAACTAACAGTGGGAAACTGGGCACATTTCCAGAAACTTGACTACGAACAGCTTCCCTTCAAATGCAGAGGATGCCATGAATACGGACATTTCATGCGCAACTGCCTTAAAAAATCCGAGATCCAGCACGAAAAGACGAAAGGTTGGCATAAAGTGAATAGATCCAAATCTAAAAATCAAGCCGGAGCGGATCTAAAGAAGGGCGAAGGAAACAAAGAAACAAGAGTCATTATTCAAGAAAGCATTCAGGCAACTTCACCAATCAAAGAAGCTATTGAAATAAGGGAAGACTCTAGCCAAATGGAAGAGAAGTCAAGTAATGAAAATAGTAAGGAGTCTGAATCAGCCCCTTCAGATCAAACAAAAGAGCAAGAAGAAGCAACTCCAATGACAGAAGAAGAAGAAAGACGAGAGAAACATGAAGAAGAATCCGAAACGGAGGAAGAAGAGGAGGAGGAAGGGGAAATTGAAATCAATACCCCAAGATTGACTAAAACCAAAGGAAGGAAATCTAAGAAAGAAGAACGGGAACACGCCACCTACAAGGACAAGCTGGAAGGGTCCCAACAAACCTTGGAAAAGCTGCTAAAAAACACAAGGAATACTCGCCAGCATGGGCATGTCCTGAAAGGGATGCCCACCTCCTCCAAAAGTAAGTAATGAGGGTTCTTTCCTGGAACTGCAGAGGTCTCAGTAGCAAAATCAAGGAAGAAGCTATGTTAGATCTAACTTCTCTTCACAACCTAGACATCTTCCTGATCCAGGAAACCAAGATGGAGGAAGAGGCATTCCTCCAGGTAAGCAAAAAATTCTGGAAAAAAAAAAGGCAGCGCTGCAATTAGCTCAAGGGGAGCCTCTGGAGGCATTGGAACACTGTGGGATGCCAATAAATATGAGGCTATTGACATCAAGAAAATCCTTCACTGGATCCTCATCCTGCTGAGGCAAATTGACAACAACAATCTGGTAAGAATCTTCAACATCTATGCTCCTAATTCCTTTACTGAAAAAAAGAATTGTTGGAACCTCCTCCGGGAGGAAAGAAGTAACTTGCATGGAAATGTAATTCTGGCAGGGGACATGAATGTCATCCTAAGCCAAGATGAAAAGAGAGGGGGCTCACTAGTCAAAGACCCCATCAGAGAAATAGTGGATGAGATAAGCATGGAGTGGGACCTCATGGATGTAAATCCCATAGCTGGAAGATATACTTGGAATAATAGGAGGATCGGACCAGGCCATATAGTTGCCAGGCTTGACCGATTCCTGATCCAGGACACCTTTCTCCTGATGGGCCTAAAGCTGTCTTCTAAAATTCTGCCATACGGAGGATCGGACCACAAGCTTATCCTCCTTGAGATGGTGAAAGATATGAATCTAGGACCAATCTCGTTCAGATTCAATCCAATCTGGGCTAAGCAAACTGAGTTTTTAAACTTAGTGGCAGAATCTTGGTCTCGTCCGGTCACAGGGTCGCCATTTTATGTCTGGGAGGAGAAGCTGAGAAGGCTCAAGAAATCTCTAAAGAGTTGGGCTAAAGAGATCCCAAATCCAAATATTATGAAAAACCAAGCTGCTCTAGCGTTGGAACAGCATCAGGTAGGCATGGAGAAAAGTAGAGTGAATTATGAGGACATCCAAAAGGAGAACAAGCTTCAAATGGACCTCCACGCGGCCTACAAAATTGAATCTGATTGGTGGAGACAAAAGTCTAGATGCAAATGGCTCATTGAAGGAGATAAGAATACCGGGTTTTTCCACAAACACGCAAAGGCCAGAAAAAACCAAAACAGCGTGAATGAGATCCAAACTCAAGACATAGTAATCATCAATTTTGAAGAAATAAAAGCTGAAGCGTCCAGGCACTTTAGTGAACTGTTCCAAGACCAGCCAGTTCCAATCGACGCCGAGCTTATGAATCTCATTCCCAACTCGGTCACAAATAAAGATAATAAAATTCTGAATGAGATAATCACGTTGGAAGAAATTAAGAAGGCAATTGATAGAATGGAGGAAGACAGAGCCCCAGGCCCTGATGGGTTCAACATTAACTTTGTAAAAATTTGTTGGGAGATCATAAAAAAAGATTTATTAAAAATGGTCTGTAAATCTCAGAGGTGCGGCAAGATCGGGGGCAGCACGAATTCGACATTTTTGGCTCTCATCCCTAAAGAGAAGGAAGCAAAAACCTTTGACAGGTTCCGGCCAATATCCCTGTGTAACATTGGATACAAAATAATTACAAAAATTATGGCCACCAGGTTAAAACATATCCTGCCCTTCATAATCCCAGAGAATCAAGGCGGATTCGTTAAAGGAAGGAAGATATGGGAAAATATCATTCTGGTACAAGAGGCAATCCACTCAAGTCTCAAAAATGGAGATAAAGGAATGGTGGTAAAGCTGGATTTAGCTAATGCTTTTGACAGAGTTAGCCACCCGTTCCTCTTCCAAGTAATGCTAAAGTTCGGTTTCGCCCCTGAATTTGTAGCTTGGGTCAAGGCCTGTATCAGCAAGCCTTGGATAGCTCCGCTCATCAATGGAAGAGCTGCCCCTTTCTTCCAAGCTACGAGAGGTCTAAGGCAAGGATGCCCGCTCTCTCCTATGCTCTATGCCATCCAGGCAGCGGTATTAAGTTTTCAGCTGGAACAGGCAAGGCAAGATCAAGAGCTAACGGGAATAAGGATGGCTAGAGGGGTAAAGGATATCAACCATGCACAATTCGCGGACGACACAATCTTGCTGGGAGGAGCTAGCCAGATTATAGCCCACCAATTCAAGCTGGAACTGAATCGTCATTTCCAAGCCTCGGGAAGTAAATTAAACCTTAGCAAGTGCCAGATATTTGGATGGAATTTAAATCCTAGGGAAATGGTAAGTATTTCCCGAGCCCTAAATATGGTCGGAGTAGTTGGCTGGGATTCCTTCACTTACCTAGGGGTCCCTATCTTCAAGCTCAAAACTACCAGCTCAGCCTGGAGTCCTATAGTGGATAAAATAAAATAAAAAATCACTGGATGGGGAACCGCCTGGTTAAATCTAGCCGGAAGGGTAGTATTAATAAAAGCTGTACTGAACAACCTCCTACTCTACCAAAGATCCCTCCTTCTTGCACCCTTAAAAGTCATAAACCAGATGGAAAGTTTGATAAGATCATTCCTTTGGAAAGGTGGGAATACTGAAGGAGGCAAAAAGTTTGCCCTGGTAAGCTGGAGAACTATCAAATTACCCAAACAACAGGGAGGGCTAGAAATCAGAGATCCTAGAATACAAAATCAGGCCATGGGGGCCAAACTGCTGTGGAATGTAATAGATCCAAAACCGTCCTGGTGCAGCCGTGTGATCCAAAACAAATATTTTCCCGGGCCAAGACTCTGTTGTCTGGAAGGGGACATCGTGAAAAAGAAATGTACAACGATATACAAGCTCTGCAAAAAATCGCTGCCTCAGTTCATAGAGAACTTGTTATGGATTCCCGGCAATGGGAAAATTATCAGTATTTGGAAGGACGTGATCCAAGGAAAGCCATCGCCCAACCTCCCTCGCCTGAACACCTGGATGAGTGCGTTGGGATATAAATCGTTGTGGGATATCTCAGAATGGGAACTGGAACAGCCCAATCGGTGGACAGGATGGGCATTACCAAATTGCCCGGAAGAATTAATGCTAGAAAAAGAAATGTTACTCAACCACTTAGCCGGATTAGCTCCTGTAGCGAAGACAAAGAAGGATAGGCATGGCTGGGGAAGAGCTAGTGGCAGCTACACAGTGGCAGAGGGCTACCAAAGCCTCGCAATAAACTATAACGTGCCCATAAACCCAACAATCTGGAATTACCTGTGGAAATGCAAAACTCTGCCAAAAATAGAGATGTTTAACTGAACGTTGATACATGGGAAAGTATTAATAGGGGAGAATTTGGAGAAGAAAGGGATAATGGGGCCTTTCAGATGCCCTCTCTGCGCTGAGGCAACAAAAAACATCATGCATCTATTTGTGAGGTGTCCTTATACTAGCACTGTTTGGGAGGAAGTAATGGAGTGTGGGGGAATAGGACCCACTGGCCAGCGCTGTTTGGGAGGAAGTAATGGAGTGTGGGGGAATGGGACCCACTGGCCAGAAAGTATCCAGGAATGCTTTCTAAATTGGAAGAAAATGTACAAAGGAGAGCTGGAGCACAAAAAAGGCATTATAGCATGCTGGTTAAAAATACCAAAATTGGTATGTTGGTGTATTTGGATAGAAAGGAACCAAAGAGTATTCCAGAATAAAAGTCAGCCAACATGGAAGGTGGTGGCCAAAATTAATGCATTACTAGGCGAGGTAGTAAGTATAGCAAAAATTCCAAATAATAAAGAAGATCTGATAGTTGGAGAAAAGAAGTGGATGCAAAAACTCAATGTTCTCGCTGGAAATAGCGTTAACGTAAAAAAATTGGAAGACTGGGAGGTCCGGATGGACAAATCTCAGTTTGAGAATTGGCTTCGTGAAAGGAAGATTTTTAAATTGTTTTTTTATGGGGCTTCTAAGGGAAATCCGGGGAAAGCGAGAGGAGGAGGAGTTGTCATAAACCTGGAAGGGAAAGTGGAGGATGAATACAACTGGAACATTGGATTCGATTCTAATAATATGGCAGAGGCCTATGGGCTCTGGAAAGGAATTAAGCTATTACGGAAGAATGGAGTGGACGAGGTATTGGTATTTGGAGATTCCAGGCTACTCATCCAAGCACTGAATAGGGGTTGTAAAGGAAAGAATGAGCGAAATGTAAGGTTGATAAACAGAATAAGGACCAAGGCTAAGTTGTTCAGGAGTATTAAATTTTATCATATTCTCAGGGAGCTCAATGCGCTGGCGGACCTGGAAGCCAATAAATCTATGGCTGTAGGTCTCAATGAGCTTATTGTAAACTTGAATGTAAGCAAGGATATCCCTCCCTAGAATGGCTAATAGCCTGAAGGGAGGGGAGAAATCCGGCTGATGGGAGTATCATGATTCTTATAAGCAGTTTCTCTGCTAAGACCACATTAATACCATAATCGTTTTTGTTAAAAAAAAAAAATTGTTTATAAAATAGAGACATTGAATGCTTATGACACGAGACAGAGCAATATACATGAGCCCATGATGTTGAATCCCTTTGGGATCGAATGCTAATCTAGTCATTGTTAGTCCTTGTGCTCTATGCATTGTTCGTGCTCAAGCTAATTGTATAGGAAATTGTTCTTTGATAAAGCTATTTTTATTTTCATGTGTTTCTTGGACAAAGATTGTTTTGATCGGTGTCCAGTTAGGCATGATATGAGATTTATATAGATCCTACATAGAATCTCTTTGTGCAGTTTCGATTGAAGGGTCTAAGAATTCTATCCATATGACACGAGCTATATATGTTTATAATTTTTGAAAATGCCTTCAACACCATTCATCGAGCTTCTATATTGTACTACATAATTGCCACCAATTAATTCAACAAGCATACCTTTTTACCAACATTGTCGAAGGTAGATGTATTGTGTTTTTCTTGAATGATTTTTTTTCCATTAGATCAATTGCCTCTGATTGGAGGTTAGACAACATTGCTTCATTGTGTCACTAAACATATTTGTTACTATGGAAAAGATAGGGGAATGTTGGATCATTTGGAGGTTATTTATAACAATGGTTGTTTAGAAAGTTGATATCATATTCTATTTGGAAACATGTCGTAATCCTATTCAATATGGACACGAATACTTCATTTGTATGTCTCATCACCTCCTTTAGCTCAAAGTAATAAATGCTATCAACGCAAAGGTGTATGAGATTATTTTTTGCTGGAACATTGTCTGTTTGAATATTCAAGAAACACGAACAGGTTGTGCATGGCAGAGGTCACCACATAAAATCACATCCATATTTTAAAACGCTTTTGTTTGTGTGTGCATGATTTCTCTTAGTCTTTTGTCTATGTTGTATAATAGGGATCAACCAATTAATGATACTTCATTTATTAGCATAACTCTTAGTTGTTCATAGTCTTTTGCTAAATGGTCCAATTTATTTGAATTCAATGGGAGCATGTTAGTTGAATTTAGAGGTAGACGTAGAGATGAATGTATGGTAATTCCATTTGCATTGTGTGCAACTTTTTTAGTGAATGCAACTATAATTTATTTTCAAAGGATCATTGTTGATATCCTTGTCGTAAAATTGCAACAAACCATTGAAAATTGATTGTGATGTAAATGTTTTCCTTGTTCTTGCACCTCTGTTAGGAAGAAATGGATTGGTGTGTTTGGATTGTTTTTTCCCCTTCATGACCTCTTTTGTTACTGATTGTTACTCCTTTTTAAGTGCTCTCCTTGTCGCATAGTACTTATTTGTGTCTTACAAAAATGGTTTTTGAATGAAGCTACTATCAGTATTGTGTTGCACATTTTGAAATTTTGGAACATGTATTAGATCATGAAGAATGTCATATATTTCAATTGTGACACCATGATCTTTTTTTCCTAAAGTTGTTACAATTAGAGATATTTATCCAACATTGGACATAACTGCTTCAAGTATAGTGTTGATATTTCCCCATTTTGTTTCCATTTTTCTAGAAATCTTGGTTTAATAAGGGTATATTTGATCTTTTTGTGAGATATATGCTTGTATCCATGTTTGGTAGTTGTCATTTAAGGAGGTTCCATTGTCCCTATGCAGGATATATAGGATTGTTTTTTCCTCGGTGAAATTCTCTTGGTATTTTTCTTTATTGTATCAGATGTGACAAATAACACTTGACTTCTTTCTTTGTTTGCTAGATGTCCTGGTAGATGAATATGAAGAGGCATATTCATATAAACATATCCCTTCAAGAGTAGTTGGTAATGCAATGTATTTGTCTCTTATCGATGCACAAACAATGTCTTTGGAATCATCATGCTCATGTTGCAATAGTCTTGGCTTTCTAAGTACACATGTTTCCTTGTCTTTTGGAGCACTATTGATAAAAACTATTTTTCTTGAAGTTAAATGCAATGGTAGGGAAAGCACAATGTGCACAACTTGTCTACTAGAAATACGCTGCATATTTAGTAGCACATTTCCAATTCTGCGAATTGTTTCAGTCATCGCTACATCCATTTACGTTATGTAAGAACTGATATAAGTTGTTGCAGCATAAGCATCTAAAATGAAATGTGCATTTGTGTTTTTCCTGCCATAGTTGAGGAATTGATTTTGCAAATGCATTAATCCATATGTTAGATGGATCTCTTTTCACCAATAGAGTGGTCCAAGTAAGCGGCGACTGAACCAATAATATGTATTCTTCTTTAGACATGCCTAAAGTTTGAGAGGAACATTTTAAAGGAGATTGTCTTCGTATATTTACTACGTTCTAAGTGAGTAAGTAGTTGCATTGTCTTGTTGTTGATTTCATTTGAAATTTCTTCTAAAGGATGCAAGATAACAGTTTCATCCATTGGAGGGAATGAGAAATTGAACCTACAACTAGATCATCGATGTTTTTTACATGTTTTTGTGTGATGGTGAGTTTGTATCGTAACCCAATTCTCATCTAGAAGCAATGAGTCTGAATATATATACTTGTCAACAAAACTAGTAATCCCTTCATTATAATTTCATCCATATAAAGGGCCATTTCAGAGCCAAAGTAAACCATACCCATGTTCATTGCCTATGTTTTGAGACTCGGTTGTAAATAAAATCTTCTAGTTTTCCAAATAGTTTATTGTTCTTTGCAATTAAGGACTTCATATCCATTATCTATGTCTATAGTACCGAGTGCAAATTACTATATTCCTTTTGATTAATGAGTCTATGTTTTGTTCTAGAATGCTATTGGAGAAATCAATTGAATAAGTAGTTTTATGTTCCACAACTTGCTGAGGGATTTTGTTTCTACTCTTTTTTTTTTCAATTGTGTCTAGTGTAGTGCATCATGGGGCCCAAAGGTGCTCAACATTGGTGAAAGTAACAAAAACAGTAGGTGGGACAAGTTGATGTATCATTTCAAACATATCGTTTTTCATATTTTGAAAGTAATAAGGCGATGCACAAATTGCTTTTAGAGCACGATATGCAATAGGTGAATTAAGTATATTTTAAAGATTATTATTTGACTTTACATCCTTTGCCCTAAATTTGTTGATCTTTATTTCTCCAATTCGAATTGAAATCCAAGTAGAGCTTGAGACTTGTTTGATAATGATTTGTATTGTCGTGGAAAAAATATTTGTTGTGTGAGTGTCAAAGTTTGTTGTGCTATGTTCAAGCTCCCATTGTGTTATTTGATGATCAAGAAATCTATTAACAATGTCTTCAGCGTGGTTGAATCCATAGAAAAATTTATAAAAGTTTAGTTCTTCAGAGTACTTGTCTTGGAAAATACCTAGAGGCCAAATATTTTCATGAGGTGTGATCTATATAATTTGATAGTCCAAGTCATCTATTAGATCATGTGTTTGTACATATCCATGCACCGATGTTTCAAATATAGGATATGAATCTATTTCCTCATCAACAAGAGTGTAGGAGTTTGTTTATGATGTTGTATTCAATTCTATTTAACACTTTTATTGAATACATTTTCCCAAGCGGAGTTGACAACAATGCCTTTATTTCTGTAAAGTGTAGTTTCACACAGGTCATGCAGAGTAACCATTACAAAATTAGGTAAAATATTCCTTGACACATAGGAATTTTTGTATTCCAATTTCTTATTTAAGATAACAACAACTGTCATGGAATTAGATAGGTTTATGGGAAACATGGTCTGGGCCTTATCCAAATCCATGGGGACATTTATTATTGTTCCAATAAGGCCAATTTGTGCTCTTTTATAACCAATTTTCCTTATATGTTCTTGGCGACACTAGTATTTCTTCCAAGGGAGTTATTGCAGTCGTAGATGTAAACATGTTGTTCTAACAAATTTGCATAGGTGTAGAAAACAAAAGCATCTTCCCATTGACTATTGATGTTTTACAATGTCGACAAATCTGATCACCAATAACAATGTTCTTTGCATCCTATTAATTTAAAATAGACTTAAAATATGATTTGATTTCATTGTCAATAAAATCAATTCTCTTTTGAAATTGTAAACGTTCATATATAGAACATGCATGAATTAGAACATCTTGAATGGTTTGAAGATATGTATCAATTGCATTTGAATGAACTTCTTATTTTTGTTCCAAACTTGTTTGATGAAATGCCTTTTTTCGTATGGTATGTTCAAGTCGATGGAATTTACTGTATTTATTTATGGGAGGACAAGTTTCTATTTTATGTGATGGACTGGAGCCTAGTTCCTATAGCCAAATAATCAACATCTCTCAGCTATGTTTGCTTGTTTTTTTTTTCGCTTTCTCTATCGACAAGTTTCCTTATTTTTGTACTTTTAGAAATTTTGTCTAACTCTCTATTTTGATTCGAGTCTAGTATTGATTGGTTGGAAATATGTGGTATTCTTCTCTTATTGTGCCAGAATTTTCTCCAATATGTTTTCGAGAATTCAAAATCCCTAATACATAATTAGAAGTGGAACTAGTTATTGCTCAAGAAGAAAATCTAATTGCATTTCCAGAACTAATTTCTTACAGTGGTTGAAAGTGTGAATGAGAGGATTCAACTACATGTTGTAGAATATAGAAAGTCTTTGATGAAGTATAGGTCAGATGAAGGAACAAAGTTCCTCAATAATAGAATGTCCAATACAAGTAACGTAGGAAAGCCATAAATGTCCAAGTAGTAATGTAAAATGCAATGTATGATAGATGATTAACAGTTACATAGGTTTGGGATTTATATAATCCCGTCATGCACATTTTTGTAAATGGGCATGAATATTGACTTAGATAGTCTTTAATTAATAATAAATTAATATAATATTAATTTATTATTTTATTGTTACATTGCCTCCCCCTTAAGGGAAGCTTTGTCCTCAAAGCTTCATTAACAACCATGTCTGATTTTGCTTGAACTGTCATCTCTGGATCCTTTGCAACACTTGATGAAATAAGACGATACGAGTTACGAATTCCCCAGGAGAATTGTCGCATCGTATCTGTTGTGGTCCATCCCAGATTTATTTTGATCAGACCTCTCAAAATGAGCTGTCTCAATTTTTGCTTAGTATGTCGAATTGCTTGCATGTCAACATAATCCTTTTGTGAATGCTCATTTTGACCATGTCGTTGGTCAAAACGACGATTATAATTGGGATGTCTGTAAGGCATATGTGTTGTTTGTTTTTCTTCCTTTTGAACTGCGGCGAGTGATGCCTTCAATTCCTTGACTTGATTTTTAGATGCATCTTCCAGGATTTGCGCTACTTTGGTCTTCAGTAGATTGTTATGACTCTGAATCTTTTCGAATATTTCAACTTGCGACTTTTTCTTATTTTTTTAACTTCTTGATTTGTTTCTCTAGTTCTTGAATAAGATTCTTTTGAAACTGGTTTTCTTCCTGTTTTTCTAGTATTCTTCCTTCGAGGTATTCACTGGAGTGTTCCCTCTTACTACTGTGTTTCAGTTTTTTAACCTTTGTAATCAGTGTTTTGTTATGATTTCGTAGACAAAAAAATTATTCTGTATTGCTAGATAACACATTGTTGATTTTTTTCATTTCCAGCTTATGTGTATTCTTCATGTCGTCATATTGTTTCTAGAGTTTTTATTTTTGTTGTTGATGTAACTCGGATTCTTGATTTCCTAATGTTCCTGGACTTGCGCTAATTCATCTTCCTTTTCCATGATGAACTTGTTTAGAAGACTAATTTCTTCTTCCAAATCGATAATATTTCGATACAGATATTCTTCGACTTTTTTTGAATTTATTATCTGGTCTTCATGTTTTTGAATGAGGCTTTCCATACATAGTATTTTCTCATCTTTATTTGCTAACCTTTCTATGAGTTTTTATTTACTATCTTCCAAAAATCGAATATTCCTTTCTGAGGTAGTAATCCTTAGTTTCTGCTTGTCGATTTCAAGCAGTAGATTATTATTGGTGACTTCACACTGTTTTAGCTCATTTGAAACCTCTCGTAACTCTGATTGTAATTTTGGTATCATAGTCGCCATGAATTCTTGAATTCCAATTTTTCGAATTAGTCTTCTTCTTCGATAGCGGATTTCGGTTGCTTGAATAGTCTTCTTTTCCTCTTTTATATTATAATTGTAATTATTACAATTATTAAATATTAATATTAATGATATTAATAATATATATATATATAATAATAATAATATTATTATTATTTTTAAAAAACTTATATATATTATAATGTATAGTATAAAATTATTATTATTGAATAATAATAATATTTTTTTTGAAGTAATAGAATTTAGGGTTTAAAAGTGGTGTGAAGGAGGGAACAAATGTGATGGTGAGGAACAACACATGAAGAGAATTTCGGTTGAGCGCGGGAGCTTACGAAGAGGGCGCTGCAAGGGTGGTAGGCAGCGCGCAACAGGAGGGCGTGGGTTACGGGTAGAAGCTTAGGAAGTGTGCCAGTGGAGCAGGGAGCGAGCAAGAGACGGGTGCAGCAGGTGGAAGGGCATGGGAGAAGAGCGAAACAGGCGGGAGTATTGGGGCGTGCAGAAAAATGGAGGTGGCAGGCACGGGAGTGAAGGATGAGCAAAAGCCAGAGGCTGTGAGGTGAAGGATGGAGGAAGATGCAGGATGCGAGAGCGAGGAGAGAGAGAAAAACAAAGAAAAATGGCTGGCAGACGAGGCACACAACGACAGGAGGAAGGGAAATGGTGTCGATGGGGTTGGAAGGATTAGGCGAGTGTGGAGTGGAGCGGCCTGGAGAAGCGTGGGAATGAGGAGAAATGGATGGGAGGAGAGCGCACAGGTGGGAGCACATAGGTGGATGGAAAAGAGGGTGGCGAGGCCGGCGACAGAGTGGTGGTGTCGCGAATGTGAAGTGGTGAAGGTGTAGGGAGAAGGGGGCGTGGTTTGAGAGCTGCGCGAAGGTGGAGAAGGAAGGGCGTGATGGGGATTGCGAGGTGGCTGCGAGGAGCGCGTGGTTGGAAGGAGGGAAAAATGGAGTGGAAAGGGAGCAAGTGGGGTGGGCACGATGGAAGCGTGGGGAGTGTAGAGCAAAAGAGCGTGGTGGAGGAGGTTGGAAACAGAGAAACTCTCCGTCAATTATGGCTAAAATACGGATTTGGAGAAGCTCCCAGATGGATGGCCAAAGGCCAGATCAGGAACCAGGCTCTGATACCATTGGAGAAACAAAGTTTCTCAATAATAGAATAACCAAATAACCAGTACAAGCAACAAGCAACGTAGGAAAACCATAAATGGATAAGTAGCAATGTAAAATGCTATGTATGATACATGATTAACAGTTATATAGGTTTGGGCTTTATATAAAACCGTCCTGCACCTTTTCTAAAAAGGCATGACTATTGACTTAGATAGTATTTAATTAATATTAATATTAATTTATTATTTTATTGTTACATCAAATAGAATATTAGAACAATTTTCTTGGAACTAGTATTCCATATGTGTATGTCGATATTAAGTAATTCACAAAACCATTGGATGGAAAAGTAATTTCCTTCTATATTACCTCAAACATATGGGGTTTGAGATATTTATTATATAGATTACCAATTAGAGATCATTTTTTGTTGTTGTTGGATGAAATCACTATGAAGATATTTATTTAAACATTGAATCACTCTAGTGTAATTTGCAATAAAGCAATTGTAGAAGGTTTGTGCACTTGCTTTTCTCAACGCAATGGCACTATAAAATTGTGTGAAGCTACAAATTGACTAAAACAATGAATCATGACAATCACCACCTGTAGCATTAGCAATGTAGAACACTTGTTCTTATAGAGCTTGTTCTATTTGAGATCCAGAATCTTGGATGTAGCAATATGTTCTCATAAATGACATACATGCATGCTCAATGGAAGAAGTTGATTTGTATGATATGAGTGGTTCAAATCGGAGAAGACAAAGCATTTTGATCATGGAAAAGAAGATTATGGCAATATTCAATATCCATAGCATTGAAATTTAGATATTTTTTTCTTTGTCACTAACTAAACAAATATAGGCACATTCAACCATTTTGAAAACCATTTGATGCAAAATACATCACCCCATATCCCATTTCCAAATAGTGCATGAATTTGCGAAGTGGATACCAACATACACTCTAAACAAGGAGCGACATTAGTCACATTATGCAAATTTGACAAGAATTCAATGGTCAACTTTGTTCACAATGATGATAGGGCCATGTGATCTTTCTGTTTTAAGTTGTAGTGGAAATCATTAAGGATTCCTTCTCTTATTTCTAATGATGAATAAAGGAAACATAGAAAAATTGCAAACGAATCAAACAACTAGTCTCCTGGTTCATAGATACATCTATGTAAGTGGAACATATCAAATTTATGTAAAGCACTATCTATTTCTTCATTCTTTGCACAATCGATTGCAATTTCCTCTGTTGCACCAAGACTCTGGACATTGTAAGAAGTCTAGCTGGATTTGTTTGTCCGGTCCATAGCACTAGAAGGAAACCATGTAGGAAAATCACCAAGGTCTAGAGATGAAGCAATGGCACCTACCACATTCAATAGACTCATTAGAATTAGCAGATGCAATAAATGGTCTTGGGTAAGACATATCTTGCTCAACAAATGAATTATGGGAACCATGAATATAAGAAAGAAACAACGTAGTATTCCCTAGACATTTTTTTATGAATGAAGTTTTCAAAAGTTATTACAAAACAAAGGCATTGGGAAAAAGGGGACAATCTTTAAAAAAAGCAATTTTTTTTTTTGATATGCATATGCTAGGCCAAAATTCAAATACTATAAGCTAGATATGAATGCTATTATTATAGAAATCTTATTGTCTAGAAAACTATGACTATATTGAAAAATTATTTTGAGACAAAAGTATGCATTAGTTGCTACATTCTGCATAGTTGAAACCTATATCATTCCTAATTTAAATAGAAGCAGAGCAAAAACTATCTTTAGCAGATCTATTATTCCCACAAGGAATAGTGTTACTACTAGGCTGAAGGAAATAAATGTAATATGAAACAAAGCAGAAATAAGCAATTACAAAACCTTCATTTACATATAGCTATATGCAACTAGAGCATGTTTTCTATTTGACCCTACCTAAAACTAGTCAATGGGAATTTGACTATAGCCAACCTAGAAAAAAAATGTCATGAACAAGAAAAAGACAAAACAATGAATTCACTCTCCTGAGCAAACCAAAAACCAATAATCTGATTTTTTTCCCCTTGTTCCATCATATGTTTTAAAGGAAGCAGGTTTCATTGAGAGCCTTAAGTCAACTAATAAAAGAAAGCCATTAAATATTTCTTG
Source organism: Pseudotsuga menziesii (assembly GCA_001517045.1). Classification (NCBI taxonomy): domain Eukaryota; kingdom Viridiplantae; phylum Streptophyta; class Pinopsida; order Pinales; family Pinaceae; genus Pseudotsuga; species Pseudotsuga menziesii. Next base: position 71,921 of record LPNX010100240.1, on the reverse strand, counting down.
ATGTTTGATGTTTTGTTAATAGACAAATAGATTTATATCAAAGCATATTGAATAGTTTGTATATTTCTTATAACACAGGAAACCAAGTACAACCCATTTCGACTAGCTTTTCTATTGATGTGGTCGCAAAACTACACCCAATTCTTTTCAATAAATGCAAATAAGAGATTGCACGTCTCTACACATGATTCAACTACATAGTGAAGACAAAAGAAAACAATTTAGAGAAATATATTTGCACTAGAATATACTTTTGAAATGATACAAGTTAAATAAATAGACCAAGTTAATTGTAGGAAAACATAGATTCTTCCATTTACAACAATGGCTTTCTAAAGCTAATTAGATGCATATCCCTGTCTGGATTATCTGTTGAAGGAACATAATTGTTTTGCATTTCAACTGGACATTATAGTATTTTTTAAATATGCAATGGATTCTATCTTCCTTTTACATCTCTGGAACTGAATTTACAATACCTGTACAAACTCTAACTTGCATCTAGAACGTAGTGTTTCTACGCCTAGAATAGGAATGACACGAGGTTTTTCTAAACCAAACTCTTGTTGTTCATGTGGATATAAGATCAAACTATGTCAAGTTGTGATGTAAGAATACCAACCTCTATCATGGAATATGTTTCTGACATATTAGAACATAATCTATTGTAATTAGTTCGTTCAACATTGCCAATATATTGAGACTAAGCAATATCTAACATATTTTTTGTTGCTATTGCTCGCATCTATATCTAGACAATATATGCTTGGAAAGTAATCTAGGAAAAAAAATTAACTACATCAAACTACAATTTCTACAAGTTACATAATATACATCACATCATAAACCTCATCATGGGAAAACTTTAGAATTTGTGTTTGACAATAATTTATAGAATCAGGATCTAAAAACGCTCCACTAATCACGTCTTTGAGTTTATCCTCGACGTCTAATTTGGTTCCACAATACTCGACTTTTATTTTATTCATATATCAATCCATTATCCATATGGAAATTAAATGATCAACTTTAATACTTGCAGAAGCTAACTATGCCAATGGTTGCTTGAAATTCATAGAATTGAGAATCATCATAGTATTTCCAAATGCTTGGATATCATATTTGATTGTAGTTCCTTATCCTCTTTAAAACTTTCCTTAACATGAAATAATAATTTTCCATTCCTAACATTGCTTGAAACTTCAGGAAGATGTATTCTCTCAATGGCTTGGTAAAGAAATGAATTATTTATTCCTTTGTTAGAGAATGCATCATTTGAATTTGGCCTTCTTTATGCCGTTTTCCTAAACAATGACTGTGAATTTCAATATCCCTACTCTTTTAAAGCAGGAATTACATTCTTCGCAAGTTGAGCTACAACCCATGGTAAAATAAAACAACTAGTTTCTCTGAGATCAGGCCAATTTTTGACAATAGTCACCTGAACCGAAACCCTTTAAATCTTGTATCCAGTACTCCTATGTATTCATCATGAATTGAACATAAATGGTTTATGGACTACTACTGCAAAATACATTAGTTCAACCGATGTGGAACTTAAAACCACGTATAAACTCTATCTCAATTATGCATCTAACCTAATCAAAATTATTGTAACTTATAAAACCTAGAACTAGCCCATAAATTTCTATCTATATATTTTCAACAAGGTGTCTATACGAATCTCGAAAACCAATAAAAATACAGGTTTATTGAGGAGATCATCCCTATTCGTCTAGACAAAAATTTATCTATTTACATGATGGATTGTGTTGTCGCTTGATACACACCTTGAGGTTAACATGGCATAAACATTCAAGCCATTGGGTGTGACCTTAGGGGAAATTCTCGAGTCAAGTGCTATCACCCGAAACTTGACTCCTTCGTTTAGGTCAACTCCTAGTGAAGCCAATGGGGGTGGTCCCTAAGAAAAAAGAACTATGGATGATTACGCTAAGTTACAAGAAAAATAAATCTAGGAGTTTGAACAAAATATTGAAACAAGAGAGAGAAACAACCATACATTTAAAGTGGCATCGGATAATATGATTAACCATGACACATAGTTGATTTAAGCAAAATATATTGAAGGTCTAGTTCCAAAATAATTAAGTGAATGCTGCTTCAAAAGGAAATGTTGTGCAATGCTTCTTGGTGAGTTTTAGATTTATTATGATGAGTGGATTAAAGTGGGGTTATTATGGTTTGGCCCACTTAGCCTTTATTCTCAATTGTGATCACACAAGATACTGTATAAGTGTCCAACGAGGCGAGGCACAACCTGCTTGGAGTATCCACCTGACTTTGTAGTAATTTCTTTGCGAACACCTAAATTTGACAACACATGTGTTGGTGGATTTTCCTATTAAACTAGTCACTCTAATCCATTTCTGGTTATTCCAAATGATCAAGCAAAGTATGCAATGGAAAAGAGCATACATGGACTAAAATGATAGTTCGTTACTTTATTGAAAAATAAAATACTTGAAAGGAAACTAACTAAGCGTGCAATGCGTGTAAATGATTTTAATCTACTTGAATAACTTGAAACTAATCTAAGGTTAGCAAATCCAAACCACAAAGAAACATACAAAACCCCCAGGGGGAGATGGGGTACTAGGCATTGAGTTTCCCATTTGCTTTTATTATTTGTTTTTACAAGTTTAAGGGTGGATACCTTTGGTCCTTATAGATTCAGATCCAAATGCTTACAAGTTTATGACACACATTAGGATCAAGGTATATTGCTTTGGGAGGTCCTGGATGGCCTGAATCTAGAATTGTTTGGTAGCACCTCCTCTTGCCTATTTGTCAAAAGTGAAAAACCAACCACCTGAAAGAACTCAAATTGCTAGAGAAGATGTTCAAAAGCATAAAATTTTATGTACTGAAAAGATAGAAAATAAACACAAGTAATTCAACAAAACTTGAATCATCATGTAATGGAAACCACATAGATACTCCATGTCAATTTTGCATCTTGCCGATTTTCACTAGAATCAATATATACCTTCTTATATCGGGGGGGCAAGGGGGGACTTGTGGATAAGAAATTGAAGGCCAATCAAGAAATTGGAGATACTTTCTTAATATACAATAGCATACATATCAACCCTTTTGTATTTGAATCCCTTAGTGGAAAACCATACATTTCTAATGCCATGCCTAATTATATACTATTTCAGAACTAGAGCCCACTCCATAGAATTTTCATTTTCTACTCAATATCTAACCTGACCTTAGAATTGTTGGGAGGATAATTTTTCATCCCTTTATGACAAAGAATAATTTTACATTCCTAACATTTCTTAAAACTTCTGTAACATGTATTCCCTCAATTATTTGGAAAAGGTATGAAACATTTATTTATTTGATTATGTTTTCATCATTTGAATTTGGATTTCTTCATGCAATTTTCCTAAATAATGAATGCCAACTTCAATATTTATACTCTTTTAGTGAGCGATTGCATTCTTCACAAATTGGGTTGCATCCTAATGAAGTATAAGACAATTGGTTTACCTGGAATCGAACCAATCCTTGAAAACAATCACGTAAACCAACCCTCTTTACATTTTGTATCTAGAACCCCCATGTTTTAAATATGAATTGAACAAGAATAGTTTCTAAAGTGTGTTTGCACCGGGAGCACCGATGTTATTTTTCAAGAAGAAGGATGGGACTTTAAGACCATGTATTGATTACAGGAAGCTAAATAAAGTGACAATCAAGAATAAGTACCCATTGCCCATAATTGATGATTTGTTTGATCAAATGAAGGAAGCCAAAGTATTTTCAAAAATTGACTTGAGATATGGGTATCATCAAGTGAGGATAAAGTAAGAAGACATTAATAAGACAAATTTCTAGACAACATATGGCCATTATGAGTTGATGGTGGTGCCATTTGGTCTCACCAATGGACCCACCACATTCATGTGCCTCATGAATAGAATTTTTAGAAAGTATTTGGATAAGTTTGTGTTGGTATTATTGGACGACATTCTTGTTTATTAAAATGATGAAGAAGAGAATGAGGAACATTTAAGAATGGTGTTTCAAGTTCCTAGAGAGCACCAATTGTATGCAAAGCTAAGCAAGTGTGAATTCTATCAAAGAAAGGTACAGTCTTTGGGTCATGTTATCTCAGAAGAAATAATTGCAGCAGATCCTGAAAAGATTGTAGCTATAATGGATTAGCTTACTCCAAAGAATGTTACCAAAGTTAGATCTTTTATGGGACTTGTAGGCTATAGTAGAAGGTTCATTGAAGGATTATGAAAGATCGTTCATCCAATTACTTCATTGCAAAAGAAGAATGTAAAGTTTGCATGGTCTGAAAAATGTGAAGAAATATTTCAATAGTTGAAGAAGTTACTTACCAGTGCTCTTGTTTTGAATATTGCAGATCCAAAGAATGATTTTGTAGTGTGCATGGATGCTTGCATTGAAGGATTAGGTGGAGTGCTTATGCAAGAAGGATTTTTGATTTGCTATGAGTCAAGGAAATTAAAGGAGCATGAGATGAATTATGCAACTCATGATTTAGAATTAACATCCATAGTACATGCTCTCAAGATGTGGGGACATTATTTGTTGGGAAGAAGATTTGATCTTAGGACAAACCACATGACATTAAAGTATTTGTTTGACCAACCAAGCTTGAATGCTAGGAAAGCTAGGTGGATGGAATTTCTATGTGAATTTGATTTTGAAATCAAGCATGTAAAAGGGAAAGAGAACAAGGTTGCAAACACCCTTAGCAAAAAATTTCATGTAGCAGCATTAAGTATATACAAATCAGATTTGGGTGCAAGAGTTTGTGAATCCTAAAACAACGATGGAACTTACCTTCAAGTTAAAGAAAAATGCAGCAGGGAAAAGTTGATGAAGAGTGTGAATGATATCAACTTGGTGAAGATGATATTCTTGTTTATAAAGGCATATTGTACATTCCAAATTGTGCAAATTTAAAGAAGCTTGTAATGGATGAAATTCATCAAATGTCTTACGCCGGATATCTAGTAAATCAAAATACAATAAAAACAACAAGGAAGCAATACTTTTTGCATGGAATGAAGAAGGACATAGCATAATACATTGCTCGGTGTCAAAAGTGGCAACGAGTCAAGGAAGATCACCAACATCTAGTAGGACTGTTATAGCCCTTGCCCATTCCAGAATGGAAGTGGGAGATAATTTCTATAGACTTTATAATAGGTTTACCAAAAAGAGTGAATAACCAAGATTCAATTATGAATGTGGTGGACAAGTTATCAAATGTAGCTCATTTTATTCCAGTCAAGTCCACTTATAAAGCAAGTGACATAGAAAATATTTTCATGAAGGAAATATTTAGATTGCATGGATTTCCCAAGGCAATAGTTTCAGATCAGGATGTAAAGTTCACTTTCAAATTTTTGGAAAGGGTTATTTAAGGGGTTGGGAACTCAACTGAATTTTAGTACAATGTATCATCCTCAAATAGATGGTCAAATTGAGAGGGTGAATCAATTTCTTGGAGACACGTTGAGAATGTATGTGATGGATAAACCATCCAAGTGGGAGGATTACCTACGCTTGTTAGAATTCACGTACAATAATGGACATCAAGAATCATTGGGAATGAGTCCATTTGAAGAATTGTATGGAAAAGGATGCAAAAATCAAGTGAATTGGGATAGTCCAATGAACAGGGTAGTGCTTGGGCCAGAAATGCTCAAGGAAATGGAACAAGAAATTGTTAAAATCAGGAAGAATTTAAAGGCATCCCAAGATGGGAAGAAGAGTTACACAGATTTGAAAATAGTGCACAAGGAATTTAAAATTGGGGATCATGTTTATTTAAGAGTGAGACCAAGGAATATTTCCCTAAAGTTGGGAAGTTGTGCCAAGCTATTATTAAGATATTGTGGGCCATTTGAAATCCTTGATATGATAGGACCAGTTGCATATAGGATTGCATTACCTACTAACATGAGAGATCATAATGTTTTCCATGTTTCTTTGCTTAAAAAGTATGTACATGATCCTAATAATGTAATTGATTGGAATGTGATACAAGTGGAACTTGAGGGAGAGTTCCAAGTGGAGCCTATGTGCATCCTCAACAAGAAGGTGACGTTGCTTCGAAACTGAGACATCGGGAGGGTAAAGGTGCAATGGAAGTACCTTGGTCTCTACGAGGCTACATGTGAGCTAAAGGATTCCATGAAAGAGGCATACCATTTTTGGTCAAGTTTTGAGAACACTGAGGATGGTGTTGTTCTAAGTGGGAGGGGAATGTAATACCCCCATTTTGATCATTAGAATGCATTAGATTTTATGTAAATATTTTATATACGCCTTGTATGAAATCCTAACATGGAGCTTAAGGACAAGGCCCAGCTAGTGAATGCTCGGGTATTAAAGGAATGTATTTTAGATTTCCTTAGCCATGTGCTAGTAAGCCATCAAAAATTGTATATGCACGCAAATATTTTTAATACAAATAAAAAATACCAAGAGTTGGCTATGGAAGCAACTAAATGAGGGGGGAATGTGTATACATTAGGGGGAGGTGAGGGGGCTATGGGATTGAACCCTATGTTTCCAAATGTCATATTGAGAACCCATATTGACTACCCATGCTGTCATTTATTTTTGCTGTAAGGGAATAACTGAGAAATCATCTCATGAATTTAATGAGCATGAGAACAGTTCAGAATTTCATATGGCTAAGTATGGGCTTAGTTTAATTGAACCATAAGTCATATCCTTCATGGGAATTCATTTTCCACCTTCCACAATCCATGGTTGAATAACTAGAGAGCAATTATGAGCAAGCTTTGCATTCCCAACTATGTAAAAACTAGAAATCACAACTTGAAAGAAGTGCCAAAAACACCCAGAATTTGATGTGATCAGTAAAATATAGTGGGGGATCCATATATATAAACCCCAGGGAGAAATTAAGAGTGAAAGAAGCCCAAATATCCCTAGGAAAACCCATATTTGGAAGCCTAAAAGTGAAATTTCGTGTTTGGCAGTCATATACCTAGAAATTGGAAAATCCAAGAATGGACTAGAGATAGAGTGATATTAGAGGTTGGAATTTTTCGATAAAACCAGTGAAGGCAAGAATATCTAAGGATTTAGTAGCTTGGACCTTTCTATGCCCACCGTGAAGAGCACTAGAGGGAAGGGGGGGATGATGGACTGTGTAGTAGAGAAGGGGACCTTTCTTGTGTTGGGTGTGGTAGGTAATGTGGGTGCCATGACTATTTGAATTCAAATAGATATTCCTGTAGCTTTGTGGTTGAGATCACTCGCTTAACTATCTCCTTCCCCGTCACCCTACTTTACTGATAAACCCAGTTGTGTGTTTGCTTAGCATGAGTGCTTGTGCTTATGGTTGTGAGTGAGCCTGAGTAGTTCCTCCTTAGTGGATACACAATCCAAATCAGGAGTGGTCTCTTAGCTGAAAGAATATAGGCTAGAAAAAGATCTATAGTTGGGTGGAACATTACTTTCCCATAGCCAGTTTCTCAGACAAATCCAGTTAAAAGATAAGTGCTTAGTGCGTTTTTATTGTTATATCTAATTATGTCAATTTTATGTATTATGGGTGACTGCTTGCTTATTCCATATTGAAGAAATTAGTCCAATTGAATTATTAAATTCAAATCATGTGAATATCTTGAAAATGAGTTTTAATTATTTGCATTATTCTTCTGATTATGCTTGTGATGAACATGTTGGTAAATGCATGTTGTGTGAGTGCAATAAGAATGTTGATTTTGTTGTTTATATTTAATATGAATTGCACATGCATTTAACTATTAATGAGGGGAACATCATGCCCCTACATTGTTTATGTTCCCTCCGTGGTCAGATTGGTGGGAGGGTACGTGGCATTCTATATATAAAAAAACCATTAGAAATGTTGTGTTATTTCATGGAGTTGTTAGGTCTCAATATCGAAGAATAATTACTATGGAAAAAGTAATTTAATTTCAAATGATTAGATGAAAATAATGATAAAATTGTTTGTTGAGTTGATCTCAATTTTTTTAGGTTGTTCCTTATTCAATCATCAAGAATGTTGCTTGATTTAATAGTTGAAAAGTTTAAATGGCTTCAACCCTTTCCTTCTCTTCCTTTTCTTTTGTCACTTAGTTATTATTAATTTTTTCTTAGGCTTCCCTTTCCCTCACTGCTTTTTCAATATCAATTATCTCTTGGGATTACGCGACACTAACAACTTTATCAATTTCTTCCTAGTTCCAGGTATATGTTGTATTATTGTTTGGTTTTTTGAGGACAACTTGGTCCTCTTATTCTTAGGAAATAACTCAAAAGTGTGTCACTCCTAAGTCCTTTATGACATCCTCTTGTTGTTTACACCTCCCCTCATCTTAACTAGCCCCACCATGAGTAGTGCTTCTTGAATATGGAATTGATTTCCTACATTCTCTCTCTTGATGATATTTTGTCTAGTCAAACTTAACGATCCATATAAAAAATAACACATGTCATGATAATCGTTTGTAGAGTCAACCTAGACTAGAAAACTTAATCATATCCATGTATTATATGTGTACAATATTTAGTATTAACGCTTAGGGGAAATGAGCCATTGTTGAACTTTGAATAACACATGTCATGATAACCGTTTGTAGAGTGAACCTACATCATAAAACTTAATCATATACATGTATTATATGTGTACGATATAAATCATAACTCTTGGGGGAAATGAGTCATTGATGAACTTAGAATAGTCATAAAATGAGGATTTGGTAGTGCATTATATCACCTAGATGAAAAGCACATATTCCATAATTGATTAAGAAACATTTATCATTGAAAAAACTTCCCTTTGGTCTCCTAAGTGATTGTGAGAAATTTGGGAAAAATAAATGCTATGCCTCATAGTTTCAAAAATGATTATACGGAGAGCTTGTGCGATACTAAAAATGTCAAAGATTAGATACCCTATGAAAATTCAACTATTGGAAAATCATATGTGCGTGTGTACGCGTAGGTGTATATATGTATGTGCATACATACATACATACATACATATACATATACACATACATATACATATGCATATGCATATACATATACATATACATATACATATACATATACATATACATATACATATACATATATATACAATCGTTAAGAGTTTTGTTATCACAACGACCATTATGTACATAATTTTTGAAAATTTAGAGTATTAGCAATGTACCTTTGAAGACTTCTACCAATGATCCATTTAGTTTCCAAGTTTGTTCCCCGATATTCTTTGGCTTGAAAAACCACTCAATGAACATTCATTGTTGGTATGATCAGTTTTTTCCTTGGAAAGTAATTCATGTTTTCATTGAGAATGTATGATAAAAGCTCAAGCATTATCTCTACCAGGAATTTGGTATGCCCAATTGACATTACACACTCCTTTAGTCTAAGTTTATTGTTCTTGAGTTGGAGGGTCTTTCTTATTTTTTCCTTTGAATTCTAGGTTAACAAAATAATTCCACTTTTGCATAGATGAAACACTTGAGCTTGACCTCAATTGATAAAATCAACTAACCATTTTTATTTTAGATTGAACCCTCCATTCCTTCAATTCCAAATTTTCCTTGTGTTTCCTCTATATAGTAAAAGTACATCACAATGATAGCCTAAGGTAGTTTTCCCCTAAACAAAAACACATATAAGATAACCCTAATGAAAATGTCTTATAGGTAACTTTGCAATTACCTATAGATCGGTTGGTGAGGAAAGTATACCCCAAGTACTTCATCAAATTTCTAGTGAAGTCTTAGTTGTGACATGGCGTCCCCTCTCTTGCACCAAACCTCCCTTAATTGATTCAGGGTTGGAAATAATTTCTTTGATGGAAAAATGGTTCTCCCTATTGAAAATAGTTTTCCTACAATATTCCCTTTTCCACTAATCTCAACGACCTTATCTCGTAGGAAATTCAATGTTATAATTAGTTGTGATAGGGTTATGCCTTATGTACAATGCTTAGGAAACTAGTTGATCTTAGTGAATTAGACTTGAAATATTGACTTTATCTATCCATTTTTATGTATGGTGAATATATGGGAATTCAATTTTGGTTATTTCTAGTTAGAATTTGGGTAGATGAAATAAATGTAGATGAGATCGTATTGTTATGTAAATATTGATGTAGAAGACATTTTATTACATGGAAAGAGAGGGGTCATCACCTGAGGAGTTTCTAGGTCACTTTTCGAGGGAAACATTTTCAAGTAAGTCTACTGATACCGTTCCATTTGTTGAGGAAAGAAGATCAAGATCAACATGCATTTGTGTTGATAATTGGAGAATTTAAGATTCATCTAGAGGATCTAGCCTATTGTATTGTTTTCAGTAATCTGATCACCAATCAAGTCAAAGGGACACAAATAGTTCTCCCATATCATCCTTTGGAGAACATCAACCTCAACCATATTTTGTTGGTATAGTTTCATGCAAAATTTATTTATGTTAATATACATCAATTGTGATCTTGCACATGTTCATTAAGTTTGTGTCTTTATGCACAATTGTGTTTGTTTTGGTAGCAGATCGAGGTTCAATAGACAACCATAATCAAGTTGGAGATGGAGATTAACTTGAATATCAATCGAGGGTCAAAGGTTGAGCAAGGAGGGTAATTGTTGAACAAGAAGATTGAACATGAATATTTCACTACAAAACTACTATTATGTGATTCGATTGATGCAATGTTACATGTCTACTAGGTCTATTGCTTAAAGCAATACACCTATTCCATGATTGAATTGATACAATGTTATATGTCTTCTAGGTTTACTACTCAAAGTAATATTGATGTTGTTTTTTGCATTAAACATTTTTTTCTCTAAGCCTTTCCTGGATTATTTTCTATTATTTTACCCTTTTCACATGTGAACAAGAATATAGGATGCAAAAATACTATTACATGATTGTGTCGATGTATGTCTACAAGATATAATGTTAACATAACAATAGATTGTTGTTTTGCATTAAGATGGCTTCAAAACATCCAACTTTATTGACCATCCAAATCCAACTATGAATTTCGTCTCTGTTATGTTCACCTTCTCTAGAGTATTAAGTAGTGGCTAAAAACTAAGTTGCACCAAAATATGCCCATCAAAAATTTATTTAGATAAAAGTTTTTATTGTTTTTTATTCCCAATCTTTCTTCAACACTCATTTTGTGTTTAATGTGTTAAATCTCCTTTGAAACGAGTGCACAAAGAAAGGATTATTTTTCCATTTGTGGTGGAAATGAATAGTTGTAATTTTTAATAAATAATATTTGCATTAATTTCCAAAATAAATCTATAATTGAGAACATCTTGGTTTTCTCTTAACCATGCATGGTTTTTGATCCCTCCTCATAATTATTTGTAGCATTTCAGATGAAATTCTCCAAATAACTTCTTCAATTCATTATTCCTTTCAATATAATACAAATGGTAGGAATATGATTGCTTTGTTTCAAGATAAATTTTATAGGTGAAATTTGTTAAATGTACAACATCAAGAGTCATTCTCTAAGCCAATTTTGTGCAACCAATATTGGACCTCAGGTTTTGAGGTAGAGAGATTGAGTTGGAATCAATAACTTGGAGTAGATCCAATAGGGTGAACCTAAGGATGACTAAATTATTGTGAGTAATATCAAGGTTGTAGACTTATGAGTAATATCAATTCCTATATTCTCATATGATTTCGGTGGTGATGTTGTTAGTTCTTGTGAGTAATATCAAGGTTGTAGACTTGGGAGTAATGAAGTCAGACTTATGGGTAATATCAAGTCATGATTCTCATATAAGGTACCTTATGAGGAGGACATCCCGTTATAGAGGTGGAATTGTGAGTAGTATCAAGCCATGATTCTCATGCGAACATCTAGTGATAGTGGGTACCCATGATATGGACCTCCAGTCATAGAGGTAGATGCTTTGCATGTTGAAGCATACAATTTTATGTGATATATTACTAACCATGGTCATTTGAGATATATAAATTTATTAAGTATCCTCTAGATACTGATCACATGTCAAAGTTTAGATGATAAAACTATGGCAATAAGGGACATTATAATGTAAGGGAGTTAAAAGCAAAGAAAAAGGGTAAAAATCAGGTTCATGCTTCTACAACAATAGAAGATGAAAATCCTCAGAAGAAATCATTAGAGGAATATGATGATGACCATCAGAAGTGGTATTTCCCTTAGTGCAGAAGAGTATTCTCTCTAGTTTGAATGGGATGCAAAATCCCCATTCAGAGATATACTACCTTTTGCATGAGAGTAAATTTACAGAGTTTAAGTTGCAGTGAAGAAAGAAGATCAAGATCCAGGAACTCTTGGTAATCTCCGCAAGGATGAAGAGATCAATAGGGAGCCCACAAAAAAAAACAAAAGGTAATTTTTTGTAGTTTGACTATCATGTTCTTTTAACATATATAAAGGGTTTTGAATGTGTTTCATTTTAGTTATATACAGATATGTATTCCTAGAATTAGGAATGGTGTTATGGTACTATAGCATGTTGAGCATATATATTGTTGTCTTTCTTTTATCGGAAAACAATAAACCTCATGAAGTACATATTATGATTAATTAAAGAAGAACATAGGGCTGCATAACATTACATGAGATTAGAATGGGGTTATTATATGTACATTAATGTGTGAATCATTGTTAGTGCATTGAAGTATTCATGTGAATGAATTTCATGGTCAAGCAATGTTTCTAACCATTAGAATAAAATTGTCTTGTAGGGAAAAACCATATGCCCTGACCTACGAGCAAAGAATGACATATATTGAATGTTGAGGCATTCTAATGGAAGATCCTAAAAGAGAGTCAGATGCTATGAAGCAGGAGGCTTCTAGGAGAAGATCAAGAGGTTCCTAACTTTCTATAGGAAGAAGCCTCCAAGTATAGATATCCAGAATATAAGCCCTAATCTGGATGATAAGACTACCAAAGATATTTATCTATTCGAGTTACATTCATGTATGTTCAAACATAAAATAGCACAAGACTCCTTGATGGAGGACCTAGATTATGATTTTCACATCCTAATGGTGAGATAAAAAATCTAGATTCACTAGCTCTTGAAGAACTAGTAAAACTAGTTGATGTACTTCCTACTACAAGGAGATCTACATGGTGCTCATATTCATAAGGAAGCAAATCATAGTATTCAAGAATATTGGTATGATTCTTGAGATTATAAGTGTGGCATAAACAATATAATATTTTCCTTAGTTGAGGAAAAAACATAGCAGAGATCCTGAAGAGATTTAGGATGATGGATTATAAGTCTGTGGCCACACATATTATGATGAATATGAAGATGATAATTCTTCATATTTGGAGGATATAAAAGTTAGTTGAGATGTACCTGATTAACACAAAGCTAGATATATTCTTTGCAGTTAGTACATAGTCATGTAAAACAAAGCATGTGTTGAGGCACTTACTTGGTACAGGTGAATGAGGACTTATAAGATATGTCTCAAATAGTGAAATACAGTTTCAAGGATATATGGATTATGACTAGTGCAATGAACAAGAAATATCACATCAGAGATGTTGCTCTAGATAGAGAATATTGTAAAACAAGAAAGCTTCAAGAGATTCCTAGTCAGTTACACCCGAGACATGGTACATACCCACGGATGAGCAGAATTGTCAGCATGCTTAATAATCCTTAGCACAAAGTAAAGTTGAGCACTTATGGGATAAGCTTGGTGCAGTACAAAAAGACTCTTCTAGTTGAAGAGGGAGCATTGATGTTTTTCCATAGGTAGAAACATATAAAGTCCCCACTAGTTAGTCATGAGGGATATGACTAAGAAAGTTTTCCCCACCGATAAGTCATGAAGTGATACATGGCTCAGAAACCAATTAGCCATACATTGATATATGGCTTAGTATAACTATGTATTGGCACATGGATCTATTAAAGTCATGTAGAAAATAAGCCACTAGGTTGAAAATAACTATGATTAGTCATGGTACATGACTCAGAAATCTAGGTGCCGTAATATCTCTTATGGAGAGAATCCACATGAGCAAAGAGATAGTCAAGGTCTCAGAGACTATCAAATTCTTGAGAATAGTTATAGCCTGGATTGTTGGGGAGTATTCAAACCTCTTGGAGAGGTCATGTAGCCATTTAGTTTCCTAGTGTGATTCCTAAGATAGGAAAAGAATACAAAACCACCGTGAAAGTGGTTAGGCCTTCAGAACATCACAAAGAACTTAACTAGATAGTAGAAGATTCTAAGAAGTTAATGTTGAATATTGGCATAGGTAGGTTTTTCTTTTGTAAGAAATTTACACATTTGATATGTTGTATATGATGGATTGAAAATCCATAATATCTATCTTAGGGAAACTAATATCTAGATTGGATCATGTAGATGCTACCATGAAAATAAGTAGCTTATTGGTCTCTCAATGTGTATTCGACCTGTTGTATTTTATGGTTATTGATAAAGCATATGATTAGCTACCTTTGAGGTAAATTTGTGGCTAAGTACTACAAAAACAAATGTGTATTCTGGATAGTACTATCTTCCGAGAACCAAAGTAGCATGGGAAGATACCAATTGGGTTAAAATATTGAGCCTATAGCTTTCTAAAAACTCTATATGTTATGATAAAACACATTGAGATGATTTATCACTTCATCTAAGACATGGTCCAGTAAGGTAAATACTTCAATAACAATATACTGAAGAAAATATTGCAAGAATGTAGATGTGTTAACAAATCCTTTGTATGTGAGGAAACATAAGTACTTTCGATACAAGATGGGTATGGTATAAAATGCCTGGTATGGAAGATAAATCCTCCCTCGTTGAGAGGAAGTCTTAAATGTACATCATCAGGAGTCATTCTACAAGCCAATCTTGTGCAACCTGGAATGGGCCACATATGTTGAGGTAGAGAAACCGACTTGGACTCAGTAACTTGTAGTAAATACATTAGGGTGAACCTAAGGATGACTAAATTATTGTGAGTAATATCAAGGATGTATACTTGTTATTAATATCAAGTCCTATATCCTCATATGATTGAGGCGGTGATGTTGTACGGTATTGTGAGTAATATCAAGGTTGTAGACTTGTGAGTAATATCAAGTCAGACTTGTGGGCAATATCAAGTCATGATTCTAATAGAAGGTACCCTATGAGGTGGACCTCCAATTATAGAGGTGGAATTATGTGAGAATTGATTCACAGTAGGATCTAGGAGCCAAAGGTATTAAAATTTGATATTGCTCACAAATTATGCCCAAAATAACAAAAAGAGTGACAATCTCATACACAAATGTAGTCAATAACTGAGTTTATTATGACTGTCCAAGATCTAAATATGTATGGAACATGAATTGCGAGGCATTGGATGCCATCTATATGCATACAAGTGTCAGCCCATTATTTGACCCTCAAAACCCCTAGGTGGACCAATCAACTTCCTGATCATCCCAAACGGTCACGAATGCAAATGTGGACGAGGACGAGGCATGATGGATCATAAATAGAGGTATTATAGGTGTGAGTGAGCACATGGGTGAGTGGGAGTGGCTCTAGGAGGAAATAAATGCTCAAGGAAGGCCAAAAACCACCACAAACATGCACTAACGCCTATGGTCAAACATATCCCTGAATCTGGGGATGAGGGAGTGCACCAAGATAGTCCCGTCATCAATGCGGGCACCTGGGTTGTTAGAATGATCAAATTGGAGTTCATCAGCTGTCACAATGATCAAAGTGGAGCACCTAAACTACCAGTAAATGATTAATTAGCCTAAGTCTGGATCATGGAATAAAACATATAATCTAATGAAATGTGTCATAGGTGTATGATCATGGTACTAAGGTGGATTATATATATAAACCCCCCCCCCCCAAGCCTAAATTAGTACAACTTAAACAAAATATTATTGAGGCCTTGGAAACTAAGGCTCAAGTCACCTCATACAACATAAATTTTATTTGTCAATAAAAACCAAGGTAAGGAGGAAAACCACATGGGAACAAAACCTCCCCTAAAAATTGGACATGGAGCCAAAAATACAAAAGTGAATATCAACCATCACCACATGTCACCCACTCCAAGAAGAGATCTCATATAGGTGAATGTCTTCTCTGTGAATCTCTTGGTGAAAATGTCAGTAGTTTGCTCTGCAGCTAGGCAATACTGCAAGGCTATCACCTGATCATGAACCAAGCTCCAGATGTAGTGCATGTGTATCTCAATGTGTTTGGTCCTTTGTCTCTGATTTGGATCAGTGAAAATATTTATTTCACTTTGATTTCCACACCAAATTACTATGGGAGAATCAAATGCAAGTCCAAGTTCCCGAAGAATACCTTGCAATCACACACATTGTGTAGTTGTATTCACTGCCCCTCTATACTCAGCCTCAGTTGAAGAGAGGAATATGAAGTGTTGTTTCTTGCTTTAACAACATATGGGACCATGTGCAAGCATGAAGAGATAACATGAAGTGTATTTCCTATCAATGGGATTGCCAACCTAATCAGAATTAGTAAATCCAACTAGTTTTGATGGAGAACTAGTAGCATAGTGCACCCCGAAGTGTCTTGTTCCTTGCACATAGTGCATGATCCTCTTGGATTCCTTCCAATGGATCTAATTATGTTGATGCATGTTTATATCTAAAACACCTACATCATATTCCAAATATGTTCTGGAGTGTGTAAGATACAGTAGACTCCCAACTAGTTGTCTGTACAATGAGCTGCCCACCAATGGAGATGCACCAAATTCACCTAGTTTTATACCTGAAAGGAATGGTCATTTGGCTGCCTTAGATTCAACCATTTTAAACTTCATTAACATGTATACAACATAATTTTTTTGGTTTACCTTGATCCTTGCTTTAGATTTTTCAATTTCCAATCCAAGAAATTGCTTCAACAATCCAAGGTCAGTCATGGATAATTCACTCTGCAAAGAAGACTTAATCGATCCAATTTATTTAGTGCAACTACCTGTAATATAAATATCATACACATACAACATTATTACCTAAAATAAGTCACCAACATGCTGAAAATACACATTATGAATCAGAAATTTTTCCCCACTGATAAGTCACGAAGTGATACATGAATTAGAAACCGATTAGCCATACATTGAGATATGGCTTAGTATAGCTATATTATGTATTGGCACATGGATCCATTAACTTCATGTAGAAAATAAACCACTAAGTTGTACATATCTATGATTAGTCATGGTACATGACTCAGGAATCTAGGTGCTGTAGTAGCTCTTATGGAGAGAATCCACATGAGCAAATACATAGTTTGGGTCTCAGAGACTATCAAATACTGAGAAGATTTATAGCCTGGATTTTTGGGGAGTAATCAAACCTATCGTATATGTCATATAGCCATATAGTTGGATAGTGTGATTTTCGAGATAGGAAATGAATATGAAACCACCGTGAAAGTGGTCAGGCGTTCAGACCATCACAGAGAACTTCTCCATGTACTGGAAAATTCTAAGAAGTTAATGTTGAAGATTGGCATAGGTAAGTTTTTCTTTTGTAATAAAATTACACATTTGATATGTTGTATATGATGGATTGAAAATCCATAGTTTCTTGTTTAGGGAAACTACTTTCTAGATCGGATCATGTAGATGCTACCATGAAAATAAGTAGCTTATTGGTCTCTTAATGTGCAATCGACCTGTTGTATTTTATGATTATTGATAAGGAATATGATTAGGTACCTTTGAGGTACATTTATGGCTAATTACTACAAAATAAAATGTGTATTGTGGATAATAGTATTTTTTGAGAATCAAAGTAGCATGGGAATATACCTGCTAGGTTAAAAGCTTGAGTATATAGCTTTCTAAAAACTCTATATGTTATGATAAAACACATTGATATTATTTATCACTTCATCAAAGACATGGTCTAGTAAGGTAAATACTTTAGTAGCAATATACTGAAGAAAATATTGCAAGAATGTATATGTTTTAAGAAATCCTTTGTATGTGACGAAGCATAAGTACTTTCAATACAAGATGGTTATGTTAGAAAATGCATGGTATGGAAGATAGTGCCTCCCTCACTGAGAGGAAGTGTTAAATGTACATCATCAGGAGTCATTCTCCAAGCCAATCTTGTGCAACCAGGAATGGGCCTCATGTGTTGAGGTAGAGAGAACGACTTGGAATCGGTAACTTGGAGTAGATCCATTAGGGTGAACCTAAGGATGACTAAATGATTGTGAGTAATATCAAGGATGTATACTTGTGAGTAATATCAATTACTATATCCTCATATGATTGAGGCAGTGATGTTGTAAGGTATTGCGAGTAATATCAAGGTTGTAGACGTGTGAGTAATATCAAGTCATACTTGTGGGTAATATCAAGTCATGATTCTCATAGAAGGTACCCTATGAGGTGTACCTCCAATTATAGAGCTGTAATTGTGTGAGAACTGATTCATAGTAGGATCTAGGATCCAAGGATATTCTCACAATTCAATATTGCTCACAAATTATGCACAAAATAACAAAAAGAGTGAAAATAACGTACACAAATGTAGTCAATAACTGAGTTTATTATGATTTTCCAACATGTAAATATGCTTGGAACATGTTTATATTACAATAGAGAAAAATTGTGAGGCCTTGGAGGCCATTTGGATGCATACAAGTGTCAACCCATGATTTGACCCTCAAACCCCCCTAGGTGGACCAATCAACTTCCTAATCATCCCAAACAGCCAAGAATGCAAGTGTGAATGAGGGTGAGGCACGTTGGCTCATAAATGGAGGCATGATAGGTGTGGGTGAGCACATGGGCGAGTGGGAGTGGCTCTAGGAGGCAATAAATGCTAAGGAAGGAAACAAACCACCACAAACATGCACTAGTGCCTATGGTCAAAGATATCCCCAAATCCATGGATGGGGGAGCACACCAAGACAATATTTTCATCAATGAGGGCACCTAGGTTGTTAGAATGCTCAACCTAGAGTGCCTTAATTTTCAGAATGATCAAAGTGGAGCGCCTCAACTACCAGTAAATGATCAATTAGCCTAAGTCTGGACCATGGAATTAAATATAGAAGCTAATTAAATGTGTCCTAGGTGCATGATCATGGTACTAAGGTGGATTGTAGGTATAAAAACCTCGATTAAGCCTAAATTATTACAACTTAACCAAAATATTATTGATGCCTTGGAAACTAAGGCTTGAGTCACGTCATACAACATAAATTTTATTTGTCCATAAAAACCAAAGTAAGGAGGAAAACCACATGGGAACACAACCTCCCCTAAAAAATGGACATGGAGCCAAAAAATGAAAGTGAATATTAGACATCACCATGTGTCACCCACTCTTAGAAGGGATCTCATACAGGTGAATTTCTTCTCTATGGAGCTCTTGGTGAAAATGTTAGCAGTGTGCTTTGCAGATGGGTAATACTGCAAGGCACCAAGCTCCAAATGTAGTGCATGTGTATCTTAATGTGTTTGGTCCTCTATATCTACACTAGATCAGTGGAAATATTTATTACACTTTGATTTTCACACCAAATGAATGTGGGTGAATCAAATCAAAGTCTAAGTTCCTGAAGAATACCTTGCAACCACACAGATTGTGTATCTGCATTCACTACTCCTTTGTACTCGACCTCAACTGAAGAGAGGGATATGCTGCATTATTTCTTTCTTGAAAAACATGTGGGACCATGTTAAGGCATGAAGACATAACCTAAAGTGGATTTCATATCAATGGGATTTCCATCCCAATTAGACTAAATAAATTCAACTAGTTCTAGTAGAGAACTAGCAGCATAGTGTACACTGAAGTGTCTGGTTCCTTGCATATAGTGGATGATCCTCTTGGCTGCCTTCCAATGGATCTGATGAGGCTGCTACATATATATAGTTACAACACCTACATCATAAGCCAAATCTAGTTAGGAGTGTGTAATATACAATAGACTCCCAACTAGATGTTTGTACAATGAGCTGTCCACCAATGGAGATTTACCAAATTCACCTAGTTTTATACCTGAAAGGAATGGGAACTTAGTTGCCTTATATTCATCCATTTTAAACTTCAATAATAGGTCTGAAGCATACTTTTGTTTGCTAACCTTGATCCCTGCTTCAGATTGTTCAATTTCCAATCCAAGAAATTGCTTCAACAATCCAAGGTCAGTCATGGAGAATTCATTGCGCAAATAAGAATTGATTGATCCAATTTATTTAGTGCAACTACATGTAATCTAAAGATCATCAACATACAACACTATGACCTGCAATAAGTCACAAACATGCTGAAAATACACATTATGACTCAGAAATGTTTCCCCACCGATAAGTCATGAAGTGCTACATGACTTAGAGACCAATTAGCCATACAGTGATATATGGCTTAGTATAGCTATGCATTGTCACACGGATCCATTAAAGTCATGTAGAAAATAAGCCATGAAGTTGCACATAGAAATGATTAGTCATGGTACATGAATCAGGAATCCAGGTGTTGTAGTATCTCTTATGGAGAGAATCCACATGAGCAAATACATAGTCAAGGTCTCAGAGACTGTCAAATACTTGAGAAGAGTTATAGCCTAGAATGTTGGGGAGTAGTCAAACCTCTTGGAGAGGTCATATAGCCATATAGTTGGCTAGTGTGATTCCCGAGATAGGAAAAGAATATGAGACCACCATGAAAGTGGTCAGGCCTTCATAACATCATAAAGAACTTCTCCAGATAATAGAATATTCTAAGAAGTTAATGTTGAATATTAGCATAGGTAAGTTTTTATTTTGTAAGAAAATTACACATTTGATCTGTTGTATGTGATGGATTGAAAATACATAGTTTCTAGTTTAGGGAAACTACTTTCTGGATTAGATCATGTAGATGATACCATGAAAATAAGTAGCTTATTGGTACCTTAATGTGTAGTCGACCTGTTGTATTTTATGCTTATTGATAAAGCATATGAATATGTACCTTTGAGGTACATTTGTGTCTAAGTACTACAAAAGCAAATGTGTAATGTGGATTGTACTACCTGCAGAGAATCAAAGTAGCATGGGAAGATACCCATTGGGTTAAAAATTTGAGTCTATAGCTTTCTGAAAATTCTATATGTTATGATAAAACACATCGATATGATTTATCACTTCATCATAGACATGGTCCAGTAAGGTAAAGACTTCAGTAGCAATATACTGAAGAAAATATTGCAAGAATGTATATGTGTTAACAAATCCTTTGTATGTGACGAAGCATAAGTACTACCTATACAAGATGGGTATGGTAGAAAATGCCTGGTATGGAAGATAATTCCTCCCTCGCTGAGAGGAAGTATTAAATGTACATCTTTAGGAGTCATTCTCCAATCTAATCTTGTGCAACTAGGAATGGGCCTCATGTGTTGAGGTAGAGAGACCGACTTGGACTCGGTAACTTGGAGTAGATCCATTAGGGTGAAAATAAGGATGATTAAATTCTTGTGAGTATAAATATCAAGGCTGTAGAATTGTGAGTAATATCAAGTCCTATATCCTCATATGATTGAGGCAGTGCTCTTGTAAGGTATTGTGAGTAATATCAAGTCAAACTTGTGGGTAATATCAAGTCACGATTCTCATAGAAGGCACCTTATGAGGTGGTCCTATAATTACAGAGGGGGAATTGTGTGATAATTAATTCATAGTAGGATGTTGAATCCAAGGATATTCTCACAATTCGATATTCCACACAAATTATGCAAAAAATAATAGAAAGAGTGAAAATAACATACACAAATGTAGTGAATAACTGATTTTATTATGACTGTCCAACATGTAAATATGTCTAGAACATGCTTATATTACAATAGGGAAAAATTGTGAGGCCTTGGGGGCCATCTGGATGCATACAAGTGTCAGTCCATGGTCTGACCCTCAAACCCCCCTAGGTGGAACAATCAGCTTCCTAATCATATCAAACAGTCGCGAATGCAAGTGTGAACAAGGGTGAGGCATGTTGGATCATAAATGGAGGCATTATAGGTGTGGGTGAGCACATGGGTGAGTGGGGGTGGATCTAGGAGGTAATAAATGCTCAAGGAAGGCAAAAAACCACCACAAACATGCACTAGTGCATATGGTAAAACATATCCTTGAATCTGGGGATGGGGGAGTGAACCAAGACAATCTTGTCATCAATGAGGGTGTCTAGGTTGTTATAATAATCAACTTGGAGTTCCTCAACTACCAAAATGATCAAAGTGGAGTGCCTCAACTATCAATAAATGAACAATTATCCTAATTCTGGACCATGGAATAAAACATAGAAGCTAATGAAATGTGTCATAGGTGTATGATCATAGTACTAAGGTGGATTATAGCTCTATAACCCCCATTAAGCTTAACTTAGTACAAATTAACCAAAATATTATTGAGGCCTTGGAAACTAAAGCTCAAGTGACCTCATACAACATAAATTTTATTTGTCCATAGAAATGAAGGTAAGGAGGAAAACCACATGGGGACAAAACTTCCCCTAAAAAATGGACATGGAGCCAAAAATATGAAAGTGAATATCATACATCACCATGTGTCACCCACTCCAAGAAGGGATCTCATATAGCTGGATGTCTTCTATGTGAATCTCTCGGTGAAAATGTCAGTAGTTTTCTCTGCAGATGGGCAATACTACAAGGCTATCAGTTGATCATGCACTAAGATCTGAATGTAGTGCATGTGTTTATCAATGTGTTTGGTCCTCTAGCTCTGCACTAGATCAGTGGAAATATTGATTTCAATTTTATTGTAACACCAACTGACTTTGGGTGAATCAAATGCAAGTCCAAGTTCCCGAAGAATACCTTGCAACCACACACATTGTGTAGCTGCGTTCACTACTCCTCTGTACTTGGCCTCCGCTGAAGAGAGGGATATGGTGTGTTTTTTCTTGCTTGAAAGACATATGGGGCCTTGTGCAGAGATGAATACAAAAACTGAAGTGTATTTCCTGTCAATGGGATCACCATCCCAATCAAAATCAGTAAATCCACCTAGTTCTAGTGGAGAACTAGCAACATAGTGTACCTCGAAGTGTCTAGTTCCTTGCACATAGTGCAGGATCCCCTTGGATGGCTTCCAATGGATCTCATGAGGCTGATGCATATATCTATCTAGATCACCTACATCATATGAAAAATTAGGCCAAGAGTGTGTAAGATACAGTAGAATCCCAACTAGCTGTCTGTACAATGAGCTATCCACCAATGGAGATGCACCAAATTCACCTAGTTTTATACTTGAAAGGAATGAGAAATTGGATGAATTAGAATCAACAATTTTAAACTTCAATAATAGGTATACAACATACTTTTTTTTTATGACCTTGATCCCTACTTCATATTGTTCAATTTCCCATCCAAGAAATTGCTTCAACAATCCAAGGCCAGTCATGGAGAATTCACTGTGCAAAGAAGACTTAATCGATCCAATTTATTTAGTGCAACTACCTGTAATAAAAATATCATAAAATAAAACACTATGACCCAAAATAAGTCACCAACATGCTAAAAATACACATTAGGATCATATTTACATCTTTCAAATCCAAGCGAGAGAAAAAATTTATCCATCTTGGCATACCAATCCCTACGGGCTTGCTTGAGGCCATAGAAAGACTTCTTCAACTTGCACACAAATGAAGGATCCTCATTGAAACATTCAGGTTGATGCATATATATCTCCTCTTTAATTTCACCATGAATAAATGCACTCTTCACATCCATGTTGTGATCCTCTCAGCACTTAGATGCAACAATGGCTAAAACTAACCTCATAGAGTCCATCTTTGCAACCGGTGAAAATGTCTCTATATAGTCCACTCCTTGGACTTGAGAGAATCCTTTGGAAACCAACCTAGAAATATAATTTATATCTGAACCATCAACATCCACTTTGGTCATATAGACCCACTTGCATTTCCACTAGTTTCCCCTTGGAGAGCAACATAACCAATTCCGAAGTCTCATTTTCTTGCAATGAGTTTAACTCTTTGTCATGGCCCCACCCTTCTACTAGAGAGAGGACATGACTAATGTTGCTAGCCACCCGAGCAATCTAAGCCCTGTGAAGACAAACAATAAAAATTGCATTGAACATAAAATATTTACATGTGCATAATGCAATCTACAACAGAAGCAATACATTTCATTCAACACATACATGGTGTTCATAATCATAAAACAAGCAACGTTCATCCTGTTCAAGAATTTAACATGGCCATGATACTTTACGAAGAAAATACAATTGTAGAGTGAAATACAAGAATACTTATTTTGAGAAGAAGATTCGCCGCAACTAGCTATGTCGCTACAACATTCCACCCAACCATAGGCCAGTGTGCTTCTTACTCTCTCACCATCACTGCCACCCCCGAGCTAGGCATGATTTCCATAGGGAACTAGAGGACAGAGAATTACACACAACAAGACCAAACACACACTATCAATCCAATAACCACAACCAAACACAACTAGCCCACTAATAGATGGATTCTTGGACTTACTCAGCGAAGCCAACACAGGGATGCACTACACAACAAAATGCAAGTTCTGGGTATGAACCAAAAACATCCTGGGAGCCAAAATTGACAACGGTGAATGGGGATAATAGCCCTATGGAAAAAATCGACTCCACAGAACATTCTTGGCTCCACGTGGGTAAGAAAATGACTCAACAAACACTCAGAAATTCATGGTGTCTTCTCCAATTCATTGGGAATTACCAAAAAGTATTTCTATCCTGGGAAAATGAAGAAAACAACTGCCAACGTGAGGGAAACCACACACAACAAAAAAACATGAATGCCACACATAGGAAGCTCCTAGCTGCTTCAGAGAGCCCCAACATGGATGACTGATGGGTTAGAAAAAACTCCCATGAGCCCCCAATCATAAAGGAAGAACACATCAGACCAAAAACATGGAGGAAAATAACTCTCCAATATTCCACTGCACAAGGAAAATGGAGCACGTGAGTGGATGATCAAAATTGCCTGCGCGTGAGTAGTATATCGCTACTCTCTTGCACATGAGGGTAAAATGGATGAAAACCTCCCCCTTGGGAAAGCATGTGGTTAAGGCTAACAACCCTACTAGAATTGATGGATGGACATACTCCCCAAGTCCCAAGGAACAAAATGCCCAACTAAATCCTTGGAGAATTAAGTGGGTGGTTGAATAAGACAATAAAGGTGGTTGGTAGTTGATGGGTTCTCCTTTTGACACTTGGATTCTCCCAATTGGCTCAAGGTTATACATTCCCCCCCGCCTTTATCCTTAGGAAATCATGCCCCCATCTCTTTAATGTTGCATTGACATAGCTAGTTGTGGGTATTTTATTAATTGCATATTTACATGATGTAGAAATAATATTGTGCCATCAACTAACACGATAACCATTGACATTGATTTTAATTGCCGAAACGTAGAACACTAAATCCATGGCAGGGCCATTTCCTTGAGCTCCACACCATGATTTATTAATGCTATTTACATCCTTTATAATTTAATGCAATTGGGGTTGAAATCAGGGTATTAAATCCCCTCCCCCTTCAACTTCACTGTCCTCAGTGCTCATCAAAACTGAACAAAATGCTACTTTAGCACTACCTTAGTGCTTTACAAATTTGAACAAAAAATGGGTGTGCCAATCGCATGGCATCCTCTAGCTCCCATGTAGCCTCACAGGATCATGGTGCTCCTTCTGGATATTTCACTTGTCCAATAGTGCGATCTGGAACTCCTCCTTGGTCCCACTACACGGTTGTCTTGTGTACAAAATCCTCCAAGCCCTTGATTGCATGCATCAATACACACCACCAAAAATTTTTTTGGTCTTGGAGAATCCTTCTCTGTAGCTTGGAACATCTCCAATGTCTTTGGCAATCCACCAATACCTATGCTCAATCCCCAAGAAATGAGTCATTTCCCATGTCAGATTTACAAGGGGATTCGCTGGTTATTACCGGAAGTTCATTGAGAACTTCTCGAGGATAGTTTGTCCCATGACCTCCTTGCAAAAGAAGGCAAACCAGTTCTTATGGACAACCAAGTGTGATGAAAGTTTTCCAAAGCTTAAACAACTTTTGATGACAGCACCGATACTATGAATCGTGGATCCCAATGGGGATTTCGTTGTTTGCATGGATGCAAGCAAGGAAGGGCTCAAAGGAGTCCTCTTGCAGAATGATTATGCGATCTTTTATGAATCATGAAAGTTAAAAGAACACGAATAAAACTACCCGACCCATGATCTTGAGTTAGCGGCCATCATCCACACTTTGAAGATGTGGAAGCACTACCTCATGGGAAAGAAATTCTTCTGAAAACAGACAATATGAGTCTAAAATATTTATTTGAGCAACCGGATCTGAATTCCAGGCAAGCCAAATGGTTGGTTTTCCTTAGCGAGTACCATTTCGAGCTAAAGCATTTAAAAGGAAAAGAGAACAATATTGCTGATGCTTTGAGCCGACGAACTCATATGACACATGAGGTGATTTTAAGTCAAATCAATTTGAATTTACACTAAAGGACTAGAATGACCAATAGAGTTGACCCGTTTTATGTTGAAATCCTTAAGAAGGTCTAAGAGGACAGGTTGTTTCAGCAACAAAAGAGTACAAGGTAGATGAAACAAGACTACTATGGTCCAAGGAGAGATTGTACGTTCCGGAAGGAGGGGAAATTCGGTCCAACATCCTCACATGATTTCATCGGACAGCCTACTCGGGGCATCCGAGATATCAAAAGATGATATCCGCAATCAAGAAACACTTTTTCTGGCCTAAGTTAAAGTCCGAAATACCTTTTTTTATTGCAAAACGTCAAGAATGTCAGTTTTTCAAAGCTGAGCACCAGCATCCTTCAGGGATGTTCTAGCCATTACTCATTGCAGAATAGAAGTGGGAGGTCATTAGTATGGATTTTATCATGGGTCTACCTAAGAGTAAGAAGAAAAATGATTCTATCTTTGCAGTAGTTGACAAATTGTCAAAAGAAGCACACTTCATTCTAGTGAAGTTGACCTACAACGCAGTACACATTACCGATATCTCCTTGAAGGAGATATTTAGATTGCACGGGATACCCAAGGAAATCATCTTGGATCGAGATACTAAGTTTACCGGAAACTTTTGGAGATCCTTATTGTTCGATTTAGAGACATAGTTGAACTTTAGTACTTATTACCACCCGGGGACAGACGAGCAAATAGAACAGGTAAACCATATTGTAGAGGACATGCTTAGGATGTATGTCATGAACAACACCACCAAGTGGGAATATTACCTACATCTTGCAGAATATGCATATAACAATGGATACCATACTGTCACCAAGATGAGTCCCTTTGAGGCACTCTATGGATGGAAGTGTAGGACACCGGTTACTTGGGATATCCCGGTGGATCAGCTCATGTTAGGGCATGACTTACTAAAGGAATTGGAATAATTGGTTACCAAGGTCCAGGTGAACCTTAAAGAAGCACAAGACCAACAGAAAAGCTACGTGGATAAGAAAACAAAAGATAAATATTATTAAATAAGTGACTATGTTTACTTGAAAGTAAAAGAAAAATGAAGCTCGTTGAGCTTGGGAAGGTGTGGTAAGTTAGCAGCTATATTTTGTGGACCCTTTGAGATACTGGCCAAGAGAGGGCTAGTGGCATATGAACTAGTGTTACCCTCTCACATAAGAGTCCATAATGTTTTCCATTCATCTTTACGATACTAAGCATGTGCTTGATTTGTTCTTATTATAGGTAGAACATGAAGGGGATTTTTCCACTGATCCCCCTCATATACTGGACAAGAGAGAGGTGCAGCTCAGGAAGTGCACCATAGCCCAGTTGAAAGTGAAATGGAAGCACTCTGAGGCCAATGAGGCTACTTGGGAGAATGAAGCCACCATGAGAAAGGCTTACCCTTCCTTGTTTCATGATTTCATTCCGAGTCCCTAGAACACGAGGGACGGTGTTCTTCTAAGCAGGGAGGGATGTAATATCCCGAATTTTGACATAACGCTTATGGAAATAAGCCCCATTGATTATGATGTTACTTTGATGTTTAGTTGGTATATTGGGTCTAAGATCCCACTGGATATGAACATGATGATTTGCTTGATATATTGGGCATAAGGCAAATACATATGTTTTATGTATGATTTCATGTGTTGGGTGTGGACCCTGAAGCACATAATTGATGAGATGTTTTGTGTTGAGCAAGGAGCTCTAGAGCACATGGGTATTTGATGTTTGTGTTGAGCGAGAAGCTCTGGACCACATGAGTGTTTATATTCGTGTTGAGCGAGAAGCTCTGGAACACATGAGTTATGAAAACCTTTGTGTTGAGCATGAAGCTCTAAAGCACATGAAAAGATAAAATTAGAAGTGTTGGGCATAAGCCCTGGAGCCTACCAAGTTGTCATTAAGCATAAGCTCTGTAACATCGAATCCTTGGCGATTATATCCCTAGGTGTATCCTACAAGTACATCCTAGAATTAGTGTTGAGCAAGGAGCTCTGGAATTGTACTACGTTTGTAACTCCCTGTTTTTAGCGTTGAGTATGGGCTTTGGATAAGCGCTAGGAATCACTGAAAAGAATTAATATGTCGAGTGGAAATGACTCGAATAAAGCATTGATCTCATCTGACTTATTTTTAAGTGATTAAATGAAATTTCAAATTTCTGTATCTCATCAAGTACTAAAGAACTACCATGTTATACAAGGGAATCCAACATGCAAGGAGGTTTAGAGTTGTCTGACCTAGTTGACGTAACCCTTACCTAAAGGCCTTATTAAAGAAAGTGTCTTATGTTTAGGGATCATATTATATGATAACTACAGACAAAATGTTAACAAATGATAAATAAAGAGTCCAAATATTATTATTATTACTAATGACAAGAGTCCAAATAGGAACTAGTTAAAAGTTCCTAAGTTAAATATTAAAAATACATAAATTAAATAAAAAGGGTTAAATCAACAAATCAAATGATTATTTATTTAACTACCCCTTTGACTGAAAAGTCTGCCTATAAAAACTCAAGCCAAAGAGAAGTTTGGGGATCTTCTATCTTTTTGCGATTCCATAATTATACCTGATTATTCTCAAGAGAGTTCTTGGAAAACATTTTTCCTAAGAGGAAAAAGGAGAATTGATTCAAAACCTGATATCCCAGATAAGGAAGCCTTACCTTAGGAGCTCTAAGCTACTTGCATGTTGGAACCAGCTTGGGGGTATATGGATTTAAACCAGGAACGGTTCCGGGTCATGGTTGGGTGGAACATGGTAGTTCCCAAGTGATTCGGTTATCTAAATAGAGGTCAAATATGCCCATGAAGTTGTTAATGTTGGGTATTTGAGTGTGCAGATTTTCAACCATTAAAACCGCTTCATGCTACAGGTATGAGGTTCTTGTTTTTTCCCTTGTAAACTACACAGTTTTTATTGTTAAAAGAGTAGATTGGATTCTGAATGAATATCTAATAACCATCTGTTATAACTAGGTTATATTCTATGCATTACTTAATCTTTCAATTGTAGGTTAAACTCATTGTGTACTAACATATATAAATATTTTACCAAAGGTTAGGGTTATCTATAGGAGGGTTTTCTTTCTTAAAACTCATGGTTCATTAGCATATGTATTTCTTTATCAAAGGTAAGGTTATCTTTTCTTTGTTTTAACCAGGTTATCTTAATATATTTTATTCATGATGAGACGAGCACCAATAGTGCTATCTACAGGAGGGTTTGTTTTCTATTTCATTTCTGAAATTTATTTTCCTGTCTTTATATTCAATTCCAAAACCTAGAACTAACTAAAAACAAAGTCTATATATTGTCTCTGCTGGCAGATTTCATATTGCAACCATGCTTATATTTAATATAAATAAACCAACTATTATCTATAGTATTAGTCTAATCTCTAAGCCACATATTATAACATAATTATACATAGCTAACCCTTTAAAATAAAATATTATAAATCAGAACTATAACCAAATCATTCTCATTCTTATAAACAACAAACTACAAATGCCAAGCTAAGCTATCGAGACCTCTAAGGTCTGTAGGAATAATTTAATTAAATCATAACCATATTATTATTTCTATCAACATTATAAAGAATCAACCATAATTTAAATACATAATACATTAACATATAAACCAAAAGGTCACATGATCGAATCCTGTTGGCATTGATACCAAAACCAAAGTTATCCACACATATCCTTTACAACCAAAGTAGCCCAGGATCGAATTCTGCGAAGCCCACGACTTAAAAACCCAAAATGCATTAGAAACGTGACCAACATCGAATCCTGTAGGATTCGTTAGCAACGTTTTCAATGATGTAGTAATTTGTAATTATTTCTTCACGGTATATGTTATAACCATTGAATAACATAAGAATTAGCCACATATCAAAACTGTTTCCCTGTCAACGTTTCCACACATCATTTACCAACAAAATATATACGCTGTAAAACACTTCAACATTTCTCCACACAGAACTCAAAAACCAAATTTATACGTTGTATCCATTTTGTGCTTCACATCCGAAATACAAAACATTACACCATTAACATAAACTATAACTAAAATTAAACCCATGTATATGCTAAGAATAGCAACGACATTCATTTCATAACGTTAAACCACATAGTCACGCCCATTTTCCAAGTAAATACATAGGCAAGAAAATAAACACTATGAATAACCATAAATCAACATTTCGCTAATCTCTTGCATAGTCGCCGAGCTAAATGGAAAGAGTGCCATTTCCAGTAATGACACGGCTCTAAATCCAAACAACTCTGCTAAAATACCCAAATAAGAATATGATTACAAACATAATTTTACACAGAGTCAAACATTTCCAAAGATAAGAATCGTTACCACGATATATACATAGTAGCGAATGCATTACAAATTAAACACTATAATTTATTCATAAAATAACACAGTCGCATTTTCCAAGCCAATGCACCTTTGCAAGCAATGGTGCTGTCACCATTGCAATCAATGGTGTTGTCACCATTTATCAAAACCCAACATTATAAACAAAATGCAGAGTCTGTAATAAATCCCCACGGGCATAGAGTTAACGCTACCAAGTAAGTATTCATTTACATAGTTGAGTCACAATAGTCTCGGCCCAAAGTTTCCAAACCCAACAAAAACCCCAAACGATAGACACATCTCTAGATTCTTTACATTATTTACAGACAGACCATATCCAGTCGCAACCCTTAAAACCAAACCATGCATACATTAAAACGACGATCTTAAAGCTCTGCCAAAACAACCCTATGCAGAGGAACAAGTTTTAAATATTGTTTGTAACAGGGCTTACCCGTGGAGGGTAATGTGACGTCCACCTAGAAGACCCACGACCCACGCAGTGAAGGCTCTGCAACCTGTGAACAGAGGATAACGAAGGATGAAGAGTATGCTAAACCTCCAAACCGAAGCAACAAATAAACAAGTGTTGTAAAACCAGAATGAAGGACACACCTTCAACACACAGACGCAAAACCAGACCTCACGCCATGATACAGACTAGAGAGTAAAACAAAGCTCACCCAACGAAAGTGCAAATGACTCATGCCTCCATGATAGTCAAAGCTTAGGGCTTGAGACCCCCAACTCTCGAAGCACATTAACTCCACCACCTTGTCCACCACTACGTAGATTTCCAAACCCAACTCTATAGTTCATAAACCCCAAAAACGTAATTGGATATTGGAGTGCCATGCACATTATAAACCCCATAAATGGTATTGTGGACTTAGGATAAAGCCATGATTCATGGCATATGTAATCTTCCATGAATGGATTATAAAATACCTTCAACATTGTATGCATAAACCTTAATCGACATAGGGATAATATCTAATATCATAAGCCTTGCACAATACAAATTAAACCATATAAATGTTAAGCATGGGTTTAAGCTAAATTAAGGTCTTAAAACCATAAGTAATAATGGTAACCAGTATATACATAGGTATAAATAACCTAGCCTTGCGTAAATGATAAACGCTAACCACCGTAATCAGAGATGCTAGGATAGGACTTTGGTCATGTTGTCTTCAAAGGAAATAAAGAAGTCCCACATAGGTAGTATGCCTTTGTTTTAAACTGTCATCACAAGTCTTTTGTCACATGGTGCACCTGCACAAAGAAGAGATGCATTAGTTCGATATGAACTAAGTAAACCATGTAGCGACAAGTAAAACCAGTTACCTCTTCGGGTGATTCTACAACGGATACAAGTCCCACCACTCCACCCCTTGAAAATACAATTTAAGTCAGGATTGTCCATAAACTAGTAACCAAAACTTATAAACAATAAGTAAGAAAATGAATGTGCACGCATAAACATAAGTACGTCATAAGAAACAATCAATGAACAAAATAACCATCTAACTCAGATTCAAGTAACATAACAAATACATAGAATTACATTAATAACCACATCGGGGAAAACAACTAGAAGAAGGTAAGAACAACTTATCACAATTTAGTTCAGTGAACAAAGTACGACACATTCCACATCAGTTAAGATAATGTCCAGTTCAGGTAGTAATTAACTAGCCTAATAAATTTCTTTTTTATTTTCAAATTTTGGGGACATTACAACCTCCAACTAATCTTAGTGGTTTAGTAACTCTCATGACACTTGTGTTCCTATTCATGCTCCAATTCTTTCCCCAATTCGAATGGATGCCTCTAACTACCAAATTCAACCACTTGGTGGCTATTTTTAGCCCTGCCATGTTTGTTTTGTCATATGTCAGCGATTAGGTCTGAACTTGTTATACTTGTCATAGAATCTTTCATCATTTGTTGTCATAGAGTGCATGTAATCTCCTTCTAAATGGAACACCTTGTCTTCTAGTCTCTTCCTCTTACATGGGAGTTACTCTCCTTTACCTATTTGAATTCCTTGGCTCATTATATGATCTTTGACACCACATCACCCTCCAATAACATTACATTACTAATGTGTTCAAATTTGGATGAAGATAATGGTAAGTGTGTGGGGCATCTAGTCATCCAAAGGCTCCACAAGATTCCAAGTGTATTCATGAACCCATGCCACCTTATTTTCTTAGAATTTATCATTGTGTGACCCATTTAAATTTGAATATGGTAAACTAAATTTCTTTTGGGTCACATATCCCCTTATTACAAAATTTATGTCTCCATCTCAACCTAAGGAACTGGTAGGTTGGTGAAACATTATTTGCAAATAGTCTTAGTTGGAAATTATTTAATTGGGGACATGACACACAATGATTTCTAAGTTCACAATTTTTTCTTCTATCAAAATAGTCTAGTACAAGATTCTATTCCATTATGCAACAAAGTCCATTCTCCCTTTTTCTTCAAAATTCCTTTTTTGGAAAGATCCTTTGCTTCCATATTAAGTTCCCTACATATGTGTTTAAACCTTATTTCATCGAATAGATCAGTGATTCTACAAGCTTCCTCCACTCTATTGAGAAGTTACATATTATCACATTTTTTTTCTTATTCATCCAGTTTATGATGTTCTCAGAATCTCCATACACTACAACAAATCCTAGAATTAGCGTCCCATTTAGTGTCCCTTTTTAGTGTAATTTGTTTTTTACGTTGAGTGGTCAAACTAAATGCTAAATGGGATGCGTCATGGACAAAACTTAAAGCGCCCCAAAAAACGTATTTTTTTTCTTCCTAAATAGCATCCTTTATGACGTCCAAAATAGCGTCTCTTTTTTTGCTTCTAGAATAGCATCCAACTTTGCTTGCTAAACAACGTCAAGGTTTGCTTCCATAATAGCACCCAACTTTGCTTCCTAAACAACGTCGAGGTTTGCTTCCTAAATAACGTCCTTCTTTGCTTCCTAGTGAGTGTCCGCTTTTGCTTCTTAATGTTAACTTTTCATATGCTTAGCTAATACATCAGTATTTCATTTCATTTTCATAACAAAAGCATATAAACAGGATCACTGAAAGAAATAGTATTACAAGAACAACACAGATTTATCCTGGGAAAACCCTAAAGGGAAAAACCCAGCAAAATCTTCCTCAATATAGATGCCCCAAAAAGATAAAAGATAAAACCAACAAGGAGATCAAAGCCTGATCCTCCTCCTTCTCCAGCTACTTCTCTCTCTCCACTAATGCGCTACACAAGTGAGAGTGTGTGCTCCAAATGAGGAGCGCGACACCTCTATTTATATTCATCTGTTCACTTTAATTAACTCATCCAACATGTAGGCTCGAGTTATACATGTAGGCTCAAGTAACCACATTGGGGTGCTAATGACCCACCTTTACAATTAGAGGGGACTACCTCATGACTCTTAATAGTTCTTCTGATTAGAAGCATCGGAGTACAAATTAATACAAGTGGTTCTCCCGGTAGGACCATCAGGGACCACAAAAAGATACATATAGAATATTCTTCGAAGTTACAATATTTCAACACTCCCCCTTAACGAGAAGGGTATTCTACAACAACAACAACAATAATAGGAGAGAGAGAGATAGGACATCATCAACTTCATCAGGGTAACACATCTATAAATCATTGGAAGCTTTTCAACATCATGTAGTCTCCAGTCTTCAGCAACATCAACACTTTGACCGTTTCGATCAGCAACAACTTTGACCACTTCGATTAGCAACATCTTTGACCTTTCGATCAGCAGCAACATCTTTTGCACTTTGACCTTTCGATCAACAACATCATCTTCAACACTTTGACCTTTCGATCAACAACATCATCTTCAGCACTTTGACCTTTCGATCAGCAACATAATCTTCAGCACTTTGACCTTTTGATCAGCAACATCATCATCATACTCTGATCTTTCGAACATCAACATCATCATCATACTTTGATCTTTCGAACAACAACATCATCATCATCATACTCTGACCTTTCAAACAACAACATCATCATCAGCAGCAACAACCTGCAATCCACAGTACAAAGACAAGGAGTCTTTGGATCACTTTTGGACCTAAGTCCAGGGATGATACAATCCTACCACATTCTCGACAACCGAAGTCACCGCATTGATTACGGGATAATTAGTCCCTATCAGTTTATAACTAGGTCCAAGGATGATGCAATCCTACCACATTCTCGGGGACCGAAGCCTCCGGATACCTTTCTGAACCGAAGTTCAAGGATGATGCAATCCTACCACATTCTCGGGGACCGAAGCCTCCGGATGCCTTTCTGAACCGAAGTTCAAGGATGATGCAATCCTGCCACATTCTCGGGGACCGAAGCCTCCGGATACCTTTCTTTACCGAAGTTCAAGGATGATGCAATCCCACTACATTCTCGAGGACCGAAGCCTCCGGATACCTTTCTGAACTGAAGTTCAAGGATGATGCAATCCTGCCACATTCTCGGGGACCGAAGCCTCTAGATACCTTTCTGAACCGATGTTCAAGGATGATGCAATCCCACTACATTCTCGAGGACCGAAATCATTAGATCTATTCTGGACAGATGTCCTAGGATGATACAATCCCTCTTCATTCTCGAGGACTGAAATCACCGGATCTATTCTGGACAGATGTCCCAGGATGATACAATCCCTCTTCATTCTTGAGGACCGAAGTCACCGGATCACTTTAGGGCAAGTGCCCAGGGATGATACAATCTCACTGCAACATCACTACTCCCCCTTTCGAGGAAGGTCTTTCCGAATAACACCGAGCTTGTCCCAAAAGTGTTCAAACTTTACTCGAGACAGAGGCTTCGTTAGCACATCAGCAACTTGTTCATCAGTACTAACATACTAGAGCTTTATGGCTCCCTTCTGCATCATATCTCGAATGTAGAAATACCTGATTTCTATGTGCTTCGATCTATCAAGGAATACTGGGTTCTCTGTCATCTTTATACAACTTTGATTATCACATAGAATCATGGTAGTGTCCAACTCTAGGTTGAATAATCCTGACATCAGCTTTCAAAGCCATATGGCTTCACAACTAGCAGATCAAGCTGCTATATATTCTGCTTCAGCTGTGCTTAGAGCAAGACTAGACTGCTTTCTGCTAAACCATGAAATCATAGCAAATCCTAGACTATAACATCCACCTGAAGTGCTTTTTCTGTCCAAGATACTTCCAGCCCAATCTGCATTTGTGTAGCCATACAATCTATACTCATGGCTACCATCATAGTATATACCAAAGTCTATAGTCCCTTTCAGATATCTCATCACATGTTTTGTAGCTACTAAGTGAACCCGTCTTGGTTGAACAAGATATTGACTCAAGGTGTTCACAGCAAAACAAATGTCTGGTCTGGTATTTTTTAAGTACATCAATGACCCAATGATCTGTCTATAGTGAGTCACATCCACTAATTCTGATGGGTCATCGACTAACAACTTCAGTTTGGAGTCCATGGGTGTGGCCATGGCTTTGCATTCCAACATATTGAATCTCTTCAATATCTCTACCGTATACTTTCCCTGGTTGAGAAAGATCCCTTCTGAACTTTGCCATACTTCCAGACCTAGGAAATAATGCATTAACCCAAGGTCTTTCATTTCAAATTCTTCTGCTAGTTTCTTCTTACTTTCCATAATATGTTTCTCATTCCTTGTCAAGAATAATTCATCCACATATAACAGCAAGATGACAGGTTCATCTTCTACAACCTTAAGATAAAGGTTAGGATCAGCTTTACTCTTGGTGAAGCCCATGCTTGACAGGAAACTGTCTATCCCTTCATACCAAACTCGAGGAGCTTGTTTCAGGCCATACAAGGCCTTCTTCAACTTGCATACGTGAGTATGTATATCTTCAACTTCAAATCCTTGTGGTTGTTCTATGTATACTTCTTCTTCGATCACACCATTCAGAAAAGCTGTTTTCACATCCATCTGGTGTAAGTCCCACTTCATCATAGATGCAAGTGCCATGATAGCTCTAATCGAAGTATACCGTGCTACTGGGGAAAATGTTTCTTCATAATCAATTCCCTCTTTCTGAGAGAATCCTCTGGCCACAAATCTTACTTTATACTTCTCGATACTTCCATCAGCTGCATGCTTTATTTTGAATATCCATTTGGAGGATACTATACTCTTTCCTTCTGGTTTGGGAACTATATCCCATACATCATTCTTCATTATTGATTGGTATTCTTCATTCATTGCTTCTACCCATTCTTTCTTCTATACAGCTTCTTCATGGCTTGCAGGTTCTTGATCTACAAGATCACACATCAAGGCTACATAATTGGAAAAAGTCTTAGGCTTATTTATTTCCCTTGTGGAGCCTTCAAGAGCTCCATATCTTTTTGCTTCTCATATAATTTCTCTTGTCTAATGCAGGCTTTCTCTTTCTTGACATCTCCATCATGGGAGGTTCTTGTGGTTCTGCTAAGTCTTGTTCTCCAGGACCTTCATCTTCAGGGAGACATGTAGTTTCTTTATTTTTGGGAGATGTCTCTTCTTCATACACTTCTTCATGTTGGCACTTCCTGGATCTCTTGAGGTTGTCTCTTCATCAAATGTCACATCTCGACTGATTTCCATGTGATGGAATCCAAGAATATAGATTCCGAATGCTTTGGATACTTCACAATATCCAACAAATATCCCCTTCTTTCCAGAAGGGTCTAACTTGGTTCTTTTCTATTTTGGTATATGAATACATACTGGATAACCAAATATCTTGAGGTGACTTACCTCAGGCTTCTTTCCTGTGAACATCTCTTCTGGAGTCTTGAACCCAAGAGCACTGTGAGATATTCTATTCTATACATACACAGCAGTTTTTGCTGCTTCTGCCCATAGATGCATACGGAGATCTTGATCATATATCATTGTCTTCACTGCCTCCATGATGGTTCTGTTCTTTCTTTCTAAAACCCCATTCTGTTGAGGATTGTAGGGAGTAGTTAGTTCCCTCTTGATTCTAGCATCTTTGCAAAAGGCCTCAAACTCTTTTGAGGTATATTCTCCTCCATTGTCTGATTGGAGTGTCTTTATTTTCTTGTCTGAAATATTTTCTATCAAGGCTTTGAACTCCTTGAATTTCTCAAACACTTCCCTCTTTGCTTTCAAGAAGTATATCCAAGTCTTTCTTGAAAAGTCGTCAATGAATGTGATATAATATTCAAAGCCACTTAAGGATGTAGAAGACATTGGACCACATACATCTGAATGAATCAATTCCATCATACCTTTTGTTTTAGTTTCACTCTTCGGAAATGGATTCTTGATGTTCTTTCCCTTCGCACATCCTTTGCAAATTCCTTCATGCTTGATCTTCATGTCTGGTAATCTCGCCACTACTTTTTTCACATGAGGTAGAGCCTTGTAGTTAATGTGGGCAAGCCTTCTATGCCATAGTTCACTAGGGTCAGTGGACTCATGAACAAGGGTTGTTTCTGAGTGCCCCTTGAGTTTATACAAGCCTCCTTCTTCTTCACCAATGATGATTGCATCTTCAATATTCTTTCCTTTGGGCCACATGAGTACTTGGCCATCTATGAAAGCAACTTTGAATCCTTTCTTATCTAACGTTGAGATAGAAAGTAAGTTCTTCTTTAAACCAGGTACATATAGTACATCTTTCATCTTTAGAGGATTACCTGAATCAAGTTTGTAGCTTGCTTCACCAACTCCTTTGATCGGATATTGATAGTCATATCCTAGGGATACTTTCTGAGGAGAGCTTTTTTCTTCAAGTTTGGACAGAGTTTTCTTTTGTTCCGTCATGAAGCACCACTATCTATAAGCCAAGTGTCTTCTCTAGGTGTTACATACCCAGAGAGTGCAGAGAATATTACATACTCTTCTGCATCTTCTTCTTTTTCTTGCTTTCTTGGAGGTCTTTCTTCTTCTTCTTCTTCTTCATCTTCCGCTAGATGAGCATGATATCTTTTGTTGTTGTTGATCCTCTTCTTATACTCTTGCTTCTTTATAGGGCAATTTCGGGCAATGTGTCCTATCTTGTCACAATGAAAACATTGAAAGCCAGAGTAGTCTTTTTCTGGAGGATTTTCCCTTCTTCTTTGGATTCTTCTAGGAGGTTGAGACTGCTTGAAGTTTCTTCTCTTGAATTTAGATTGACTTCTTCTTCTCTTGGTGTGAGTGGTTAGGGCTTGATCATCTTCCTTTAGTAAGGCTTCTCTGTTTTCCACTGTATTCTCTTCTTGAATGCAGTCTTCCCATCATGCTTTCTTTTCTGGCACACATCATCTGGATGAAGGATTCCCAGGGCCTAGTGAGACCATTGAGAGCAGTCATAACCAATTCATCTTCATCAAGCTTATCTCCAATAGCTTCTAGTTGCTCTTTGATCTGAGAAACCCTTGTGAAGTAGTCTTGGATGTATTCTCCATGACACATCTTGGTGCTCTTCAGTTGAGCTCTTAGATTCATCTTCCTGTTGATGTTTCTTCCCTCATACATTCTAAAAAGGGCATCATACATTTCTTTTGGAGTCTTCTTGGATGACACTTGAGGGATCAAGTTATCCTTCATGGAGTCAGCAATAATCCTTTGTGCTCTAATCATATCCTTTTTGTGCTTCTCCTTGGCTTTAGATTCTTCAAGTTCTGAAAATTCTTCTTTGACACACTTATCAAGATCATTCTCTTGGAGAATGAGACCAATCCTGTATTTCCATGCTCGAAAATTGTCTATGCCTTCTAGCTTGTCCTCAAGCTTAGTGATGGGGGCCATCTTGTCAGAAAATTACAAAAAATTGAAATTTTGTGGAATGAGAAACTGAACTTACCAAGAGATGCGCTTGAATGAGGTGAGTTGACTGGTGTGCTTGGATTCTAGAGATTTCAATTCTTCACCTTCCAAATCAGACTTGCAAGATTTAGCTTCTGTAGTTTTTTGGTTCAACAGTTTTCTAGTATAGCTTTCAAACTAGGGTTTGACTTTTTCAGAGACTCACACATCCAAAAACTGTGATTCTAGGCTCAAAAGATGCACTCTGGGAGGGCGCAACTTTCCATGCAATCAATTTTCTGAAACTCAAAAATTTTCTCGAAACCCTGATTTCTTCCGAGGAGAGAGAAGGCTATTTTTCCTTATGAAAGATGTCCTATTCAGGTTGGCTCTGATACCATGTTAAATTTTCATATGCTTGGCTAATACATTAGTATTTCATTTCATTTTCATAACAAAAGCATATAAACAGAATCACTGAAAGAAACAGTATCACAAGAACAACACAGATCTATCCTAGGAAAACCCTAAAGGGAAAAACCCAGCAAAAGCTTCCTCAGTATAGATGCCCCAAAAAGATAAAAGATAAAACCAATAAGGAGATCAAAGCCTGATCCTCCTCCTTCTCCAACTACTTCTCTCTCTCCACTAATGCGCTACACAAGTGA
This sequence comes from Pseudotsuga menziesii, assembly GCA_001517045.1. Classification (NCBI taxonomy): domain Eukaryota; kingdom Viridiplantae; phylum Streptophyta; class Pinopsida; order Pinales; family Pinaceae; genus Pseudotsuga; species Pseudotsuga menziesii. The sequence continues at coordinate 31,401 of LPNX010100240.1, read as the reverse complement.
GAGTGTGTGCTCCAAATGAGGAGCGCTACACCTCTATTTATATTCATCTGTTCACTTTAATTAAGTCATCCGACATGTAGGCTCGAGTTACACATGTAGGCTCAAGTGACCACACTGGGGTGCTAAAGACCCACCTTTGCAATTAGAGGGGACTACCTCATGAATCTCATTAGTTCTTTCGATTAGAAGCATCGGGGTACAAAGTAATACAAGTGGTTCTCTCGGTAGCACCATCGGGGACCACGAAAAGATACATATAGAATATTCTTCAAAGTTACAATATTTCAACACTTAAATGACACCCCCATTAGCGCCATATTTGCATCCTTAATAGCACCATGTTAGCATCAAAATTAGCATCCATTTTTGCTACCCCTTTAGCATCCCATTTTGCACATGTTTTACTTCCAAATATGTGCCAATTTTTGCTTCCAAATTTGCACCAAATTTTGCTTCCTTTTTTGCATCATGTTCTGTTACCAAAATGACGCCAAATATTTCTTCTATTGTTGCACCATATTTTGCTTCCTATGTAACGCCATGTTTTGCATCTAAAATAACGTCTTATTTTTCTACCATATCAACGCCACTTTGGCTTCATCATTAGCGCCATGTGTTGCATCCTTTTTAATGCCTAGTTTCGCGGCTCTCATGTTTTGGTCACTAATTTAGTAGTTTTTAGTATTTAACCGATTTTATAATATCATTAGGGCATGGAGGAATCGAACCACCAACCTCCTGCTTGTAAGGCAGGCGATCTTCCATTGAGATAGAACCCTTTAAGAAGTTGAGAACCTAACTTATAGAGTCCTCTATAATGGTAAAAAGGATCAATACACAACTTTGAGTATCTAATGGTCGAACAAGGAAATAGAGAAAGAGGCTTTTGTAATACTAGAAAGGACACTCATCAACATCAACAGTGTTGCATGTATCAGAAGATGACAATGTAATAGTACCAATTTGGTTACCTAAAATCATGTAGTTTGGGCATTCTGGTTATATCAGGACCTAATAAGCCATGTGATTAGCAATACACATTAGTGCATGCACATGACCAGAGAAAAAAGCAATGTTCCACCAGTCTAGCTAGCAGCCAAATTATGACAGCCTGGTTACAAACATGTAATATCTTGCACCTTATTCTAGTAGACAGACAATTCTACTATTGGTCCTAGCTGCATGTGATTACACACGAGATAAGTTATAACTTATGTACCAACATAGTTACCTGCATAAGATCAATTCTAACAAAATGGGGAAGCAAGAGTGAAAATAAAGAGAGTGTGCCTTGAAACAGATTTTATATCATTGCAATGAATTGTGAATTGTCGATTCAAGCATTTAAAAGCATGAGAATTGAGAATTAACTGCAGAAATGCATCTGGGAAATAGCATGAGTGCTATAAGGAAACTTAATTCCAATGTCTTTAAAGATTTGTAAGGCGCAAAAGGAATAGACCACTCACTAAATATGTTGGGGGGTGGGGGTTGAAGGTATTATGGAAGGAATTTTCAGTGGAAACAACATACACTGAGAATCTACAATATCTTCCTGAACATAAAAAATGGCGAGTACAAAAAAGTAATGTGGCTGAACTGCATCGAGTGTATAATGGTACTCATTATGATGAAGGGATCAAAGGGATGAAAAAGAAAGTTTAGAGAAAAGACTAGTACCATTTCTAAAATATTAACCATTCCAAGAACTCCCTAGGAACGGTTTGTTGGCATCCATTTCTTGTCATTTTTCTAGGAACTTTTCCAAGTTGTATCCTTCAAGAGATGGGTCATTCCCATAAAACAAATGTAGTAACAATCATTTCATCCTATAGAGCATATTGTATGCCCTCATTTGGATATAAAGGAAACGAGCGTAAAGTTTAAGAAAAACCAACAAGAAGCTTAGGTTAGTCTGACCTAATATATTGCTAGTAATCAAACACTTAATAGAAGTCAACTATGATATTTCATCTAGTCATCAGTGAGAAGCTAAAGTTACCAGGATATAGATAGATATATGTACATATATGAGAACAAATTGGATACAATATGGTTGGATATGGATATATAAAAATACATGTAAAATATGTGTGAGCATGTAAAATACATGTATTTCCTAATATTTCTAGAGTTTTAACAAAGTATTTCCCTTGGCTTAATGTATTTCCTAATAAAATGCTCTACAAAAATAGCTATTGACCCATTTTCCATTTTTCATATGGCATAGAGTTCCTATTCAAAACGTTCTTAATCTCACAACTTGGCCCAATGGAAGGGTGCTATCCTCAGTGGGGGTTATTGAATAGTTAAAAAATGTATAGCTGTGTTTTTTTCAAAATAAGGCCCAAATACGTACAACTGACAAAGGTTTTCATAATTTCATATAAACTAAATGTGTATCTTGTGAATATGAGCTCACTTTTGAAAAATCCTAGCCTCATGTTCCAACAACCTGAATAAAATGCTCCACCCTGTCCAATATTACCTGCATGATAAAATGTTCCACATTTTAGTGTGATATCAACTTAGCTAGAAATGCTAGATGTATCCAAACCAGTTAACACCCTTTCATTCAATGTTCAGTAATTTCAGACACAGGAGACGTCCTATAGCCTTTATAAAAATCCATGTGCATTTGAAATTTCAGAAAGAGAACATTATACAACTTTAATGCCAACAATTGGATAAAGCTAGTCAAGATGAACTCGGTATCATTTCCATCAATCTGAGGACATGAGATCTTGCGATTCAAGTGATAATTAAAATTTCAAAGGCCACACAACTTCAGATTGCAAGATTTAGAAGACCAAAGTGAAAATATCACAATATCTAGTAACATATAGTGAAGTCCTTCGATCAACATAATATTTGCCAAGAAAAATGATATAATAAATGCAATCAGTGTCATAATACCTCGCATGCATCTATCAAATAGCCACCCATTGCAATAAATTCTTTCTTGTATACAGCCATGAGCAAATTAATTGCACCCTGTAAAATAGAAAATAGCCACCAACAAATTATCTTCTAGGAGAATATTGTCACAGAACCAAAACAGAGAATGTGAGATATAAAAACAAATCTATAATAAAATGTCTACACACTAGAGATAATCATGCTTAGAAGTTAGAACAACAATAAACTTGGACATAAAAATATTCCAAGCTTTTCAACTGAAATGAATTTCAGAACAGAATGTAAATTTAGATAATATTTATTGAGCGACTATTTAAGGAATTCAAATAGAATATAGGAGGTGTAACATCTCTACATACAAACCTCACGAATTTCCAATGTAGGCATGTGTGGAAGGAAATCATTGCCAACAAAGAAACAGATGAAGGCAAAATCATCCACAACCCGTTGAAAATCAATCTCCATTGGAGCTTTTGGAATCTTCATATCATACTCTAAATATTCACGTAAAACCTGGATGTTGACGAACTGCCAAATATTTGAGATATCAAAAACAAGTTAGATGTAAAAATAATAGTAAAACATCCACATGATCTATAATAATCTTGAAACTTGCTTTAATTATCATGACCTAAATGGAACCGTTATTAGTATTAATGCAACCACACAACATTGACAAAAAGAAAAAACCTCCAAGCATGCATAACCAAAATCCTAACATAAAAAATTATACCTATATCCGACTTACCTGATAAGGCTTTTTATGATTAACATTCAGTTCACCACCTTTCTCATCAAAATCTCCTTGCTTTCTTTTTGGCTGTCCTTCACATGCATTTGCAAAATGACCAACCTGACCACAAAGGAAGCATTTGTCTTGTTGTCCAGGCGTAACCACAATTTGCACAATTACATATATAAGGAAAGTGGCAATGTTATCATATTCCTCTCACTATTTTCAAAGACTATAGTAAAAGATATGACAATGCGATCTGAGTGCATTTCAGTCATACAAACCTATCAGGCAATTTAAAATTTTCATCTTGAACAAAGGATGAGCGTTAATTTCTATTTTTCATAAAGGACAAACTGTTAAAAAAGAGTCTCTACTTTTGTGGGGATGATTTTGTCACTGACCATGCTTGGATATGGTGCATGTGTAGCATTTCTAAGCATAACTCCTACCCTCAATGGTTTTTGGCATTTGTCTCCCAGTAACACTCAAGAGTAAAAGCCTAGAAATGGGGTTAAATATTGAAATTTGAACATAGATGAGTATAACAGTTCAGGAGTTTATTGGGTTAATGTTCAGATGTTTATTGGGTTTGGTGAAGGTCATCAACATATAAAACATATATAGAGATCAATAAGAGTGATATAAATTTGAAAGTACTTCCCATGAGTTCGAAGATAGGACTACCAGAACCTCTTCCCAATACAAAGATGCAATAATTATTTCTAAGAGTTTGACAATGTATGAACCATTGCCGCTTCAAGGAAACATGATCTAAGAGAATGGGTGGATGTTACAATATGTAATGCACAAAAGTGCAATAAAAAAAATTAGATAGCGATAAAAATGTACTCATTAAATCCTTAAAAGCAAAACCTAGTGGCTGCTTGTGCATGTCAATGCATCATGACCCATATCAAATGAAAATAAGGACCTTGATCTTGATTCTAAGCAAATAATCATGAGATTGAACTACTACACAATGGTGAAGAATACCAATAGTTCTATTACACTCTATTCTCTATAAATCAGGAGCACTAACCTCTCTCAAAATTGAGAAGTACACCTCATGAGTAGACAATGCTAACATGATTAGATCAACATCCTGCAGCGATTGGGACAAAGGCAATAACCAACAACAATATTTGAATATCAGTAGTGATTATAATTTCCTTTTCCTTGAACAATGAAGCACTTACCAGCCCATATAAGCAATGTCTTGTATTGGGATGAAAGCCTGCAAGATTTGTTTACAGGCGAATATACGTCATGATTTTGTGCTCACCTTCATTGGAACACTTGCATCAGAGAGAATGACCTTCAAAATTGCAGTCAAACACAATTAAAATACATGTAACAAGATGGAGAAAAAAGAGAGACCAAAACATAATCCAACAAAAAAGAGCATATATCTGGAATAGAAGGCAAGAAAAGCATCAACAGTTAGTTTTTTTTTTAATTTCTATTTTCATGCTGATATGGTGCAGCAGCAAAAATGTGATCAAGGCATACCTTGATATTTCGCCAGCCAGGATCATAGTTTAATTTCATGTGTATGTAATATTGAAGAGCAATTGACAATGTTGCCATAAATTCCGTCCCAGGAGTAATTATATTTGAGTCACATGCTTCAGACTTCACTTTAGGAGCTAAAACCCTACCTTCTCCCTCAACTATTTTCTTAATCTTTCCTCTTCAGCCGCCTGACAAGTGCATGCAAAAACATTAAACCTCATTCTCGGCTTGAAAGTATGTTTTGCTGTGCTTATAAACATCTTCTCTTTTGAATATTATTACCATTTTTCCTAACACTCAGCAAATCAGCTGCATCTTTGGCTGCCCTAAAACAACGAGAATGTTGTTGGTTCATCTTAGCTCTTGGTGCAATACCATCTATAACAGGTGAAATTTGAATAAGATTCTCTATGCTACCAATAAAAATTCACATAGGAACATAAAAGATTAAAAGAAATAATCAAACAATTCAAACCTATCTGATGTTGGCAAAATAGGTTGGCAATAGTTGTCATTGATGTCAAGAAGAGTTCCGTAATGACCAAGGACTAACCAAGACATTATGGCAGGGCAAAACTCAGTAAAAGTCAAAGAAAGTCAAAGGAAGCAATGACATGGAATATGTGATGATGTGGAATCTATGATGAGACTTAAAACACTTGTGATGGTGTCCTGGAGTCATCAGGTAGTCATGGTTGCAATTTGACATCATTCTGGTAAGTTATGACAATTTTGTGCAAAACTGGAAAATGACCAAGTATAGGAAATTTAGTAAAAATTGCCATATAGAAATGCCTGCCATAATTTGTAGGAGAATAAAAATTCCTGCCCCTCATGGTCATCCTGAGGTATTTTTAGTGTTATAGCTAAAAATGGTCTCATTTTTCATTGATCATGTCTGAGGAAAACGTTATAGGCCTGCAAAAACAAGGTTTCAAGCTGTTTTGCACTATTTTTATACTAGCAAAAACTACATAAAGTGCCTCACGGAAATGCCCGCCATTTTCTTTAGGAAGGTGATAAAAATAAAATGAAAGAATAATGTTGAAGCTAGCTGATAGGTTCACATGACCATAGTTTCAAATTGTTTTAAAAATGTGTGAGGAGAAAAATCTGCTAAACATCATCCAGAGGCAGCAAGATAGACCTAATAAGTCTTCCCTTCCTACTTGTAATGTGGGCACCTAACTAACTGATCCTTAGCAACTTTGTAGGTTGTAGCAGGCTCTGCCACTAAGTGAGTGAGCCTCTCTTGAATTGGGTAGCTAAAGAATATCTAATAGGGCCAGTTACGATTGCTCCATGTAAATCTAGTCCCAGGTAATTTTAAAAAATGAATCTAAATTGATGAGTAATTCGCGGACTTATCAAGGAGTACTTAATGACTAAATGAGTAGAGGAAGGTGCATTAATATTATGGATGGATAGATTATTTATGAGGTGTTCTACAAAAAAAATTATGTGTCTCTCGCCGATCAAATGTAGGAGGGTAAATGTGACCTTAAGTAAGATGATAGTTGGACTATATGGAAATATATATATACAAATTTACTATTTCCTAACCTTGTTGTTTTTGTGGTGAGTATTACAGATTCTATTTTGACTCTAGTCTGCTCCACCCAAATGGCATCAGTTTCAAAACGACGAGGCCAAGAAGTGAATGGAAATCAGTTTCAAAGTAAGAAAATGATAAATATGGGCAATGCAAGAAAATAATTATAGATCCTGTTAATCACTCCAAGAAAATGAAAGTACAATAAACGAAAAATAGCCACTACACTACAATCCTTTTGAAGGTATATTCTTGACATTCTAGAACAAGGAATTGTTATTTAAAAGGAGGAAAAACACGTACAAAAGAAGAAAGAGATCATTTTAGCAGTAAAAAAGCAAGTTTTTTGAAATGGCTAAATGTATTCGAGAGAGTAAAAAAAATTGAAGAAGTATCCCAAGAGTTAACAAAGTATGTAATTCTTCATATCATCCCAAGAAACAACTCTCATATCCTACATTTGCAAATAGAAAACAAACAATTGATAAGGAAACAAGTTTTTTGTCATAAAAAAGTACTCTGTTATATGGTATGAATGGAGATGGAAACTCGATAATTATTCAAGATAGCGATGATGTGGTAAGACCTTCAAACATAATTCCATCTAAGCAATCCATTCATTAAGGATCTTTAATGACAAAGTCCAATGTTCAAGTAGTGAAACAAGAAAACCAAGCATAAATTTTGGTGGCATAAAGCAACCACTTCCCATTGACATGAATGCAAAAAAAAGTATAACAAATGGTTTGATGGTATTCATGTATCCAATGTCATACTCACTAAATATCAAAACCTCAAATATGTTCTATTAAATCTTTATGGTGAGGTACCTTTGACAAAAAAATCTATAGTTCAATAGCCAAATAGTCATTGTCACCCCCAAGACTTGACTTGTGTAGTAGAGATTGTTAATTCAAGATGACAACATAAACATAACAGAAGTAAAATGTGAGATAGAGAGAGAATTTTACCATAAAGAATCAAAGTGTTGCATGAGCTTGTACATAGGCATGTACATACAAATTATTTGAACTTTCACCTATCATTCCATGATATACCTTAATATTTGTCATTCAAATGGCCTTGGCCACTGGTGCTACTAGGGAGGGATACCAGATAATATTTGTTATTCTTAATGTTTTCTAGGTAGTTTAGAGCATAGGTATGTACCCCACATATTGGTCTTACTGATAGTCTTGTTGATCCCATTGAATTTTTGTTTGATCATTTGTTGGGCATCAATAAAATTACTTATAAACAACCAACAAATCAAATTGGTGCATAAATGTCATTTCGTGGATCTTTCTCTACCCATGGATGATGGTAGCATTTTAACAAAGCCCTAAAATTTAAAATGAAAAATAATAATAAAAAAGTAATACCTAAAGTATGTAAAATCCGTTATCTGCACATTATGCATATCGAAGGGGAGGGGGGTTTCTTATGCCTAACCTTTATAACTCTATTTTTCATTCCATCGTTTTCTTTTTTGTTTAACATTTCTTGTTCCTAGCAACTTAGATAAGTACCTACCACACACTCCTTGAATGGTGACATTGAAAAGCACATACCAAGCATTCCTCCAAACCTATCAACTCTTCCCTTACCAAAGGTTTGGTGAAGATGTCTTCCATATCTGTTTTTGTGCTATATTATGTTAGCTCAATCGCTCCATCATGCACCTACTCTCTGATGAATTTGACTGAATTTTAAACCTTTTTTCAAAAGCTCTACAAAATCCTCTATCGTTCCTGCTGCCAGCTTGTCAATGTCATTTTATGTTTGCTTGAGATAGTGTGCCATTTTTTCATTGTTTCTACCTACCACGTTCTGCTTATGATTTTTTCGTGCATCTCTTTCTCATGTTCTAGTTATTGTTAGTTTCTTCTATAACAAGCTAATCTACCATGTCTTGTTCTCATTTTGCTCATTGTGTGCTTATTTAGGTTTCTTATCCTCTTCAAGCTTCACTTCCATGTCACAACTTTACAATTGACATAACAAGGTTCTTGTTTTGTAAGAGCAACCAAAGAAAAAAATATTTACAAACAAAATAAGCTTCTTTAATATAATTATTTCCAAATTAAAAGATGTAATGACAAACAAGAATTTATCAAACGAGTAACAACATGAGATAATGCTACATGTTTCCTTAACATACTATAATAATATGCTTTTCACAAAGAATGAAAGCTTCCTATTTGACTTAATTACTAATTGCTACAAAAAAGCAAACATTCAGTAAAAAATGATAAAGTTTGAATACCTAAAGGCATGCTTTTCCAAAATTTTTCTCTATGGTTGTTAAATATCTATCTTGATGAAATGCTCTAGCATAAATCCATCTTAACACTTTAGGTGCAATCTCCTCAACACTTTAGGATTCATCATGTGTTATAGAGAACCTCACTTCTCTTGGCCCATTTAGTGCAAGTAGAGTTTTTCCTCTGATCTTTTCTTTAGATGTTATGTTGCTACAATTATCTTCTTTCAGTTCATATTCCAAAATAAAAACAACCTAAACACCTATAAAACCCTTACCTTTGTGATAGTTCTCAAGATGGTAAAACTCTGTAGTGTTATTCAAATGTTTGTTCAAGTTCTTGTGATACTGACAAGATGGCTGTCTACATCCATATGTGTTGTAATGCAACACTTCAATTGTTTACAGAATTTTTATGTTCACACAAACTTATTAAATTTGTACTTCTCATAATCATTAGAAGAAATTTCAACTCAAAATGGGACTTTTAACTTTGATTCAAATTCCATGTCATGTGTTAGCCAATGAAATTGCTTTAAATTTGAAATACCATATAGGTCTTAAACACTTTTTTAATATAAATTTGGGGATAGGTATCATAAAAAAAACTACTTTTTTTGTTTGTATTTTCGACATATATCCCCTTGCTTTTACTCAAATTTCGATCGGGAGAGCTCATTGGATGCAGAATTTGATTCCGCATCCAATGAGTACCCACTTGGCATACTTTTGATGGACCCCGCTACTCAAAAAATAAGAAATTCCTGAAAAAATGTGATGATGTACCCACTTGGCATACTTTTGATGGACCCCGCTACCCAAAAAATAAGAAATGCCTGAAAAAACGTGATGATGATGTCATCATCAGGTTTTTTCAGGCATTTCTTATTTTTTGGGTAGCGGGGTCCATCAAAAGTATGCCGAGTGGGTACTTGTTGGATGCAGAATCAAATTTTGCATCCAACGAGCTCTCCCGATCGAAATTTGAGTAAAAACACGGAGAGATATGTCAAAAATACGAACAAAAAAAGTAGTTTTTTTCTTTTCTTCCTCTAAAATTAATAAATATTATTTTATTATTTTAACTATTGTTTTATTAATTCTTTTTAGGAGGCCCATTTTGAGTTGAAATTTCCTCTAATGTTTCTTTCTCATACTATCACGTTTGTAATAAGGGCTCTATGTAGATTCAGGCATCAGATATCACACCACTGATTCCCGGACAGTTACTAACTTCTAGATCAGCAGAAATTCAGAAGTGGTTGGACACTACGTCTAGCTCTCTAAGAGATTCTCTATTCAATTTATTACCCAAAAGAACTTGTAATTCATGTAGGTCAAAGGGGCATAAGTCCAAGAATCCTACAGAAAGGAGCCTCAATATATCATGTATTGTTAGTTCAAGATGAAAGTGTTTGAGAACACCAATAGCACTTAACTGAATAACAAGTTGTGGATACAACATTGGTATATAGAAATATGTTGACATCCATGATTTTTCTTCTACATTGCAACATTCTACATTCGTTACGATGTGGATTTTTCCTTCATGGGCAATGAGTATGATTGAGGAAGGAAATATCAAGAATGGTGTTGATTCGAAATTGGGAGATCTGGCAGACTATGAATGGAAACAAGCAGAAACAATTATCAAAATTGCATTTTTCTGTATTCAAGAAGATGCAAAAGAAAGGCCTTCAATGAATGTATATAGAAACATGTTGACATCCATGATTTTTCTTCTACATTGCAACAATTTACATTCACTACAATGTGGATTTTTCCTTCATGGGCAATGAGTATGATTGAGGAAGGAAATATCGGGAATGGTGTTGATTCGAAATTGGGAGATCTGGCAGACTATGAATGGATACAAGCAAAAACAGTTATCAAAATTGCATTTTTCTGTATTCAAGAAGATGCAAAAGCAAGGCCTTCAATGAATGAAGTGATCTTGATGCTGGAAGGCCACACTGAAGTAGAAGATCCAGCTCTTTCAGATGAATTTTTGATGAAAAATCGAGATAGGATTTTTGCTCTTTCTTGTGTAGAGGGTACACCAAGCAGTGTTGCCAGCGTCTCCAATATGTCTTTCTCTGCAAGGTGATGAATATATTGTTGTCAGCTCTGCACAATTTTTACTTCATGCAATATTATGTCTCCGACATGTTGTTGGCCAATGGCTTCTGTCAACATCTTTTAAGTTGTGTTTGTCTTATTAGTCTATCTAATAATGACAAAGTGACATAAAGAGTAAAATTCGATTCATATTTTCTATACGTTTGGCCAATAACGCCCACCATTGAAACTAAATGGGAAGCATAACCAGCTTTCGATTTCAGCGACGATCTTGGCCCTTGTATTTCCAGGGAGGTGTTCCATATGAAACATGTCATATTTCCTATCGACTATGGCTCTGTTTTAGCCAAATCATGGTTTAATTGATTTGATATTTGTGAAACCTTTGGATTTTGTGCGTAGACTTTTTCATGTACACTATATTGCGTACTGTAGGTATTGAAGATGAATTATTGCTGTTGTTTTCTTGGTTACTGTTGTCTTGGGAGTTTGTAGCTGCTTTCTTATAGTAATAGTATTTCCCAAACCCAAAATATATAACAATGTTTTTATATAATTTAAATGTCTATATCAAAGGTCGTCTTGATAACACCTTTATGATAATGTGCAATGTAACTATCATATTTTGTCTTCCAGAATGGGTATCTTTCAGCATAGGGTTTCAAGCTTGCTTCATTTAAATTTATCTATGAAAAGATTCCTTGAGTTGATATTTATTAAAGCAAGATTTTCAAATCTTTTCCCAAAAACTGTAATACAACATATATATATATATATATATATATATGAAAACAACTAGCTATTTGCAGGGGATAGTGGATATCTATTATAGTGGGATATTGATTGGATCTATCGTGTCGAAACATACATCATCAAAGCTTAGTGTTTTAAATAATTCCAACCTTCAAACTGGCCTTAAAACAACATCCTTAAAACAATAAATATCACTCCATTCCCTAAAATCTTTCTGGACTAAGCAGACTAAGAAAAAATGTAACTACTATCTTGGATATCCTTATCAAGCAATATCCAAGATATCCTTATCAAGCAATCAAAGAAAGCACAATTGCTCTCTCGATAATAAATTCCAGAATATCATTATCATAGGTTCTTTCTTACTTATTTTATAATGTAGCATAAACCCACTAATAATTTGACACTATTGGGGCAACTAAATAATGTTTCACATTCTCATGTAAAAAATAGAGGAAATGAAATCATTGGACAAATTCACAGATCCTACACACCATTGCATAAATAACTAGAAATGGTTACTATAATAAATTTGTACTAAATTGACTGTACTAAGCGCTTAAGTGACTGATAGATGGCAGGGACTGCATATTGCCATACCATGACTGAGGTGACTTTAAGCCAAACTGATTCAGATTTACACGAGAGGATTAGAACGGCCAACAGAGTTCACCCTTTCTATGTAGAGATCCTCAAGAAGGTCCAAGAGGACAGGTTGTTTCAACAAGAGAAAGAGTACAAGGCAGAGGAAACAGGACTACTATGGTCCATGGAGAGATTGTATGTTCCGGAAGGAGGGGACATTCGGTCCAGTATCCTCACGGAATTTCTTCCAACACCCCACTCAGGGCATTTGAGATATCAAAAGATGATATCCGTTGTTAAGAAATACTTTTATTGCCTAAGTTAAAGTCTGACATAGCTTTGTTTATCACGAAATGTCAAGAATGTCAGCTGGTCAAAGCTGAGCACCAGCATCCCTCGAGATTGCTGCAGCCATTACCCATTCTGGAATGGAAGTGGGAGGTCATTAGTATGGATTTTATCACAGTTCTACCTAAAATTAAGAAACAAAATGATTATATCTTTGTATTAGTTGACAATTAATTGTCAAAAGCAGCACACTTGATTCCAATGAAGTTGACCTACAAAGCAATACACATTGCCAATATCTTCTTGAAGGAGATATTTAGATTGCACGGGATACCCAAGGAAATATTCTCGGATCGAGATACTAAGTTTACCGTGAAATTTTGGAGATCCTTATTCTCTATATTAGAGACCCAGTTGAACTTTAGTATTGTTTATCACTCGCAGACAAATGGGCAGACAGAAAGTGTAAAACTAATTGTAGAGGACATGCTTATGATGTATTTCATGATCAACCCCACCAAGTGGGAATATTACCCGCACCTTTCATAGTTTGCGTATAACAACGGATACCATACTTTTTCCAAGATGATCCCCTTTGAGGTACTCTATGGACGGAAGTGTAGAACATTGGTTAGCTGGGATAGCCCAATGGATCGGCTCATGTTAGGGCCTGACTTGTTAAAGGACTTGGAACAATTGGTTACCAAGGTCCATATGAACCTTAAAGAATCACAAGACCACCAAAAAAGCTACACGGATAAGAAAATATAAGATAAAGACTATCAAATAGGTGACCATGTCTACTTGAAATTAAAAGCAAGACGAAGCTCATTGAGATTGGGTAGGTGTGGAAAGTTAGCACCTAGATTCTGTGGACCCTTTGCGATACTGACCAAGAGAGGGACACTGGCATATGAACTAGTGTTACCCTCTCAGATAAGATTCCATAATGTTTAACATGCATCATTATTAAAGAAATATGTTTATGATACTAAACATGTGATTAATTGGTCCTTATTATAGGTGGAACCTGAAGGGGAGTTTTCCCCTGAACCTCTTCATATATTGGACAAGGGAAAGGAGCATCTCAGGAAGCACACCATAGTCCAGTTGAAAGTGCAATGGAAGCACTTCGAAGCCGATGAGGCTTCTTTGGAGAATGAAGCCACCATGATAAATGCTTACCCTGCCTTGTTTCATGATTTCATTTCGAGTCCCTAGAACACCAGGGACGGTGTTGTTCTAAGCAGGGAGGGATGTAATATCCCAAATTTTGACCTAACACTTATGGGCATAAGCCCCATTAATTATGATGTTACTTTGATATTTATTTTGATATATTGGGTCTAGGACCCCACTGCATATGAACATGGTGACTTGTTTGATATATTTGGCGTAAGCCAATTACATATGTTTTATGTATGATTTTATGTTGGGCGTGGACCTTGAAGCACATGATTGATGAGATGTTTTGTGTTGAGCGAGGAGCTCTAAATCACATGAATATTTAAGATGTTTTGTGTTGAGTGAGAAGCTCTGCACCACATGAGTGTTTATGTTGTGTTGAGCAAGAAGCTCTAGAGAACATGAGTGTTTATGTTGTGTTGAGCGAGAAGCTCTGAAACACATGTGATATGAAAACCTTTGTGTTGAGCAGGAAGCTCTGAAGCACATGAAAAGATAAATTGGAAGTGTTGGGCATAATCCCCGGACCCTTCCAAGTTGATGTTGAGCATAAGCTCTAGAACATCAGATCCTTGGCCATTATATCAAGAGATGTATCCTACAAGTACATTCTAGCATTAGTGTTCAGCAAAGAGCTCTGAAATTGCACTAAGTTTGTAACTCCCTATTTAGCGTTGAGTATGGGCTCTGGATAAGTGCTAGGACTTACTAAAAATAATTAATTATGTCGAGTGAAAACAACTCGAGTAAAATATTGATCTCATCTAGCTTATTTATAAGTGATTAAATGAAATCTCGAATTTTTGTATCTCATCAAGTACTAAAGAACTACCATGTTATAGGAGGGAATTCAACATGCAAGGATGTTTAGAGTTTCCTAGCCTAGTAGACCTAACCACCTACCTGACGGCCTTAATGAAGAAAGTGTCATAAGTTTAGGGATCATGTTATATGATACCTAAAGGAAAATGTTAACAAATTATATATATATATATATATATACACGTATATATATATATATATATATATATATATATACACGTATATATATATATATATATATATATATATACGTATATATTTTATACATGGTATGAATAGTTGCATATGAACTAGTGTTACCCACTCACATAAGAGTCCATAATGTTTTCCATGCATCATTATTAAAGAAATTTGTTTATGATATTAAACATGTGATTGATTGGTCCTTATAATAGGTGGAACCCGAAGGGGAGTTTTCCCCTGAACCTATTCATATATTGGACAAGAGATAGGTGCAACTCAAAGAGCGCACCGTAGTATAGTTGAAAGTGCAATGGAAGCACTTCAAGGATGATGAGGCTACTTGGGAGAATGAAGCCACCATGAGAAAGGATTACCACACCTTGTTTCATGATTTCATTGCGAGTCCCTAGAACACCAGGGATAGTGATGTTATAAGCGGAGAGGGATGTAATATCCCAAATTTTGACCTAACAATTATGGGCATAAGCCCCATTGATAATGATGTTACTTTGATGTTTATTTTGATATATTATGTCTAGGACCACACTGCATATGAACACGATGATTTGTTTGATATATTGGGTGTAAGCCAGTTACATATGTTTTATGTATGATTTTATGTGTTGGGTGTGGACCCTGAAGCACATGATTGATGAGATGTTTTGTGTTGAGCAAGGAGCTTTGGAACACATGAGTATTTGAATGTTGTGTTGAGCGAAAAGCTCTGGTGTACATGAGTGTTTATGTTGTGTTGAGAAAGAAGCTCTGGAGCAAATGAGTGTTTTGTTGTGTTGAGAAATGAGCTCTAGAACACATAAATTATGTAATCCTTTGTGTTGAGTAGGAAGCTCTAGAGCACATGAAAATATAATAGGAAGTGTTGGACATAAGCCCTAGAGCCTTCCAAGTTGATGTTGAGCATAAGCTCTGGAACATCGGATCCTTGGTGATTGTATCCCTAGGTGTGTCCTACAAGTACATCCTAGCATTAGTGTTGAGTGAGGAGCTTTGGAATTGCACTAAGTTTTTAACTCCATGTTTTTAGTGTTGAGTATGGGCTATGGATAAGCGCTAGGAGTTTTGAAAAGAATTAATGATTTCAAGTGAAAATGAATCGAGTAAAATATTGATCTCATCTGACTTATTTATAAGTGATTAAATGAAATCTCAAATTTTTGTGTCTCATCAAGTACTGAAGAACTACCATGTTATATGAGGGAATCCAACATGCAAGGATGTTTAGAGTTTCCTAGCCTAGTAGACCTAACCACCTACCTGACGACCTTAGTGAAGAAAATGTCATAAGTTTAGGGATCATGTTATATGATACCTAAAGACAAATGTTAATAAATAATAAATAATATATATATATATACACACACAAAAGTCCAAATAGGAACTAGTTAAAAGTTCCTAAGTTAAAATTAAAAAAGTACCTAAATTAAATAAAAGGGTTAAATCAAGAAATCAAATGATTCTTGATTTAACTGCCCTTTTGACTGAAAAGTATGTCTATAAAGTCCCGAGCCAAAGAGAGGCTTGGGGATCTCTTCCATCTTTTTATGAATCATTATTTCCGCCTGTTTATTCTCAAAAGATTTCTTGGCGACCATTTTCCTAAGAGGAAAAAAGGAGAACTAAATCAGACCTGATATCCTAGTTAGGGAAGCCTTGCCTTAGGATCTCTAAGCTACTTTCATGTTGGAACCAGCTCGAGGGGATCCAGATGAAAACCAGGAATGGTTTCGGGTCATGGTTGGGTGGAACATGGTAGTTCCCAAGTGATTCGGTTATCTATATAGAGGTCGGACTTGTCTGTGAATTTGTTAATGCTGGGTAATTAAGTGTGCAGGTTTTTCAGCCATTGGAATAGCTTCATCATACATGTATGAGGTTCTTGATGTTTCTCCATTTTGTTATCTAGTATATTGGCTGTTAGAATAATTAAGAGTTTATTTTATATTACTAACCCTATGTTTGAAATTATATCCTATTAGAATATTTAAGGGTTTATTTTTCTAACCCTATGTCTGCAATTATTTCCTGTTAGAATATTTAAGTGTTTACATTTTATTTATAAACCGTATGTTTGTTCAGAATGCCTATGAGTTTATGTTTTTTATTCTAAAACACTATGTCTGAAAATTATTTCTTGTCTAAGAATTATTTAGGGGTTATTTCTTCTACACTTAGTTTGCATTTATTTCATAGTTTAAATTTGTTTCTCCTAAGACCTAGAAATTACTCTAAACAGAGCCTATAGGTTTATTTTACCTATGGATTCTACTGGCAGATTTCATATTTCCTGCAGAACTATATTTAGGAGCAAAAATAATATTTAAATACACAACTATAAACTGATCATAATTATAAAACATATTTAATTAAAAGTATAGTATAACTTAAGCAAACAATTCAATTCCATTATTTAAATATAAACATTGAAACCAAATCTATAGTCAAGATATCGAGACCATCTAATGGTTTGAAGTATAAACAACAACCCACATAAATCCATCTCATTAGAATGACCAAACAACATATTTAACTCACAAACTACATCTACGAAAAATCCTATGCCACAACGAAAGTTCCAATGAGGTAATTCAAAACATAATACTATGCACATAGCTCTTTTAAAATAAAAACATATTATAAATAAATAGAGGCCGCATGATCAATTCCTCTAGGCGTTAATTCCCAAACCAACCCATACATTTATAAACATTTATAACCATAGCGACCCAATATCAATTCCTGTGGAGTCCTTTTAATTACAAGTCATCCTATCGAATCTCGTAGGATTTGTTTTTATTCTACTAAACGCTGTAGTGTTTTAACTATCAACTAATTAGAGTACGCTCTTATAAATACACAGGCCGTAAAGCCAATTCACATAATCGCTACATAGAGGTCAAAGCCCCAAATAAAATTACACACTGTCACTATTTCATGGCCCTTGACCCTTTACATAAAGCAAAGCATTTAAACAATTATCATAAACCCATTATCAACCCTATCAACGCTACGTGAATAGAAACGACACGCAGGGGAGGTTTACATCCACAGTCATGGCCCTTATTCACTGAGTATTCATTAACCATGAATTAAAACATAAAATGACAAATCATTTAACCAACACACAGTCGCAAGCATAAATGGCGAAAACACCAATGGCATCTACAACATGTCTCCAAAGGCTAACCACACGGTTAACAAATCCATTTAAAAGAACTCACACCCAGAATTGCGAATCCACACAGTCAAACTAATGCCATAGAAATAAGAATTATAACCACAAAATTGACACAGTTGCAAATGCTGTATATACATTCATAACCATTATAAAAACAAATAAGGAACTGCAAAAACGTAAAACCTTGGTCTTGGACCATTGCAAGCAATGTTGTTGCCGCCATTACCCAAAAACATAATTACATATCTGCAAGATGTGGGACGTGTCAAGTTTACCAAACCCCATCCGACGTAGAGCATCCTTAAATAAAAACCTAGAATAGATTAGTCCCAGCCCGAAGGCACTAAAACCCAACAAAACCCCAAGTCTTAACGCATCTTTGATGCCTTACATTTCATTACATTGACAATCCCTTTCCCAAAATGTAGCCATTAAAAACTAGAGCCAAACATTCAAACCCATGACAAGTTTTATTTCTGTCACAACACTAGATAGGGACACGTTTTAAACTTGTACAGTAGGGCTTACCTGAATGGGTATGGCGTTGACTTAGGGCGACCCATGACCCATGATTTCTTCATACCATGCAACTTGCAACAAAAAATAAAAGCCATGATGAGAAGTACGCATTGAAACAAATCTGAACAGACAAAACCATGTTGTTAAACCAAAGTGTGAAACGTACCTGCCATCACGGTTAAACTGTCGAAGCTTCACACCACAATACAACACAGAGGTAGAGCTCATGCAGCCATTCTACGAATGACCCAACCAACGCAAGAGCCCAAGCCCTAAGCTTGAAGGACACATTTCCCAAAGTGCATTTATGTCACCAACTTGTCCTCCATTAACAAAATTTGAAACCCATAGTGTATAGTTCATGCTACCCATTAAACCTTGCTCACCCAACGTGCTATACATAATCCCCATAAGAGCATCGATTACATAGGGTTTAAGCCATAGTACATGGCATATGAAATATTCCATGGAGGACTATGGTAAAGGTTTTAAAACCCTACACCTAGATTATATTAAAACCATGCACCAGGACTATGTTAGAGCATAAACCAAATTACAAATTATTAATACCATGTATGCCACATAAATGATAAGTGTAGCAATAATTAAATCACAGCCGTAGAGTCTGTAAAAATAACAATAGTAGCTTGTGCAACATAGGCTGATAAAAACATCCAACCTAGCATAAATATCATCTAACAAACATCACCGTAGTCACTAGGATAGATATGTAAGCCTATCATTCGTCCAGGTCGAGTGCTAGTGACGAAACGGGTGGTATGTCTTGTTCAACTTTTATAAAGTTGTTTCCCTCATTAAGTGCACATGCACACGACAAGGAAATAAATGCATTAGTTTAGTAAGAACTAAGTAAGCCCCGAAGTAACAAGTAGAAAACAATTACCTCTCAGGTGTTTACAAGGGAAACAAGTCCTGCCACTCCACGCCTTTTTCAATAACAAGTTAATTTAGAATTGTTTATACACCAGTAATCAAAATTTATAACCACTAAATACATAATCGAAATAACTAAAATACATATAAATGCATAACCATAAATCGAGATTGTAAACAACATCACGACAAAATAAGTCATACATTAATAACCACGTTGGGAAATATGAAAGCAGGACGTAAAAGCAGCTTACGACGAGTATAGCATAGTAAACAAAGTACGACTCATTCCGTATAGTTTAGATAATGTCCAGCATAGGTAGTATTTGACTAGCCTAATATATATTTTTTCAAATTTTGGGGACATTACAAAATTATACTAGCCTAGAAGAATCAAATGCCAAATAATTTTAAGCCAAGAAAGAAGCAAAATAAGTTCCACAAAAACATAGGAAATAACTATAGGGTGTATCAGGGTATAACTATAGAAGATTTAAGCCGCATAATTCTGCAGTAAAAGATCCTCCTATTGTTCTTAACAAGAACCCAACACAAAAAGAACCCTTAAAATGTTGGGAGTGTGCAGGACCACACTAGTTTAAAGACTTGCCAGTAAGAATTTGTTTTTTCATGTTCATTCCATCCAAGAAGCAATCACACTTGGGGACATGGAAATGAGCATACCTAGAATTTGTTCTCCATTGGAAAACCGACAAGAAAATATGTAACACACCCGAGATGCCTCATTGTAGATTTTGAGACAATGGGTAAATTTTCTCCTTTACTATATCAACAAGACAACCATGTTAATCTCTCGAGCTTAGGAAATCGCATAATGTGAAAGAAAAACTAATAGCACTTTACCTAATCTAATACTAGGGTAGTAAAATCTTACCAATCATTAATTACTTACATCAATGTGCTAATTCCTTACCTTGAACTCAAATGTAAAACAAGAGGTATTAAATGTTTTAGCCATCCAAGTATCCTTTCTTCAAGAAATGTACTTTTAAATTGTATGCTTGCAAAATATGTTTCATAACCCATTATACCAATATAGAAAATGTAGCATAATCATTTATAGTACAGCCTACATTAAACACCATTATGAAAAAGAGTATGTACAAACATAAAGCGCAAAACAAAGGTGAGACATCCGTATACGTGGTTCACCCCATCCATGAGGATACATCCACAAAATTTTGTTATTCCTTTTATGGCTTTATCAAAGAGAATAAATTACAAGTGGTGGCACAACCATTTCCATCTTTCCTTACTTCAAATCTCTTCGTAGAGAGACACTTTCAAATTACCAATTTCCCTCTTTGTAGGGCCTTTGTAACAAACTCATAAATGATCATTATATCCGCGTCTTTAACTGAAAGATTCAAGTACCCAAATCCGTTAGTGTCATTGAATATTGACATTATACTCAATCCTAAGGCTTATAAGTTCGTAAGTCGAACAATCACATCTACTCAACATGCAAATGAGGACTACTTCTATTTAACAATTAGTGGTTTCATACTTTTAAAAGGATAAGGATACCCTTCATTCCCAATATACATATTATGCATCTTCTATAGTATTTCAATAGAAAACATACTTATATATTGCAAAACATAACAATCTAAGTTATAAACTTCACTAACAGCACTATCACAACATCTCTTCACCATATAAGGCGTGGCATTTGTTACTTTAAAGAATCCATCCCTTACTAAGTAACTACAATAATAATGTACAAAATATCCAAATAATATGTCATACAAATTGTTATTACATTTTTATAACTGAGTAGGGGCGCGCGCACACACACATGTGACAATAATCAAGCTTTAAGAAAATCACTAACCACTGGTGTGTACTAAAACAAGGAGATTTCCCATACTGTACTTCGAGGATGAATATAAATCCTATGCAGTATACTATCTTTTAGATCATAGGAAGTATCTAAAATCGCATACTCCATATCTATACAAGAATTTCAAAATATTTACTAGCCGCATTTTACTGAACGAAAATGTATGATACAACATTTCTTCTTTGTAACTGAATGCAGATATTAATCACACACATCCAATACAGATAGTGGGGAAAAGTATGCAGATATTTGGATCATCAACACAGGCATTGGAAAGGCGAAAATCAAAGTCTAGATCGTAGACGATTGGAAAATAAAGGCAGGTATTTTAGATCTGAACCACATTTTAATACAAAGCAATCCACAGACAACGCAGGATTTGGGGAAATGATATCAAATACCCTAGATCCGAGTCGTATTCTAAATACATAGCACTCTATGGACCACACAGGCATTTGGGAAAACGATGTACAATTGCCTTGGATCTTATTTGTAATCATATACTCCAGATCTTACAAATTTGACTCCACTAAAATGCAAGGGTTTATATCGTAGCCATTACTTCATATCTTAACCAAAATTTAATACACATTGTTCCACAGTTAATGCAGGATTTTGGGAAACGACACACAAATACCCTGGATCTTACGTATCTGACTCTAATAAAAAGCAAAGGTTCCAATCACAACCACCTGTTGCAGATCTGCATTTAACTCAACACGTAGAGATTAAAATTGTAATCATACATTACGGATATGTCATACACGAATCCAACTAAAAATGCAGAGGTGAATTCGCATATTTGATAATCTATACTAGGGTTTACACTTACAAATAGATCTGAATTTAAGTAAAACACAGACTTGAGAAATCGAAATGCATAATTTTTGGGTCATGCATGCATCAACACATACAATGGGAAAACATTACAGAGCGTAAATCATGCATCAATGCGAATATTTGGAAAACTTATGCAGAATTGAATCATACCTCATACTACTCAATGCATACCTAGGCAATGGACTGCACAGATTCACGGATCCATAATGAACAATTCTGAACTATCGTTTATCACCGGCAACTGGTAGGGAGGATGCTGGTTTGGAAGAGAGTCCAATTTTGGCTCTTCAAGATGCAAGGTAGATCCATATCGATTTCAATGGCCAAAACATTCAGTAGCAATGGCACCAAAATCTTGTTTCTCCAAAAGGCCCCTCTTCTTTCAAAGAATCGTGACTCTTAAATACCAATCCATTTGGTTCGCTAAAGAGACAGATGGCGGAAAAGAGTCGCCACGTTTCAAACGAAGGTACAACTCTAAAAAATTCTCTCCAAGGAGAATCGCCTATCAAGCTGCTTTAAAATTAACGCTGAAGTTCCTCATGTTTCTTATTGTAACCTTCGACCACCAAGAGGCCATTCTCACCTAAATATGTTTAAGTATCTTTAGGCTTGGCTACCATATATATATGATAATGTTTATAAATATGTATAGGGATACTAAAACATATCGTCTTAATATATATATAATCATTTTGGTATTTATTTTATCTTTAGAGTAATGCTAAGATAAGGGTATAGTGCCTAATGCCTAACTGGGTGTAATGTTATTCCTCACACTTATTTATTAAGCAAAATCATTTTTCACCTTTATAGGTAGTTAGTTCAATCATTTAACAACTTTCCCAATTCAAATATACTATGAAAAGGTTTCGTTAAAAATCATAATGTCTATTATACATAGATAATATATATATTCATCAACTTTTGTTCATGTTAATAATTGCTTCACTCACAATTTGATGAGCATGTAATTTACTATTAAATATTGTAACCAACTTCCTTTGACACGTCATCAAAACTATGATGAAATCAGGTTAATTTTACTAGCTCCTCGAGGATTTACTCATCTTTTACTCTTTCCCCCTAGTGGATTAGTCCCCAAATTGTCTTTTAGTCGTGCCAATATCTTAGCCTCCTAACCTTATTAAATTCATCCACACTTTGATGAATTTAGGAACAATACTTACAGTTCCTTTTACTTACGCTTTGTGTTTTCAGGTTGGGGTAGTAAGGGGATGTTACATCCTTTCCCCCTTAGAATTAATACCGTCCTCGATGTTACATGTTCGTCAAAACATTGTCTTCATTTCTCTCCGGTTCTTAGGGATTTCTTCCGCACCCTTTGTGATATCCTTCAACTTTGTTGTATTTTAACCTGTTCTCTACTAGAACTTTTTAGGGTGTCACCCTTTTATTGAAATTCTTCTGGTGATAATTCTCCTAGCTCAGTTTGCATACATACCTTAGTCTTCTAGATTAATGGGCTTAGGTCACCAACCTGCACTATAAACATACATATGTATGTCCACTAATATCAACATTGATACCAATGTATAGCTCAAAATACAACACTATTCAATTTCATAATTCATAGTGGTTTCAATACACACATTGGTTCTATTCACCAATAGATAAACATATTATCTCATAGGAACAAATTTACTTGTATTGCATATACCTTTTCCAAGTATAATTGCTTACAAGTGTCTCTCTAGTCTCTCCAGATGTCCTCCATCCAAGTAAGAACTCCAAGTGCTAATAGTACTTCGAGTACCGATCCCAGCTACCCAACACAAGGACGATACCCTTCTTTAGGCGTATCTCCTACCTGTTCTATTTAGGGTGCTTCACCAAGCTGATGTGATTCCTTCCTTGCACACCATAATACCTAGAGTTTATTCTCTTCACGAAGCCCCCACTCTCGTGACAGTCCCCTTACGTGGTGTGGATGTGTGTAGAAAGAATGCTAACTAGAATGTTTTACACCCTGGCATCCCCAGAATGCATATTGGTTCCTAGCTGACCGGGGGGAAAATATGTACCTCTGGTACACTTTATTTATCACCAAATTTCTCGTGGATAACAAATTTATGCACATGATATTTATCTCATATCCTTTAACTTATTATAGTCATGGAGCCCTGGTTCTCTTCATGGCCATAGCTCCCATTCCCACAACAAGACCATAGATGGTTAGTTACCAAAACATATCATTGATTCCAATAACAACAATCTTTCAAAGAAACTACTTATCATTATTTTCCATCTCAGCTCCTTATTTACATCTTATAATATTTCTTTTTCATAAACAGTAAG
>LPNX010100233.1:11803-42892 GCA_001517045.1 Pseudotsuga menziesii | reverse complement strand
GTAAACCCAGCAGCGGTAGTAATGGGTGAATCGTGGTGATTGGATCAGTAATATACGTTGATTGTATTGAGGAATTGGTTCCAGGACATGCATGGTTCGAGGTTAAGGTAAACTGGTTTCATTTTTTTATAATTTTTTAAAAAAAAATAGTCACAAGCGTCGCTTAAGCGACGGCTCCCAAATGTTGCTTTTCCGACGCTTATTTGGGATATCCGTCGCTTAAACGATGCTTATTTTAACCTCCGTTGCTTATACGACACTTATAAATGTCTCTTTTCCGACGTTTCTTCTTAATACCGTCGCTTATCCGATGGCCATGTTGTCGCTTAACCGACGGCTTGAGGTTTAATTTCTCAAAAAAATTTCACTACCGTCGAAAACACGCTGTCGCTTAACCGACGCTTGAAATTTAACCGACGGTTAGTCAGGTGTCGCTTAACCGACGGTTATTTAGGTGTCGGATAACCGATGACAAGTTTTCGACGCTTAAAAAAAAATCACAGTGTCGTACATGCGACAGGAAAGTGTCGAAAATACGACATGATAGCCGTCGGATTTTTGGTCAAAATGTAGTAGTGTCAGTTACTGTGATGATGTTGCCTCTAACCATGAAGATATCAAAATGAAGCTCTTTGCTTTATCCTTAGAGGATGATGCTGCGGAATGGTATGAAAACCTTGGTGATGATTCATATAAAACCCTTAATGAATTCCTAGCAGGTTTTAAGAAGAGATGGGGGGAAAAGAAAGAACCAAGACATTTGCTTGCTGCCCTCCATAACAGAAAGAATATGGAGAATGAAACCATTGATGAATTTAATACTAAGTTCAGGCGTTTGGTTGCAGACTTCCCTAGAGAAATCAAGCCAAGGGATGCCTCCATCCTCATATATTACATCGAAGCTTTCACTGGTGATTTGAGATACCAATTAAGGGATAAAGATCTGGTCGATCTAAAAACTGCTCAAGATGTGGCTGAGAAAATAGAAAGGAATATGCAATCTTCGGGAAATTCCAACATTTCGGGTTACACTAGGGGAAACACTTCATACAACGAAGAAAAGGGAAAAGCCTTTGAATCAGAAGAAAAGGGAACCTCTAAAGACCCCATGGAAAAGATAGCTAGCATGTTTGAAAAAGTGATGACTAGTCAGGACCAATTCATGACAAACCAATCTGTGCAAATGAATAAAATCCAGAATAGAATAACCACACTGGAAAGAAATAATGGACCTAGTAATTTTCAGCCAAAATAGAATCAAGTGTATCAAAAGAAGTTTCCTCAGCAAGAGCCTAGGATTCCAAACCAGTTAGACTCAACTAACCTGGTAGATGAAGTAATTCCAAGGTGTAGACCTTGTCATCAATTCCACCCAGAAAGCACTTGTTATGTTGCGAATCATGTCATGGAACATGGACTTCCCGAGGTTAGTAATCAGGAAACAAATTCAAGCGATCCTGATCATATATACATGGTAGACCAGGCCTACCCTTTGTCACCATCCAAAAAGTACAATCCTGAGGATGAAACCATTGCAGAATCTTATAGTGAAACTTATGATGAAAACTGTAATATACATGATGGGACTCCTATGTGTTCTCCTTATAATGATGATAGTCTGGAAGGTCTACTACCTTGTGACCTTTTCTCTAAAGAATATGAGTATGAAAATGAGGACAAGTATATCTTGGAGCATTATACAAGTGATGAAGACTCCCTTATCCCAGACAAAGATGTTGATGAGGAGTCCTGGACATTCATGGAAAATCCAGTCTATGACATGAATAAAGAGGAAAATAATGAACCAGAAACTTTTGATGGTTTTGTTGATTTTTCTGTCTATGACATATCTAAAGAAGAGAGCATGGACCATGTGGCCTTGGGAAACTTTGATATGAAAAAGGAGCATACAGTTTATGCACATTATCAGTCTGATACATATATCAATATCAGTAATGAAGACAAAGAGAACTCAATATCGGAACTTGATATTAGCAATGGGGAATCCATCACATTTAACATAGATGATGGTGATGACTATTGGGATTTTTGTGGATATCTTCTTAAGAATCCTATCTATGCTATACCCAGCGAGGGGAGTGTCTATTTAGAGATTTGTGGAAGTCCAATCTACTATAATTCCATAGAGGGAAGCATGAATCTGGAGACCTTGGAAAATCCTAGTATGGAAAAGTAGCATTCAAAAATCTTATATGATCATTCAGAGTCATATCATGCAGAGCCGCACAAGGGTATTAGTAATGAAGATATGGAGAAGCAGTTTTGTGAAAAGATGGATGTGATGCAGTTATTAGAATATCAATCTCAACGATCATCTTCACATATAGAGTTTTCTCATGACTTGGAGCTTCTTGGGGCTTATACAGTGAATTATCATTCGGTAAGCCTTGATGATCAGTATGATGGTGTAGTCAATCTGCCTCATCATTCCAATTTGTACATCAACCCTATCCAGTCTTGGATAGAAGAAGCCTTCGCAAGCACTTACCAGTTTGGGAGGAAGTTTGACTACATTATTCATGCCTATGATTTCCCATCCATCCCGCCCCTTCTGGATCATCACGCAGGTTTACATTTTATGAATAAAGTATCCTTACTTTGGTTGGTAACCAAAGACAAGAAAAAAAAAATTATGTCAATAAAATGCTTAGGTGGTTACATTGGATTTCTGATTACACTTAACCCTTTTTATATCATGCTTAGAGTAGGAAAATAAGCTCTTTGAAAGAGAGCATTTACTTTCTGCATTTCTATTTTTAGCTATAATAAAACTTTGCTTCTTTTAGTTAGTTACATCTATTTTGTTTAAATAAATCAGCTTAATGGTTCATTTGGTTTTTCATAAAACTTGTGCTACTGAGGTTTTTCTTGTCAAGTTGAGATGTTTTTGCAGGGTATATAAACCAGAGATTATGGTATTCTCGTATCCTCTCCTTGCCTTAAAGACCAGATCGAGCACACGTCCCACAGTTGGAGCCAGAATGTTACCACCTAAGTTGTACTTAGTGGTTTTTATCAAGTGAGCCCGGTGAACCGGACAGGGCTAACTTGTTTGGACTTCAAATAGACCTTTGGAAGTATTTCTGGGAAGTGCTTGTTGTACTATATCACATGTTCATACCCCATGAGGGAATTGTAATAAATGTTATAGCATGATAGTGTTTGTAAAAGACTCAGTCTCTTAGACTTTATTTGTCAATCCGATCAGCCTAGGGTGTTTTTTCCCTTGGTTATTATTGGTTGTTGAACAAACGTCTGATAATTTCTGAGTTTTTCACTCCATACCTCCAAAGTTGGGGTGGTCGGCTTGGCATTTAGGCCTATTGAGGTTATTAGAGTCTATGTGTCAATGTATAAACATGCTAGACATCATTTTTGAGTCATATGAACATGTCTAAGCCCCCTAGGTGTTTTTCAATTTTTTAATTTTTTAGTTTTTTTTCAGTGTTTTTTATTAAAATTTAATTTTTCCAAAACTTAGGCTATTTTTTAATAGTTTAATTGGAAAAATTGATTTTGTAATAAAAGTGGGCCAAATAATCAGTTTCAGTCATGTAGGTGCTCATTTTCAAGCTAAGAGCACCATGTAAACCCATGGACCCACTGTTTCCTAGTTTTGAGTGATTTTCCATCACTTAGGTCAGAAATCCCAAAAAATCAATTATTGATTATTTTAATTAATAAATTGATGAATAATGGAGCAAATCCAAAATCATAAATCAATGGATTCTCAACCGATTTGATTGAAACCAGTCAGATATGAAGCAGATTGACTAGATTTGACAAATCCTTGACTGAAGGAGGTGATCAAATCAGATCTAGAGTTGATCTTGAGCATATTTTATGAGGAATTTCTCCCTCCCTCTCTCCTCAACATGTTTTTGGCTCAACTGGATGATTTTTGGTGGATTCTTCAGTCAACAGGTTGAGGTGTCAGTCAGATGAGCCCCCCGATTGACAGTTGCACTCAGTGAGACTCAGATCTGGCTTAGCTAGACATAGATCAGGCATTGATGGACTCTCCATCAGTTGATTTCACTTGATTCCATGAGTAATTGCGCCCACCTGGGCTGGATGGCCTGTAAATTGTATATATCCAAGCATAGCCTCCTCTTCCAAGCTAGTTAGAACTGGGATTGAGGTGATGTTGCTCTTGTACTGTATTGTTTTTTCATTCTAGAATAAAGAATCTTTGGAGGCAAGATCTATGGTGTAATGCTCTTCATGTGTGGATGTTGATTGTCAAATGATTATGAGGTATAATCTGCTTTTGTTTATCATTACTTTGCTGGTTAATTGTTGGATTTGAAGGAGAGAGCTCCCTCCTGTTAGGGTAAGAGTTTATTCTAGTTTGATTTATGCTCTTACTGCTTCTTGTTCCAGATCTATTGGATTTGTATGTATTTTAAGTTTAATTGCATGCTTTGCAATCATCTCTTTCGGCAGCACCTATGTTTTAACCATCTGTTTGTGCAAGGATTTTTAAGTTGCAGGTGATCTCACTGGTAGAAGAGGTTGAAATGGTTTGAATCTTCCTCATCTTTAGTATCTTATGAATGACATAGTCCCTCGGTGTTCCACCAAAACAGAATCCAAAGCCCAACATTCCTAGTCTTCAAACACTCTTTCTCTCTCTTCCTCCTTTAAAAACTATTAAACTTTCGTCAAACTGGTTACTTTAAAGGCTTGTTATTAATCTGATCTATCTCATCAAGAAAAAAACACATAGATCTGATCAGTAAGATCCCTCATTTATTCTAGATCTTAGTTCTATTTTGCTCATAAAGTTCAAATTCAAGAGATCTAGCTAAAAGTACCTTAGTTTCGCAAGTAATTTAGTGAAAATTCATAGCTTGCTGTTAAGGTAGTTTCTTTTGCTGTTCGATAATTTAAATATTCTACAATATCAGTGCTTTAAATTGGCTGCACAAACAGCAAGCCAAGATCCCAAGGAAATCTTTCTTTCCTTGGTTCCCTGTTCACCGTTTTAGCTTGTTTAATTTCATTATTTTTTTGAGATAAAGTAGGCTGACCCAAAGGTACTCTTAAAGTGCTTTTGGGAATTTTTTATTCTAACTCACTCACTGTAATTTAGCAGGTCTGACAGAGAATAAAGGAATCTGCTATCCAACGTGGCTTTTGGATCGCTCAAATCCCCCCAGGGGTCTCTCTTTTGTCGCATAATTTGTAAATTTTTTGTATAAACTGTAATATCTTGGTTTCAGCCTGTATAAGGACCAAGAAAGATCTGTTTTATCAGTGCTTTGATATTGTAACTTCTTTAATAAAATCATCCTTTGAATAGGCTCTTTCGAGCCCATTCCCCATCCCCCCTGGGGAGATTCGCGTCGGTGCCATTTTCGTCGTTCTCTGCTTATTTTCTTTTACTAGTATTGATTTGATTTGCAGGGTAGTATATTTGATCTTGTTTTTAATTCCATATTCCATATCTTACTTTCAAAATTAATCATAATACTTACCCCACGATTTCCTGAGTGACCCGAAAGGGGAAAGAGATTCGTGGTAGGATTAATCAGAAAACCAGATTTGTATAGTTGGTTTATTTTTTCTATCATTTGTTTATCAGCAACTTTAAAATTAACCCCTCCTTTATTCCCCGATTGAGATCCACTTGGATTGAAAGAGGTTCTTGGAGGCTTTTCTTTTAAACAAGAACACATCTCTTAAAAACTTATTAAAATTTACAAGACTGCAGTGTGTATGCTCTGCACTTGGCTGCGGTTCGTCCGATCAGTCAAGCTGTATCGAAAGCACTTGGGTGAGTATCATAATTATGGCTCACCCTCCCCAATTAACAAACCATCAGGTGAAAATCCAACACCTCGATCGAACCTTTACGGTGGCAAAATACGCAAAGGAAGTGGGAACCTACTGAAAAGTGACCTCGAGGTGTCGATCTCTGTCACACCCTGACGGGTGCATTACGAACATAGCCCCAGAGAATCCATTTCATCCCACATATCCTTGCGGGTAGCCGTATAGGTTTTGTTTTGGACATACTCCAAGTACTCTCGGGTATATCTGGAGTCCCCCTTTTAGCCTAATTTAATCAATCCATACTTCAATTTTAACTTAAAACATACCAAGATGCAATCGCAAAACATTCACTCCAAGCACATGCAAGCACATTGATCTCTTTGATTTGACTCCATTATTAAGGCACTGGTCATTTTTGCTTCATATATATATTGTTTATCAGCTTTGTGCTTTTGTGTGTTATTTTCGTATCTTGTCATCTTCACTTGTTTATAGTTAAAATATTCGAACTCCTAAGTAACTGATTCAGTTTAACATCACCACACTAAGAAATCATCTTTAGTAAATTAATAGGGTCTACCCCCCTTGGCTCCGTTAGGAGTTGAGCCTAAACGGAGGAGTCAAGAACAAGGTGACAGCCTTGACTTGATACTTGCCCCCAAGGACACACTGAGTGGCTTGAAGATTTCTGCCACGTGATCCAGGTGTGTGAAAAAGAGGCAACACCTTTTGGCGCCGTTGCCGGGGATAAATATTTTTATTCCCGAGTACGAATTAGCTTAACTTTTTTCTAAACAACTAAAAAGATAAAAAAAACTTTTGATTGATCTAGTCTTTAAAAAACATAAAAATTAAAACGCGATCCATCTGGCGACTCCACTGTCTAACATCCCTTCAATAATTTCTACCCAAAGAAACCGTCGACAATTATTCAATCCTCTCCCTGATCCCGAAAGGTTTATTAGGGAAATATTGAATAGGCAGACTTCTCGTAGAAACCTTGAGGATTTAGGAGACCAATCCATCTCAGATATCCATCACATATTTGTAGAGAGTCATGTTCACTAATCTCAAGAAATGATGGAATTTTACAAACCCCTTGACTTTTCTCAGATAGCAGGTGCCCCTCATAACATTCCGAAAGATGCTATCAAGAAGCTCCCTCGATTCGAGGGAAATAATGCTACCACTGCCAGGACTAATCTCTGAAAGTTTGAAAGGCACCTAGTCAGTTACTGTGATGATGTTGCCTCTAACCATGAAGATATCAAAATGAAGCTCTTTGCTTTATCCTTAGAGGATGATGCTGCGGAATGGTATGAAAACCTTGGTGATGATTCATATAAAACCCTTAATGAATTCCTAGCAGGTTTTAAGAAGAGATGGGGGGGAAAGAAAGAACCAAGACATTTTCTTGCTTCCCTCCATAACATAAAGAAGATGGAGAATGAAACCATTGATGAATTTAATACTAAGTTCAGGCGTGTGGTTGTAGAATTCCCTAGAGAAATCAAGCCAAGGGATGCCTCCATCCTCATATATTACATCGAAGCTTTCACTGGTGATTTGAGATACCAATTAAGGGATAAAGATTCGGTCGATCTAAAAACTGCTCAAGATCTGGCTGAGAAAATAGAAAGGAATATGCAATCTTCGGGCAAGTCCAACATTCCAAGTTACACTAGGGGAAACACTTCAAACAACGAATAAAAGGGAAAAGCATTTGAATCAGAAGAAAAGGGAACCTCTAAAGATCCCATGGAAAAGATAGCTAGCATATTTGAAAAAGTGATGACTAGTCAGGACCAATTCATGACAAACCAATCTATGCAAATGAATAAAATCTAGAACAGAATAACAACACTGGAAAGAAATAATGGACCTAGGAATTTTCAACCAAAACAGAATCAAGTGTATCAAAATAAGTTTCCTCAGCAAGAGCCTAGGATTCCAAACTAGTTAGACTCGACTAACCTGGTAGATGAAGTAATTCCAAGGTGTAGACCTTGTCATCAATTCCACCCAGAAAGCACTTGTTATGTTGCGAATCATGTCATGGAACATGGACTTCCCGAGGTTAGTAATTAGGAAACAAATTCAAGCGAGCCTGATCATATATACATGGTAGGCCAGGCCTACCCTTTGTCACCATCCAAATAGTACAAGCCTGAGGATGAAACCATTGCAGAATCTTATAGTGAAACTTATGATGAAAACTGTAATATACATGGTGGGACTCCTATGTGTTCTCCTTATAATGATGTCAGTCTGGAAGGTCTAATACCTTGTGACATTTTCTCTGAAGAAGATGAGTATGAAAATGAGGACAAGTATAGCTTGGAGCATGATACAAGTGACGAAGACTCCCTTATCCCCGACAAAGATGTTGATGAGGAGTCCTGGACATTCATGGAAAATCCAGTCTATGACATGAAGAAAGAGGAAAATAATGAACCAGAAACTTTTGATGGTTTTGTTGATTTTTCTGTCTATGACATATCTAAAGAAGAGAGCATGGACCATGTGGCTTTGGGAAACTTTGATATGAAAAAGGAGCATGCAGTTTATGCACATTCTCAGTCTGATACATATATCAATATCAGTAATGAAGACAAAGAGAACTCAATATCGGAACCTGATATCAGCAATGGGCAATCCATCACATTTAACATAGATGATGGTGATGACTATTGGGATTTTTGTGGATATCTTTTTAAGAATCCTATCTATGCTATACCCAGCGAGGGGAGTGTCTATTTAGAGATTTGTGGAAGTCCAATCTACTATAATTCCATAGAATGAAGCATGAATCTGGAGACCTTGGAAAATCCTAGTATGGAAAAGCAGCATTCAAAACTCTTATATGATCATTCAGAATTATATCATGCAGAGCCGCACAAGGGTATCAGTAATCAAGATATGGAGAAGCAGTTTTGTGAAAATATGGATGTGATGGAGTTATTAGAATATCAATCTCAACGATCATCTTCACATATAGAGTTTTCTCATGACTTGGAGCTGCTTGGGGCTTATACAGTGAATTATCATCCGGTAAGCCTTGATGATCAGTATGATGATGTAGTCAATCTGCCTCATCATTCCAATTCGTACATCAACCCTATCCAGTCTTGGATAGAAGCAGCCTTCGCATGCACTTACTAGTTTGGGAGGAAGTTTGACTACATTATTCATGCCTATGATTTCCCATCCATCCCGCCCCTTCTGGATCATGACACAGGTTTGCATTTTCTGAATAAAGTATCCTTACTTTGGCTAGTAACCAAAGACAAGGAAAAAAAAATTATGTCAATAAAATGCTTAGGTGGTTACATTGGATTTCTGATTACACTTAACCCTTTTTATATCATGCTTAGAGTAGGAAAATAAGCTCTTTGAAAGAGAGCATTTACTTTATGCATTTCTATTTTTAGCTATAATAAAACTTTGCTTCTTTTAGTTAGTTACATCTATTTTGTTTAAATAAATTAGCTTAATGGTTCATTTGGTTTTTCATAAAACTTGTGCTACTGAGGGTTTTCTTGTCACGTTTAGATGTTTTTGCAGGGTATATAAACCAGAGATTCTGGTGTTCTCGTATCCTCTCCTTGCGTTAAAGACCAGATCGAGCACACGTCCCACAGTTGGAGCCATAATGTTACCACCTAAGTTGTACTTAGTGGTTTTTATCAAGTGAGCCCGGTGAACCGGACAGGGCTAACTTGTTCGGACTTCAAAAAGACCTTTGGAAGTACTTCTGGGAAGTGCTTGTTGTACTATATCACATGTTCATACCCCATGAGGGAATTGTAATAAATGTTCTAGCATGATAGTGTCTGTAAAAGAATCGGTCTCTTAGACTTTATTTGTCAATCCGATCAGCCCAGGGTGTTTTTTCCCTTGGTTATTATTGGCTGTTGAACAAACGATTGATAATTTCTGAGTTTTTCACTCCATACCTCCAAAGTTGGGGTGGTCGGCTTGGCATTTAGGCCTATTAAGGGTTTTAGAGTCTATGTGTCAATGTATAAACATGCTAGACATCATTTTTGAGTCATATGAACATGTCTAAGTCCCCCTAGGTGTTTTTCAATTTTTCAATTTTTTAGTTTTTTCAGTGTTTTTTATTAAAATTTAATTTTTCCAAAACTTAGGCTATTTTTTAATAGTTTAATTGGAAAAATTGATTTTGTAATAAAAGTGGGCCAAATAATCAGTTTCAGTCATGTAGGTGCTCATTTTCCTGCTAAGAGCACCATGTAAACCCATGGACCCACTGTTTCCTAGTTTTGAGTGATTTTCCATCACTCAGGTCAGAAAGCCCCAAAAATAAATTATTGATTATTTTAATTCATAAATTGATGAATAATGGAGCAAATCCAAAATCCAAAATCAATGGATTCTCAACCGATTTGATTGAAATCATTCAGATATGAAGCAGATTGACTAGATCTGACAAATCCTTTACTGAAGGAGGTGATCAAATCAGATCTAGAGTTGATCTTGAGCATATTTTATGAGGAATTTCGCCCTCCCTCTCTCCTCAACACGTTTTTGGCTCAACTGGATCATTTTTGGTGGATTCTTCAGTCAACAGGTTGAGGTGTCAGTCAGATCAGCCCCCCGATCGACAGTTGCACTCAGTGAGACTCAGATATGGCTCAGCTAGACGCAGATTAGGCATTGATGGACTCTCCATCAGTTGATTTCACTTGATTCCATGAGTAATTGTGCCCCCTCTGTGCTGAATGGCCTGAATGGCCTGTAAATTGTATATATCCAGGCACAGCCTCCTCTTCAAAGCTAGTTAGAACTGGGATTGAGGTGTTGTTGCTCTTGTACTGTATTGTTTTTTCATTCTGGAATAAAGAAGCTTTGGAGGCAAGATCTATGGTGTAATGCTCTTCATGTGTGGATGTTGATTGTCAAATGCTTATGAGGTATAATCTGCTTTTGTTTATCATTGCTTTGCTGGTTAATTGTTGGCCTTGAAGGAGAGAGCTCCCTCCTGTTAGGGTAAGAGTTTATTCTAGTTTGATTTATGCTCTTATTGCTGCTTGTTCCAGATCTATTGGATTTGTATGTATTTTAAGTTTAATTGCATGCTTTCCAATCATCTCTTTCGGCAGCACCTATGTTTTAACCATCTGTTTGTGCAAGGATTTTTAAGTTGCAGGTGATCTCACTGGTAGAAGAGGTTGAGCTGGTTTGAATCTTCCTCATATTCAGTATCTAGTGAATGACGTAGTCCCTCAGTGTTCCACTGAAGCAGAATCCAAAGCCCAACATTCCTAGGCTTCAAACACTCTTTCTCTCTCTTCCTCCTTTAAAAACTACTAAACTTTCCTCAAACTGGTTACTTTAAAGGATTCTTATTAATATGATCTATCTCATCAGGAAAAACAAAAATAGATGTAATCAGTAATATCCCTCCTTTTTTCTAGATCTTAGTTCTGTTTTGCTCATAAAGTTCAAATTCAAGAGATATAGCTAAAAGTACCTTAGTTTCGCAAGTAATTTAGTGAAAATTCATAGCTTGCTGTTAAGGTAGTTTCTTTTGCTATTTGATAATTTAAATATTCTGCAATATCAGTGCTTTAAATTGGCTTCACAAACACCAAGCCAAGATCCCAAGGAAATCTTTCTTTCCTTGGTTCCCTTTTCATCGTTTTAGCTAGTTTAATTTCATTATTTTTTTGAGATAAAGTAGGCTGACCCAAAGGTACTCTTAAAGTGCTTTTGGGAATTTTTTATTCTAACTCGCTCGCTGTCATTTAGTAGTTATAACAAATAATAAATGAAGCTTCTGTCCAAAGTGGCTTTTGGAGCGCTCAAATCCCCCCAGGGGTCTCTCTTTTGTCGCATAATTTGTAAATTTTTTGTATAAACTATAATATCTTGGTTTCAGCCTGTATAAGGACCAAGAAAGATCTGTTTTATCAGTGCTTTGATATTGTAACCTCTATAATAAAATCATCCTTTGAATAGGCTCTTTCGAGCCCATTCCCCATCCCCCCTAGGGGGATTCGCGTCGGTGCCATTTTCGTCGTTCTATGCTTATTTCCTTTTACTAGTATTGATCTAATTTGTAGGGTAGTATATTTAATCTTGTTGTTAATTCCATATTCCATATCTTAATTTCAAAATTAATCATAATACTTACCCCACGATTTCCCGAGTGACCCGAAAGGGGAAAGAGATTCGTGGTAGGATTAATCAGAAAACCAGATTTGTATAGTTGTTTTATTTTTTCTATCATTTGTTTATCAACAGCTTTAAAATTAAACCCTCCTTGATTCCCCGATTGAGATCCACTTGGATCGAAAGAGGTTCTTGGAGGCTTTTCTTTTAAACAAGAACACATCTCTTAAAAACTTTTTAAAGTTCACAAGACTCCAATGTGTATGCTCTGCACTTGGCTGCGGTTCATCTGATCAGTCAAGCTATATCAAAAGCACTTGGGTGACTAGCATAATTAGGACTCACCCTCCCCAATTAACAAACCATCAGGTGAATATCCAACACCTCGATCGAACCTTTATGGTGGAAAAATACCCAAAGGAAGCGGGAACCTACTAAAAAGTGACCTCGGGGTGCCGATCTATGTCACACCCTAACGGGTGAGTTACGAACATAGCCCCAGAGACTCCATTTCAGCCCACATATCCTTGCGGGTAGCTGTATAGGTTTTGGTTTGGACATACTCCAAGTACTCTCGGGTATATCTTGAGTC
This sequence comes from Pseudotsuga menziesii, assembly GCA_001517045.1. Taxonomy (NCBI): domain Eukaryota; kingdom Viridiplantae; phylum Streptophyta; class Pinopsida; order Pinales; family Pinaceae; genus Pseudotsuga; species Pseudotsuga menziesii. The sequence continues at coordinate 30,363 of LPNX010100233.1, read as the reverse complement.
CCCCTTTTAGCCTAATTTAATCAATCCATACTTCAATTTTAACTTAAAACATACCAATATGCAATCGCAAAACACTCACTCCAAGCACATGCAAGCACATTGATCTCTTTGATTTGACTCCATTATTAAGGCACTGGTCATTTTTGCTTCATATATATATTGTTTATCAGCTTTGTGCTTTTGTGTGTTATTTTCGTATCTTGTCATCTTCAATTGTTTATAGTTAAAATATTCGAACTCCTAAGTAACTGATTCAGTTTAACATCACCACACTAAGAAATCATCTTTAGTAACTTAATAGGGTCTACCCCCCTTGGCTCCATTAGGAGTTGATCCTAAACGGAGGAGTCAAGAACAAGGTGACATCCTTGACTCGAGACTTGCCCCCAAGGACACACCGAGTGGCTTGAAGATTTCTGCCATGTGATCCAGGTGTGTGAAAAGGCGGCAACAGGTGGCCGAGTGATTCCCTTGAACCGATAGGAAGCCACACATACCTGGGGTCCATATGTATTTTCAGTTGCACAATCGTAGATTTCCTCTGTCCAGAACTGTTGTCGGTCAGTTTCGCGCTGTTGCAAATCCATTTGTTGCCGATCACTTCCACGTCGTTGCAGATTCCACTGTTTTCGATCACTTTCGCGCCGTTGCAGATCCCTTCCTGTAAAAAAAAAAAGGATAAAATTCTGTTTTTCGGCCATATCTCCTTGGTTTCAACTCTGTTTTCCCTTAAACTTCACTGACACCTCTGCAATTCCATTCTGCATATTTCATTCCTGAAGATGCTATCCCAAATTTCACTTCCCAAGACCCGAAATCCCACATTTGTCTATTTTTAGGGTTTGCCATAACTCCTTCGATTTTCACCCAAACGCCTTCAAATTTTGCCACCGTATTCCTTTCCTCATTCTGCTTCTTTGTCCCTCTCTACCAAATTTTCTCATTCTTTCACCCCGCTCCTAAAATCCCGATTTTTTGCTTCCCTGTCCTTTCGACAATGTCCAAAACTTACTCAAACCCAAATTACCCTTCCGATTTTTTCCCAAATCCAGATTTTCCTTTACTGAAATAGTTTTTGTTTTTGTTTTGCTACCCACTCCCCCCGAAAAAAAAAAAACAACTCCTGGTTATGTTTGTCACCCGCACATGAGCAAAAGCCATGGAGGAAGCACTTGTAGCCATTCAATCCAAACTCCAGGAACTGGATAAAAAAATTCTCGGTCTCCATCTTGAGCATTCAGCTATGAACACCAGACGATAGTACGAGTCTTCATCAGACAATGGGTTCTCTTCTTCCAGCAATTTTCGCGGTCTGAAGCTAGATTTTCCTCGCTTCAATGGTACTGATCCGACTGGATGGATCTATTGTACAGAACACTATTTCAGTCTTCATAATACTTTTGATGTCAACAAAGTTCCACTTGCCTCCTTCATTTGGAACATGAAGCTCTTCAATGGTATCGTTGGTACATCAAGGCTCATGAAGAGCCAAAATGGCCTGATTTTTGCCAGCTCCTTTTGCAACGATTTGGTCCTAGTGATTTTGATGACTTCACAGGAGCTCTCACTAAACTTCGCCAAACTGGCACTGTGAAAGAGTTTCAAACTGAATTTCAGAAACTAGCTAATCACATTGAAGGATTACCTGATGACTTCTACCGGAGTTGTTTTATCAGTGGTCTAAAGGATGCAATTCGCTCTGAGGTCAAAATGTTCAGTCCCAACACAATGATGGAAGCCCTGGGGTTGGCTAAGTTGGCAGAAGACAAGATGGCAGCCCAACAGCGCTCCAAATCCTCTTTTGTTCCCTTCCGAAATATGGGTTCTCAACGACCTCCCATTCCGCCAGCTCCTCGCTCACCTCCAATCAAGCATTTGTCCGAAACAGAGATGCAGGCACGTAGAGAAAAAGGGCTTTGTTATAATTGTGATGAGAAATTCACTTGGGGACATCGATGTGTTCAACAAAATCTCTATCTCTTGGATGTGGATTCTCCACCTGCCTCTGAAATTGGTGAAGAAGCTCCCGATCCAATGGATGCTCCGGTTGACATTCAGGAGCCACCTACTGACCCTCCATCTCAGGACGACCAGCCTGAGATATCCCTCCATGCTTTAGCTGGAGTCACTGCCCCCCAAACAATGCGGGTACGCAGTTACTTCAAGAAGCTTCCTCTTACCATACTCATTGATTCTGGCAGCACTCATAATTTCATTGACCCTCGGATCGCCAAACAAGCTGATTGTTTTATCTATCCTTGCTCCAACTTTGAAGTCATGGTTGCTAATGGGGGCACCTTACCTTGCAAAGGGAAGTGTCGTAATGTGCGTATCTCTATGGGAGATTATACCCTCCGCTTTGACATGTTTGCCTTGACCTTAGGCGGATGTGATGTGGTTTTGGGTGCTCAATGGCTGCACACACTTGGACCCATATTATGGGATTTTGCTGAACTTTGGATGCAGTTCTCCCCTGATGGACACAAACAAACATTGAAATAATTACAACCAGGGTCTCTCAGCATCATCAGTTCACATCGCATGGAAAAAATCCTTAAGAAGAGTTCCCATGGTGTCATCACTTAGCTCCATTCCATTCAAATGCAACCATCAGCGGCTCCCACTACTCCTTTGGATCTCCAACAAATTCTGGATCGATATACAGGTGTTTTTGCTGAACCAGTGGGACTTCCACCTTCACGACTAGAGGACCATCATATTCAACTCCTTCCTGGAAGCATTCCTCCCAACATCAGGCCCTATCTCTACCCATTTCACCAAAAAACAGAGATTGAACTCCTCGTTAGGGACTTACTGAAGCAAGGTATTATTCGCCCAAGCACAAGTTCCTTTTCTTCACCAGTTCTTCTTGTCTGCAAAAAAGATGGGTCATGGCGCCTCTGCATTGAATTTCGAGCACTTAATCGCCTCACCATCAAGGATAAGTTTCCAATTCCTGTTGTTGATGAGCTCCTTGATGAGCTTTATGGTGCTCAATTTTTCTCCAAGTTGGATCTTCGCTCTAGGTATCATCAAATTCAGGTTCATGAGGATGATATCCCTAAAACAACTTTTCACACACATGATGGCCACTATGATTTTTTGGTCATGCCCTTTGGTCTCACTAATGCTCCTTCCACATTCCAGGCCTTGATGAATAAAATATTCCGACCCTATTTGCAGAAATTCATTCTGGTATTTTTTGATGATATCCTCATCTACAGTAAAACATGGGCTGAACATCTCCAGCATCTGGCTCTTGTAATGCAACTTTTCTCTGATCATCATCTCCATGCCAAAAAATCTAAATGTGTTTTTGGCCAAAAGGAAGTTGAGTATCTCGGGCACATTATCTTAGCACAAGGGGTTCGTGTGGATCCTGCCAAAATCGCTGCCATGAACAATTGGCCGCCTCCTAAGACACTCAAGAGCCTTCATGGTTTTTTGGGGTTGACTGGCTACTACCACAAGTTTGTCAAGGATTATGGGAAGATTGCAGCTTCATTAACTGCTTTGTTGAAAAAGGATTCTTTTACATGGACACATGTTATTGAGTGTGCATTTGACAAGCTGAAACAAGCTATGTGTACTACACCTGTATAAGCTTTGCATTAAGAATGTATGGAGAAGCTTACAACCATTTCCTTAGTGTTGACAGGCATCTCCATGAAACAATCACTTCATCCCCACAAACTCCAACTTTGCTCTCTATGCTCTCCAATGATTTGGACTAGGTAGTCAATCCAATAGCATAACAATACCTCTATGGTTCTCCCCCTCAACTATGGACATGCGCTTGTATTTATAAGGCTCAATGGATAGGGATAGTTGAGATATTTGTGGATGAGGTGGCTCCAAGATCCTATGATGGGGGATCTCGAGCTCAACTAACCCACAATGATAGGGATAAGGAAGGACATGAGGCTCATGATATAGAAGCCTCAAGAAACTTTTTTTTTCCCATTTTACCTAGGGTACCGCTTTTCTTCTCTTATGATAGAGCGATTTATATGAGAAATGATTATGGACCAAAGGCCATAGGCAGTGGCACCGCTTATGGAAAATAGGGTACAGGTAGTACTGAGCAAGGTACTGCTCATGGGCCACAGGGAAAGTGTGGTGCTGAGTTTTTTCATGTAGAATTGAAAAACATAATAGGTTTCCACTCTAAGTGCTGGGATTAAGGGAAAACATAGAAATTAAGGGTCTTATCACATGGTGGTGACATGATTTAGGTATAACAGAATTCCCCCCAAATCATGAGACTTAGAGGGATACGATAATCGAAAGCTTTGAGAGAACAAGTTGTCACTTCGAGTTGAAAATGTCAACTCGATCGGAGAATTTTGTCTAGTAGGAATCTATAGTACATCAATATTTTTGACTCATAGACACATGTAAACAACTCATGGCTGCAAACCAATCAAAGGCAGATCCATGAGAAGAATAAATAAGCATGGCTACTATAATACTGCATAGATCCATGTGATAGAGGACTCAAACTTGGACATAGCTACTGAACAGACAACATATATCTATGTCATACAGACGCAAATTTGAGCATAGCCATGACCATACAAATGTGGATCCATGCTAGATATACAAAACTCCATCACAACTTGGGGAAAAGAATGAGCACTAAACAAATACCCAGGTTCATTGTCTCGTCTTCCACAAAGTATGATTCTATCCATGTGATTACAATGATTTGAAGTTGAACATGGTAGAAACCAATTGATTACCAACCAATGATGTGAACCGTTAACGAGTGCGAGGGAGATCATCATTGATGTCAATGATTCCCAAGGTACCCTAGTACAATCTACTCAGTGTGAATAGATGTCTTGATGTCGAACACCCAGTCGATTCTATCGATCAAAGGTCAATGATGTTAACCTATGTCGAGAGCGAGAGAATCTATAATTAAGGCATATAGATCTCAAGGTACTAAGCTTTGTTTCTAAGACTATTTCCCAGATAATGAGTTGATGTCAATGGGAATAGTCTTGTTGAAGGAGGGCCATGATGAGTCCCACATCGACGACATGAAACTCGGAACATAGTCCTGGAATGATGTGAATATAGTAACCATAAGATTGACTCAAAAGTACTAACACAGAGACTGTTTTGACTGCAGAGGTAAACTTCTTCAACTTCCCTTTGAACATCGGGTAGCACAACAAAATACTTGGTAGCATAACTAAGTTGGACAAACAAACAATGCAACAATGGATAATACATTCTTTTGAAAGACTCAAAGGAGTGACATGACTCATGAAAGTGGATCATCACGAAGATCAACTGAATACCCAATTGACTGAAATGATACACAGACAAGTGCCATGTTCAAAGGTTATGACAAACTACTGCCATTTGCAAAAATTATTCCCTTCCCATTTCCCCCATCATGATTGATGAGTGCCTCTTTTTGGTTTCACGAGTTCAAAGAGGGTAACAAAAACTCGGTATAGATCATCTGAAGACAAGTCCAAAATCATATGTTGTACGAACCTGAGAGAGGAGGGGTTTGTTCCCAAAAGAGGGTCTCTCAATGTTTAACTTAACGAGTCCAATGAAAGAAAACTCGGTACCGTTCATGTTTGGAGAGTCTGAACGACCATGGAAGAAAACTCCAAAGGTTCCTTTTTCGTATGATTTAGTCCCTAAGGCCCAAAAAGTATAAAATAATTCATTAGAGAATACTTCCAGTCATGATTTGCTGGAGTGTTCCTTTTTCATAAATTGTCTATTCGAACTGAAAAAGATATAGCCTACCATCAGAGAGACGACTCTTCAAATACTTTTACGAGTATGAATAAGACAAGTACTCAACTATCTTTTCACATTTTAAGAGTCCAAAAAGAGCTTAAAGAAGACTCTATTAACCTTTTTCATGTTTGAATCCAGAGCATGAAAAAGTAATAAACTAAGCTCAAACCACTTTTCATGTTTTAACCAAAGTGCAAAAAATGAAAAGTAAGCTCAACACTATATTATTGTTTTTAACGAGCTCAAAGATCAGTTGAAATAATGCTTTGAAGATTGATTTCATTTTTACGCAAGCTCGAAACCAATGGGTAAACTATGCTTGAAAAATCCCATTAAAATGATATACAGAGGTTGGAATCTTTCCCCCAGCATGATTGCTAGTGAAGATTACCCCTAACATGGTTGCTAGCGGCTCGACATGCCCCCATGTGACATTTCATTTGACAATTCTTATTCCATACCCAACCTAAAAAACTGGTTACAAATGTGAAAATGTTTACCGGGGGGGTATGAAGAACGAGAATCAGGCAGGTGAAAAGAAGGTTCAAGTTCTAACACTAAAGGGAAGACTCGACTCAAGGGAAGGGGATCTGTTTCATTTTTACACAAGATTGAAACAGAAGGTAACTATGCTTGGAACATGGTTTCTTTTTTATAAAGGTAAACTATGCTTAAGGAAACCTACTTCATTTTCTAACAAGCTTGAAATAGAAAATGAACTATGCTCAAGAACGGTTTCATTTTTATGCAAGATTGAAACCAAAAGGTAAACTATGCTTGAGGAGATCCATTTCATTTTTTAACAAGATTGACATAGAATGGGAAGTTTGCTCAAAGGCATCTGTTTCATTTTTTAACGAACTTGACACAGAATGGGAACTATGCTCGCAAGGATATGTTTCATTTTTTAATGAGCTTGACATAGAATGGGAACTTTGCTCAAAGGCATCTGTTTCATTTTTTAACGATCTTGACACAGAATGGGAACTATGCTCGCAAGGATCTGTTCCATTTTTTAATGAGCTTGACACAGAATGGGAACTATGCTCAGAAACCTATTCTTACCCAACATGATATCCAGAGGTTGGTAAGTTTCCCCCATTTCATAAAAGATAGCGGCTTAGCTCCATTATGATGTCCATAGACTAGAGCCATGCCCCCCTTATTTTACCTATGATGGGAAGAAGCTAACTAGAAGAAGGGGAAGGAACCACAAGAACATGCGGCACATTCAGGGTAGTCTGATCAATGGTCACAATATTCCCATCATGGGGAAAATGAATAACTCTAAAGAGTGTGGACACAACATCCTTCATGGCATAAACATAATCACATCCAAGGAGCATATTGAAATCTAACGGACCTTGGACCACCATAACATTAATGAAAACAATTTTTCCTCCTAATGCAATAGGTAAATAAGGAAGGGTACCTAAAGGTGTAGTAGGTCTGCGATTAAAATCCAGTATCTGATCAGTGGTTGGCACAAGCTAAGGAGAACATAAATCTTGCCAAGCAGTTGAGGATAGAATACTAATAGAAGCCCCTTCGTCAACAATAGTGTGAAGTATCCACCTAGTAGTGACATTCACAACTATCTAGAAAGGAACACTCGAATGAAGACGAGACTCTGTTAGGTTACTCCAATCAAAGGAAATAACCTCAGTACTTGGAGAAGATTTTGTCGAAAGAGACAAAATTTCCTCTTGTCGAGAAAAATCAGAATGAAGCATAAAAAATTCGGTAGGTTTTGGTTTATTTTGTACTGTAAGAGAAGAACCATATGAAGATTCAGTCAAAGAGACTACTTCAGTATTAACACTCTCTGATGAAAGAGCAGGATTGGGTGGAAATGATATCGACTCAAAAACTTCACTCTCCGAAGGAAGTGTGTGATCAATTATAGATGAAACTGAATTGATCAATTGGTCAACCGACGAGGAATTGAGGGATAACTTACTATCACTTGTTGGAATCACCTGTTGATGATCAGTAATATTTTCCAACCAACGTAAAGCTTCATCCACGCTTGGACAAATAAAATTACGATGCATATCCTTGCATATCAAACAAGGATACAAGACTTTACCCTTATGACCTTTTACCAATGGGCCACTGGTTGAGGGAGTATCATCAGCATGATGATTAGATGTTGGCGACATAGATGGTTTGGACCTTTTAGACCACTCTTCTTGTACATGGGAGATACCAGGACACTCCTTAAGAAGGTAGCCCCCCTTGTAAAAATTACAAGGGAACTTGGGTTTTTCGAGAGTTCTCTCAGAACAAGCACCATCAAGAGTAGATGGTTACTTCTTTTTCTCTTTCTTATCCTTCTTATTTTTACCCTTTCCTTTCTTCTTCTTCTTATCCATACTAACCATAGAGCTTTGGTCAAGCGAAGAAGAAGAAAGGGATGAAGCAACAACCAACGAAGAAGGAGATGGATTAGGTTGAGGTTGATCCTCTCCCAGAGGAGAGGTGAAATTTGAGACATTAGATGTAACAGGAATTTCCAGATTAAACAACCAGACTGGTAATCCTATAGTTAATCCAGGAATATTTAGAGTGGGAATAAAGGGAGGACCAATACCTTCACTTGGAGGGAATACAGAAGGTACACCTTGGAAAGGGGCCTCTTGAGTGGTAGTCCCAGATTGGGATGCCATCTCTAAACTCTCTAAAAACCTCCTAACTACCATGCACAAGCAAGTACTACTCAAACTAAAAGCAACAAGCAAACATGTGAAAGGAGTGGGTAAGAGTCAGGAACCTCACAGGACAGGCCAAAAGGATAACTCAGATGGTTTGAGGATTCCTAAAAGGGTCTCCCAATATATGCTAGGTACGTGGGAGCTCAAATCGGTAGATGTCTAATGCATAATCGTTGACAAGGGGCCTTCCTATATACAATCAAGTACGTGAAGTACCTTTCTATATACCTCAAGGGTACATGAAAGGTCGTTCGATATACCGACAGTACATGGAAGAACCACAGGAGTCCTAGGATGTAATGTGAATGAGTAACGACAGCTCCTACGCTTAACGACGCTTGAACACGTCTCTAACTTATCACTCAAATTGCTAAAATTTTTAACCTAGTACTACTGCTAATTTTATCTTGTGTGTTTAGGTGGAACCATGGAGTGAAAAATTGAAATTAAAGAAGATGCACACTGACCTATATGATAATGCAAGTTTTCCTCTACAATGAAATTCTACCAAAAAGAGGGAGAGAGATTTACTTTTCATCCCAAAAATGCACACCTAAATGCAAATGCAATTCTATCTTTTCAAATGAAAAGTGAAATATCAATGCACCCCAAACAATCTTCAAAGCAAATAAGAAAGAGATCTAGAGAAAATCAAACATAAATAAACCAAAAATGTTTCCTATCTTTTCATGCTTGAAAAATATGCATAAAAACTTAATGGAAAGATGATTTCACTAACGTTTCCAAACAAAACTAACTCTAATGCACACAAAGCTGAATACAGATATTTATTTTTAATGAAAGTAAGATCTAGAATTTCAAACAATCATGCACAAAGCAAGAACAAAATCATTCAACAATGCTTTAGAATAAAGCAAAGGGGAGAGAAAACTAAAACTTCTCTTTGAAACAAAAAAGGAAATGAAGAACCAATCATTCCTACCAAGCACTGAAAAAATCAGCATGCAAAGGGAAACAAGAATCACTCGAAGCAAAGAAAGACTCAAAACAACATGGATCACTCACACATTCCAAGTCCAAAACAAACCAAAACCTACTCATGAAAATGAAATGTGTATTTTCCAATTCCAACGAATAATATCTACAGAAAGGACCAAGAGGTTTCAAGCAAAGAAAAGAATGTAAACTCCAATGCAAGAAACATAAACTCTCTTTGAATGCAGAGGAAATATAACAATCAAAGAAACTACATAATACACAATTCATGGTCATGAGGGAGCATTTTTTTTCAAAAATACACTTCATTTTCATAAAAAAGTAAGCCAAAAACACACAAAAATCAAAATACAAAGTCTAGAACAGGGCCTACCTGGCACTGCACAGATGAAGCTGTTGACAGGAGGTTTTGAGGCAGAACTGCTCCTTGCTCACTGGATTCAGGCGGTGACACCACTTATGGATAACATGCCGCAGGCGGTGGCACCGCTTCTTGCCAAAGGCACATGTATGGTTCCTTGAATGTATCCAAAACACAAGGAGAATGAGAATTCAAGTTAAAAATTGATCAAATCAAGGTAAGGACTGATGAATTGATAGTAAAAAAGAGCATAAAAAGTTGAAATAGTTCAGATCCGAATAGATCTGAAAGTTTCAAACCAAAATTCACTAAGTCAGATGGTAGATATGACTAAAGAAAGTTGGAGAAGGACCCTGGATTCAGACAAGAGTTCAAGAACCGAGGAATATAGGATCAACTGATATTTGCACTGTTCCCCAGTGGAGTCGCCATATTTGTAATCAGGAATATTTCACCTTTTGCGGACAGAATCTATTCCTCTGGTCTGAATGGTTTAGATCTAGAATAAATGAGTGAACGAAAAAGGATGAAGACCTTCCCTGGATGTTATAGACACCTGGAATGCTGCTTCGATTGTGAACCTGTGTACCTGCAAACAGATCAAACATGCAAACACATCAAAGCTACCAGAAAATCATCTACTTATCCATGCTAGTGACTAAGGAATCTAACAACACGTACATGTGAAATCAAAACAACAGTAATGTGGGACGGAAATCAGCTTTTCATTAAGAATGTATGGAGAAGCTTACAACCATTTCCTTAGTGTTGACAGGCATCTCCACAAAAAAAACACTTCATCACCATAAGCTCCAACTTTACTCTCTATGCTCTCTAATGATTTGGACTAGGTAGTTAATCCAACAGCATAACAATACCTCTATAGTTCTCCCCCTCAACTACCCCATCAACTATGGACATGAGATTGTATTTATAAGGCTGAATGGATAGGTATAGTTGAGAGATTTGTGGATGAGGTGGCTCCAAGATCCTATGATGGGGGATCTCGAGCTCAACTGACCCACAATGATAGGGACAAGGGAGGACATGAGGCTCATGATCTAGAATCCTCGAGAAACTTCTTTTTTTCCCATTTTACCCAAGGTACCACTTTTCTTTTCTTATGACAGAGTTGTTTAGATGAGAAACAATTATGGACCAAAGGCCACAGGCGGTGACACCGCTTATGGAAAATAGGATCCAGGTGGTGCTAAGCAAGGTACCGCTCATGGGCCACAAGGAAAGTGTGGTGCTCATTTTTTTCATGTAGATTTGAAAAACAAAATAGGTTTCCACTCTAAGTGCTTGGATTAAGGGAAAACGTGGAATTTAAGGGTCTTATCACATGGTGGTGACAGGATTTAGGTATAACATTAATGCTAGCTTAAATGATAAAAATCTAACATGGTATCAGAGCTAACTTGAGAAGAAGACACTATGCAGTTGCATAAAATAGGGCTTCCTACTTTTTGGATCTCTCTCCACATATTTTCAGCAAAAGAAGGTTGGGCTGACTCTCCTCCCCGGGTCATATATTTATGTCGAAGCAGAATTAGATTCTGAGCATTTTTCATTTTTGAACTGACATTGCTGCTAGAAATTAGGGCTTTCCATAGAAGTGGAATTTTTGAGTGAGCCTAGTCCTGGATTTATATCCTCCTCAAAATTGAAGTTTAGAGATCAAGATCAAAGCTTTTGGTTGGACAAAACTCTGGGAAAGTCAAACCCTAATCTGCTCCTGAACCAGCTCTGCAAAAATTTAGCTCTAGATCCATTAGCTCCTGAACCTGGTAAGATCTAAATATTTTGTATTTCCATTTGAGGTTCTCAGTTAAGATGTCTCATCATACCAAGCTTGATGAAAATCTTGAGGGAGCTGATAACTTCTGAGCCTGGAAGTATAGGATCTCCTTGGTCCTAGAAGAAAATGAGTTGGACTCCTACATCAATGAGTAGGTTCCATTTCCAGAGGGAGATGAGGCTAAGGCCTTACACAAGAAGAAGTTGGTTATGTCTAAGAGGATTATTGCTGATTCAAATCAAGGATCACCTTATACCACAGGTGTCCTCCATAAAGACACCTAAAGGTATGTTTGATGCCCTAACCAACTGTTTGAAGGAAAGAACATAAACTAGAAGATGAGTTTGAGGAACTAGTTGAAGAATGTGAAGATCCATAATGCAGAGACTATATAGTCATACGTCACAAGGGTCTCCTAGATCAAAGAAAAACTTGAAGCAGTGGATGAAGAAGTGGAGAATGCAAAGATTGTAATGACCACCTTGAATGGTCTCCCTAGGACATGAGATTCTTTCATTCAAGATATCTGTGCCAGAAAGAAGTTATTCAAGTTCAGCAGGCTATGGGAAGAATGCTCTCAAGAAGAATCTCGAATAGTAGCTCGAGAAGAAAATATGGGAAGTGAATATCAACCTCTCACAGTACAATCCAAGAAAACTAGAACTAGCCACCACAGAGGTAAGAACTCTCACCAAAAGAGTAACTTTAGAAAGACTAGAGATATGTCTAAGTACATTTGCTATACATGTGATGAAAGAGGACACTTTGCTATAGATTGTCCTAGAAACAAAAGTAGCTCTCACAAGAAGAAGGGAAACAAGAGAAGGCATCATGCTCATGCTGCAGAGGATGATGAACCTTACACAAAGAGAACCAGAAAATATAGTGATGAAGAATATGTTCTGATTTCCACTCTCATGGGAACTATCACACATGGAAATAATGATTGGATTACAGACAGTGGTGCTTCCAAAAATATGACAGGATTCAAGGAATCCTTTGTGAAACTATCTGAACATGAATCACCTCGTAAGGTGAAACTTGGAGATGACTACCAGTATCCAATAAAAGGTAGTGGTGAATCCTCATATAAGATATACTTTGGAAATTATATCAAGATGAAAGATGTATTGTTTGTACCTGGACTAAAGAAGAACCTCCTCTCCATATCTGCATTGGATGCAAAAGGAATGAGGGTTGCATTTGTAGATGGCCAAGTTCTCATGTGGCCAAAGGGAAAATCTATTGATGATACAGTAGTGATTGGGGAAAAAGAAGGAGGACTATACAAATTGAAGGGCCAACGAGAACAAGATTTGGTTCATGACTCGGTAGAACCAAATGAGCTTTGGCATATAAGGATTGCACATGTGTATTACAGAGCACTACCACTTGCAAGCAAAGTTGTTGAAGGTATCTCAGAAATGAAGACAAAACATGAAGGTGTATGCAAAGGATGTGCGAAAGGGAAGTACACAAAGAAGACATTTCCAAGTAGCGAGAGCAAGGCAAAAAGAATCTTGGAAATCATCCACTCTGATGTATTCTGTCCAATGTTATCCAATTCATTAAGCGGGTATATATACTATGTTTCTTTTATTGATGATTTTTCTAGAAAGATATGGATATACTTTATGAAGAACAAAGATGAAGTATTCAACAAGTTCAAGGAATTCAAAGCCTTGATTGAGAACCACACTAAAAAGAAGATCAATACCTTTTGATCAGATAATGGCAGAGAATTCACATCAAATGAATTCAAAGAGCTATGCAAAGACTCGGGGATTAATAGGGAGTTATCCACTGCATATAATCCACAACAGAATGGGATTGCAGAAAGAAAGAATAGAATGATCATGGAAGCAGCAAGGGCCATGCTTCATGATCAAGATCTTCCCATGCATCTATGGGCAGAAGCTGCTAGAACAATGGTATATGTACAGAACTGTACTCCACACAGAGTACTTGAGAACAAGACACCTGAAGAAGTATTCTCCGCCAAGAAACCAGAAGTCAGCCATCTCAAAATATTTGGTTGTCCTGTATACATACACATTTCAAAAGAAAAGAGGATGAAGTTAGATCCTTTAGGAAAGAAGGGTATATTTGTGGGATACCCTGAAAGCTCGAAGGCTTACAAAATATACTTCCCATGATTCAAGAAGATCGACATCAGTAGAGATGTAACATTTGATGAAGTTTCATCCTACATTAAATCTAGGAAGAGACTGGCTGAAGAACCTGAAGAAATAGAAGCACCCAGAATTCATGATACAACTATGAACAAAGAAATTCAAGAAGAGGATCGAGAATTAGAAGAACCTCAAGAAACTGTGGATACACCTTAGGAGAAGAATCCTCTCAAAAGGAAACCTTCTTGGGTATGTGAAATTATCTAAGGTGTAGAAAGATATGGAGCTTCAAAAGAAACACAGAGAGGAAGAAAGAGAACTAGGTCCTGCTCCATTTATGTAGCCCTGCTATGTGACATTATTGATAAAGAACCTTCCAACTATGAAGAAGAAACATAAAGAAAAGAATGGAAGGATGCTATGATTGAGGAGTATCAATCAATCATGAAGAATGATGTTTGGAATGTTGTCCTAAGACCAGAAGGGAAGTCCATTGTAACTTTCAAATGGATCTACAAGATCAAGCATGCTGCAGATGGCAACATAGAAAAATATAAAGCAAGATTCGTGGCTCACGGCTTCTCCTAGAAAAAAGGAATAGACTATGAAGAAAATTTTGCACCTGTATCCATATACATTTCCATCATATTAGTACTTGCTTTGGCTACAGTGATGAAATGGAAGATACACCAAATGGATGTGAAGACTACTTTCTTGAATGGTGTAGTAGAAGAGGAAGTGTATGTCGAGCAGACACTTTGTTTTGAGACACATGATAGGGAGTCTCATTTGTGTAGATTGAAGAAATCCCTGCATGGTTTGAAAAAGGAACCCAATATATGGTACGACAAAATTTATGGCTTTCTATCCAGTTTGGGATTTACCAAAAGTAAAACAGATTCCAACCTTTACTACAAGATTGAAAAAGGTAACCTAGTGATACTCCTACTGTATGTGGATGATCTGTTTGTAACAGGCATGGATGGGTTGATTGCTGATACGAAGAGGAAGCTTGCTACCGAATTTGAGATGAAAGACTTAGGTATGATGCACTATTTTCTAGGCATGGAGGTGTGGCAGAATGCAGATGGAATATTCCTCAGACATGGGAAGTATGCAGTAGAGATCCTGAAGAGGTTTGGGATGATGGACTGTAAGGCCATAACCACACCTATGGAATCGAACCTGAAGTTATTGAGTGATGCCTCATCAGAAGCGATTGATGCTACGGTGTATCGTCAAATGATTGGGTCCTTGATGTACCTGATGAACATGAGACCAGATATTTGCTTTGCTGTGAACACCTTGAGCCATTTTCTAACAGATCCGAGACATGTTCACTTGATTGCTGCAAAGCATATTCTGGGGTACCTGAAGGGTAAAGTTGATTATGGGCTCAAGTATGAGGTGAATCAAAATATTAACCTAGAATGTTATGTTGATTCAGATTGGGTAGGAAGTTCCATTGATAGGAAAAAAACTTTAGGATGTTGCTTCATTATGGGATCAGGTGTGATGTCTTGGCTTAGCAGGAAGCAGTCCTGTGTGGCACTGAGTACGACTGAAGCAAAGTATGTCGTAGCTTGTTCAGCTAGTTATGAGGCAGTGTAGCTGAGAAAGCTACTTTCTGATTTATTTGATCTCCAGTTGGATGATACTTGTATATATTGCGACAACCAGAGTTGTGTGATGTTGTCAGAGAACCCAGTGTTCCATGTCAAGTTAAAGCATATCGAGATCAAGTATCACTATATCAAGGATATGGCATAGAGAGGAGCAGTGAAGCTCCAGTATGTTGCAATGGATGAACAGATAGCCGATATGTTGATGAAGCCATTGGCCAGAGTGAAGTTTGAGTACTTTAGGGAGAAGCTTGGTGTTCTCTGGATCAAGGTTCCCTCCAAGAGGAAATGATGAGTCCAAGAGCCATTCTGACATGGTGAGAGGATTAGGTTCCTTCCATGGTCAGATGTAAGGGCTGAGCCATTATGTCATGGTGAGAGGATTGGTTCCTTCCATGTAATATGTGAGTGCTGATCCATTCTGATGTGACTATAGTATTGGTTCCTACATGATCAAATATAAGTGATGAATGCCATTCTTGGAATGGAGGCACCTGGTCAGTTACCAGGAATACTCAGCTTGGTGCTGAAATTCCATTCTGTGGGAGAATGGAGGCACCTAGTTAGTTGCCAAGAATCCTTAGTCTGGGACTGAGAGCCATTCTAGCGCGATGTGTTTACACATGGTCAGATGTAAGTGCAGTGCCCTTTCGATGCGATGTGTTCACACATCGTTGTATGTAAGTACAGTGCCCTTCTGATGCGATGTGTTCACACATGGTCGGATGTAAGTGCAGAGCCCTTTCAATGAGGTGTGTTCACACATGGTTGGATGTAAGTGCAGAGCCCTTCTGATGCGGTGTGTTTTCACATGGTAAGATATAAGTGTTGAGCCATTTTGGTGTGATGTGTTTATACATGGTCAGATGTGAGTGTTGGGCCTTTCTGACAAGATGAGGTCAGATGTGAGTGCTGGGCGTGCCTTTTTGACAAGATGAGATTAGATGTAAGAGATGGGTGGCCATTCTGAATTAGGGTCAGATACAGCTACTGAAGAAGACCTACATGAATGATAGGCCTACAACCAGCATGAAAAAGGGTTGGCTCTATAGAACTTCCTGTGACGAGAAGAATCAATAGATAGCTCCATTTTGAGATAGCACTGATGATGATGATCCATACTTGATGATGATCTAGATCAAGTGATGATCCAAACTTGATGATGATCCAGATCAAGTGATGATCTAGATTTGATGATGATACAGTGATGATGATCCAGCAGTGATGATCCAGATCAAGTTATGATCCAGATCCCGTGATGAATAAGACTTGAAGATGAAAAAGACTTGAAGATGAAGACAACTTGAAGATGAATATTACAAGATGATCCAGTCGATACAGAGAAGAAGACCAGTGCTGAAAATTGTGTCGAAAGAATACCTTCCTAGTTAACAGGGAGTGTTGATGTATTTGTAACTTTGGAATGTATTCACTTGTATATTTCATGTGTTGTACCCCGATGTTTATTCCAAGAAGTATCTGTAATGTAACTGAGTGATGTCTTTCCCCGATGTTCCCATCAGGAGGTTCTATAATGTAAACAAGTCATGTCAAGTCATTGTGGGTAACCCTCCTATTGTTCAAGGGTTAAATTCCTCGCAGTTGCGGGGCCCTAGGGTTATTAGACTCTCCTAGAGAAGTCATCCCTAGTGAGTTATTGTCAAGTCAGGAATTAGTATAAATAGAGAGTGAACCTCTCTATTTATCACACACTCACCCACACTCAGTTGTAGCACATAGCTGAGGAAGAAGAAGTTGTTGGGGCTAGAAAGAAAGAGGCTATTGCTGTCGGGAGATCATCTTACTATTTTTGGGGCTTTTCTTTAGGTGTTGATTCTATCTTCGAGGAAGTTGCGGGGTTTTCTCCTTTATGGTTTCCTTGACAAAAATATTTGTGCTCATTGTCTCATGTGTTTGATTTATGTGCTTGTCATTCTCTCAGTTAAGATCCTAAGTTAATGCTATCTTAAATGATAAAAATCTAATAGTTTGCTTTCCAACTGCTTGGCAAGAAATTCTCTAGTCTCTTGATCTGATTGGATGATGCTTTCATATACATATTTCAACCCTTTCGATGTTATTTGCATCAAAATTATTAAATATTCTTGATCATCCATTTTTGAATGCTCTTTTTCCTCATACAACTCAAAGTATAAATCTTCCATGACTGGAACTAGTTCCACAACTACAACTTGAAGATATTGCTAAGCTACTTTTACACTCATAGTTACTTTCCACAAGCTGAGCCAAAGAAAGTTCTCTGATACCACTGTAATGTCCTAATTTTGGTGTGCATACCTGAACTCTTTAATTCTGTAATTTTTAACTAAGCAATTCTGAAATTTTAATTGGTTCACACAGAGCCTTCTCGGATTGGGAAAAGAAGGGGTTTCTTTAGGGAAATTTTGCAGAGGACAAGAGTGGGAAGAGGAGATCAATAAATAGTTAGTGAATATTTCAAAATCCATTCCCCTAAAACATTTATATCTGGGACCATTTGTTATAGCGGATTTCACCACACTAGGTGAATCACACATTGTATGGCCTTCCTTTGTCCCGCTACAGAGTCATTAGCCCCTTTGGACCACTTTATATCTTTTGATGTTACCTTGATCATCCATAAAAACATTAGAATATTGATATACGCGGCTTTTCCCTCGATATCCGTGTACATACGCGGATCTGTCCCCTATAGTCGCGTACATCTGTTATAGCGGATTTCACCACACTAGGTGAATCACACATTGTATGGCCTTCCCTTGTCCCGCTGCAGACTCATTAGCCCCTTTGGACCACTTTATATCTTTTGATGTTACCTTGATCATCCCTAAAAACATTAGAATATTGATATACGCGGCTTTTACCTCGATATCCGCGTACATACGCGGATCTGTCCCCTATAGTCGCGTACATCGGGATGTGTACATAAATCCAAATCCTTTTGGACTGTTCCTTGACTTGGATCCGACTCATATGACTCCTGGACTTCCATATGCCTTGAGATCGCACGGATTCGACCCTTCAATATCCCTTTGAAGAACTATATAAGGAACCCATTTGTACATTGAAAGCATAAGAGAGCTTTGAGAGTAACAAAACTATAGTCCATTGTTGCCAAGATTTATGCTTGAGTCTGCATCCCTTTGTCCCTTGGAGCACTGTTGTGTTCTTCCCAATATTTCCTTTCACTAGTAAGCTTGCGAT
>LPNX010100202.1:1133-19365 GCA_001517045.1 Pseudotsuga menziesii | reverse complement strand
TTAATAGGGTTTAGATATGAATTTAGGTAGGGGTGAATAGGGTTAGTATGGGTTAGTAGGGGGTAAGGTAGTAATATTGAGGGGGGGGTTAAGTAGGGTTAGTGAGGCCAGATTAAATTGTAGGTTTAATTTATGTTTTGAAAAAAGGGGGTGGGGTATGGGGATTTTTTATTAATATTATAACTTATTAACCAATTTCAAATAAATTTTTATAAAAAATTTATTATTTGTCTCGGGCCTACAGTTGATTAATTGTCTCTATGGTTCATATAGGTTTGTTTAGTTGGTGTTTTATGGATTTTTTTCAATCCTCCATGAATTCACGGAGGATTGAAAAAAATCGGGCAGCATTTCGGCTTTCCCGGGACACATTTCAAAATTAAACCGGTAGCATAAACGCTACCAGTTGACATAATTTATATATATATAACAAATTAACAAAAAAATACAATTTAACTACAAATTTTCAAAAAATCCAGAAGCATTTCTGCTTGCCGGTACACATTTTAAACATGAAAATTATAAAAACATACATTTACCAAATTTTAAAACAAATTTTATAAATTTATAAAATAAAATAAAAAATTAAATTCCATTTAAATTGAAAAACAATTATTTAAACCGTTACCTCTTAGCTTCGATTCCATCCTGACGAGGTTGGGTTGCTTCGGGGTGCTTGGGTTGCTTCGGGATGCCAATCCTTACGCCATTGTTCCGTCATTTCTCGGTCGAGCTTCCACAGTGAAATTTTGCCAAAAAAATGGTCACGGCCCCCGCGGCCTCTTTTTATAATTTTTTCGACACAGGCACCTCGGTCAAGGTATGTACCTCGACCAAGGTCCATACCTCGACCGAGGTATTTATTAACGCTTGGTCGAGGTTTTAATACCTCAACCGAGGGTTAAGAAATACCTCGGTCGAGGGCTGAACAAAACCTCGGTCGAGGGCTTGATAAAACCTCGGTCGAGATATTAAGACCTCGGTTGAGGGTTTAAAAAGCCCTCGACCGAGGTGCGTTTTTCTGTTTTTTCCGAAATGCGCTTGCCAAAAAGTGTTACCCAGGTCCGCGGATTCACCCACAAGCAGTATGTAAAGAGTGACTAAGCATTGTTGCTAGGCCCTATAATATGATATATTTTCTTATATTTTACATAAATTCAGGCTTAAGGGGGAATGTTAGAATAATCAAACCCATAGTTACACTTAGGCGACATTAATTTGTCAATTTTGTCCTATTCCTATATTCCTTACTATGTTAGTTGGCACCCACTTTCACCTAGAATTCAAAAAATGCTAAAACTGGATTAAGGAGAGCTTTAGAAACATTCTGGAAAATATTTCAACAACTATGCAGTCATTCCAGAATAGAAAAAGTGTAGTTCTTCTTTTTTTGAAAGCAGCCTTTCTTTTTAGCAGTTTTAAGGAAAGGACGATACTTCCAAGGAAAGGACAATGATAAGAAACTAGCACTGAATGTTAGAAACAAGTACAAGGTCAGGAAGGATTCTACAGCCTATGTGATCGACACAATTAACGATTAGGGATTCAAAATCACAACAAAATTGTTGACAATAAAGATTGTAAGGAAAAACTGACCCCAACAATGTACTTGATGGGTCATCACATCAGCATAGCAATGTGCGAAAGGGGTACAAATGAACTGGTCCCTTTTCTAGTTGAATGAGCTAATGGAAGATGCTGTATTATCGGTAAGTTGTTCACATACTCCTAGATATTAATACTTGTTGTGTTGGTTGGATGGATGGAACCATTGCACTACCAAGGAATGGAGGTTGACGATGTCAACATATGCCAAGGAGTGAGGTATAAAAATTTGTGGGTGCTCAATGATATAGAAAGGAAAACCACCAAAAAAATTCAGTTCTTCCTTTACTTAGACGCACTATGAGATGAAGTAGTCAAGGTGTCGTGACTAAAAAAAAATCCGCAAAGAAGTACCAAAGGATTGCATGGTTGTCAATAGGACCCCACACCATACACATTCAGATGTGGGAATATCCGAAAAAGAAATGGCTTACAACCCAATATAAGCTAACTGGTGAGGAGTTGGATGCCATCATAGAGGAATGGCCTGTGGAATGGAAAGTTCTGGTAAGCGACGAACTACTGTCGGACCCAAGAGATGGAGCATCGACAGATATCCCAAAAGATTAATATGAACGCAAGGACTCGGATGATGAAGAAAATTCACAAGATGAGGCATCATCAGCAACTCCAACAGAGTCGTAGTTAGACAAACAACAACAACAAGTGCAGACGAAGCACCGGTTCAAACAAGGTGAGGGCAGCATAACCGCATGACGATGAGGTGAACAAAGTATAAGTTGGCAGCAATAACTATAGCAACCAATGAGAATTAGGAGAAGGTGACACAACATGCAATGAGATATTTCCATCAGGTTACGCAGCTATTGCGTACACTCACGAATGCATTACTTAAGACAAGGATACTGTAAGAAGGAATGCTGCAAAGGATGGTCAAAGTAGACATTGACACAAAAGTGTGACTAGTGTAAATTCTTCCATAAGTGATCACAACAGGAGATTAGGATGAAAATTCTACACTACAAGGGAACGACCTGATCTATCTTGACCTAAACTTGCTCCTGATGTCTATGCTTGCACGAATTCAATTTGCAACAAGTGAGGAGATCAAGGATCATAAAGAAACAACTCATGATCAACTAGTATGCACCAGACAACAAGAACAAAGCACTGAAGATGATCTTCAGCAGCTAAAATCAAAAAAGGAGTCCATAATAAATAAAAATACAAAGCAATTCGAAGACAGGAAAAGACTAGAGAGGGCGATCTCCTTGGCCTATGAAGAGGTACCCACAAGGTACCTAAATTTATCCTAGAAATGCTTGCGGAAGCAAAGGCATTGCAACCAGAAAAAGTTTTTGCATATTTACAAAAGGAAAATGAGGAATTACAGGCTAGAGAATTACTCAGCATGCTTCCATAACAACTAGGATAAAGGAGAAGTATGATGGAGGATGTTGCAGCAGATATCGCAGAACTAGAGAAGGAAGCACAAATGATTGTGAAGGAGATAACACAGTTTATGGATAGCTTGGTACAAGATGGACAGTTGCACCAGCTGGACGTGCAACTTGGTGAGGCAGAAGCACAGTTGGAAAGTCTTCCTTATGAATTGAATTTAAGATATCAACATTTTGGATGTTCTGGGTTGTAATGTATTGTTCCTGTGGATTATTTTGTATCTTTTCAGCATGAATTCTACTTTTATAGAATATTTTATACATTGTTGGGTTAGCTCTATCGATCTGCGATGGATCAAACTTGTTGATGAATATGAGTTGATGAATGATTATGCTACATATGGGTTTTCCCTTTAATGTTATGTGAATGATGTGAAGTATCGCAGTACTTGTTATTTTAATGTATGTTGATATCTTTGTCAATCTGAATCTGGGTTAATGGAGATGTGAATCATAATGATATTAGTCTTCATCAATATAAATCTGGGTTAATATGATTGCAAATCGTAATCATAAGTAGATCTGGTTAATAGTGTGGTTGCATTGTATCTTACTGTGATTCTGGATTCTAGGTGATTTTACGATTGGGTAGAAGATAGTGTGAAGTCCTCTTCACAGTGCAGAAACTTGGTTCATGTAGCCCTCCCTAGGACATCTCAAGTGAGACTTCTCCTGCTCTGAAGGAATTGTTGGAAAGGGTAAAACATTTATGGGCCTATGTTTAGGGAGTCTATGTCGATAGTTTTTGGTAGCGGTGTGAAGTGAATCCCTATTGACAAAACTGTGTCAACACACATAATGGGCAATTTGGTGAAGCCTTGAATTTCTATCAGCAAAATGCCTACACAAAACACAATCTCTTGGTCTACAATGATTGTAGGATATGTGCAAAATGGGTATGTTGTGGAAAAATTGAATCTTTTTAAGCAAATGAAAGTAAAACCCTTTCATGACATGAAAAAAAACATCCAAAATATCCTGTGTTGCAAAGTCACATCCCTAAATGTTGAGATTCATTGAGATCCAATTAGGGTTCAATGCACACTGTAAAAAATCAACCTAAAGGATTGGTAAGTGATGATTTTCGTTGTATTTTTACCATAAGTATAATTTTAATTATTTAAATTATGTACCATTGATCCAATATAGTTGATGAGATTCGTTGAAGCTCATGCAATTAGGGATGATTTCAATAATAATTATCCCATTTCCTACTCTTAAATGGGTGAATTGCAAAATTCAAATAGTTTTTCGTTAGTATTCCATGATAAAAGGGCATGCCCCTCTTGAAGGGACATTTCTCCATATTTTAGTCTAGGAAAAAATAATTGTAGTTTTTTGCATTGTTACCTAAATTGAATCCTATATATGTAGTATGCATGAATATGGGAGAGTCTCTTATATAATGCAGTATCAATGTTTGGAATTTGAAAAATGATCCATTCTTAAAAGAAAACCATGGTTTTAAAATGGTAATGAAACATATTCAAGGAATTGCTTGTTTCCTTTTAATATTATAAATATATATAATATTTTCCCATTGAATTCTTACAATGTACAAGACTGAAACAGATCATACTGGACTATTCAACCATCGAATTCTAACACTGTGATAGAGCAAAAAAATTATTTAGAGAATGCTTACAATCATTAGAATGACATTGAATTTTGGAATTGTTATGGAAATCATAAGGTCATCCCATTGCATAAAAGAGGAAACATAATTTTGTTTATTTTCCTAAAAAAATCAATATTTTGTTTCGAATAATATCAATCACATGGTAGGAATACTAAGAATGGAAAAGAATGGAAATTGATGTTGAGTAATAATGCATTGCAATAATAATACATACCAAAAATTTTGGTGTCTTACTTTTACATTTTTGTCAATAAAAGTTCTGTGTTTTTTCTATCCATATCTTCTTCTTGGGAGAGCGTTCCAAATTCTAGCTTATTATAGATGGTTATTTTCTTAACCTTGTCTTCCAAGGCCCATTCGTGTGGTAGCGTGGAAAGAGGTGGAATTGCTTCAAAGGTTTGAAAAGGTATTGACTCGCTGATAGATATTGTTGGTTGAGTACAAACCCAATGTCAATGTCTGGCCCAATTAGCTACATATATTTGGAGAAGGACATATCCTTTGTTGCTGCTCTCAATTTTGTTTAGAAGTGATGATGTGCACATTCCTTTTCCCACAACCATACATATTGAATGTAATCTCAAGTATTTCCAGAAAAGAAGCACATCCTCCTGAAGAATCCCCTTGTGTTATATGTAAAATTAGAGCTTGACATGATAATTGAGACCTGCAACACAAATGGTCTTCAACTTATAGATTGCACCATGTGGATGCACCATCCTAAGACTCATAAAATGAAACAGCTTCTAAGAAATCAATACCTATATGGATACTTGATATCAATGAGTACTCAGTCGAGGTTGATCGCATATAAAACGGGGTTGAAATAATATGATGGATTTATCATCCTTTTTTTATTTCATATTCATTATCATGGTATTTCACTATTGGTGGTTATATTGATGGGTTTTTAATGGTATTTAAAATATTTATAGAAAATAATAAATGGGTACTGGACTTATCTCCAAGTTTTTTTATTTTCTTTGCATTGTTTATTTATAGGTCCACAACAATTTGTACAGTGATGTCGATGACTCTCTCACAAAAGACATAAGGCTGAATCCAAATATGGATGCATTAGGATCTTTGGGTGATGCTAGATGGTATTCCATTAGGGAAATAATGTGTGATAATGACTACTAAATGCCTCGGAGTCGAATGGAGAAAAATGTTATAACAAATGCACTTGTGTACATTTCTAGGTTTTTTTCCATTCTGTTTAATAGAATTATATTTTGTTGAGATTAAGATGAAATTAGGCCATGTTATAATATTAATCCAACAAAATGTATTGTATGCAAAAATAAAGGAAAAGAATCTAACACGAGACTATTACTCATCTCGTTGTTTATGGTCTTAATATTATAACCAAATGACTAGACTACACACTGAACTCATGCAAACAAAGGCAAGACCAGAAATCCAGGAAAATAACTAACTGTGCACATACCTGAAATCACCGATGCTGAAAAAAGTTGAAGAAACCCCCTTGAACATAGAAACACTTATAGCACATTGTAGCACATAAAATCTAGTTAATCTTATGCAAACAGTTACACAAATTTAGATGCAAAATGGTGGTGAATAGTGAATGGTGAAGGGTATTGTAATGAACCATGGAAAATGAACCCTAAAAGATGTGCTAGGGGTGAAATATTACCTAAATATTGAGACTAACAAATAAGCACCCATATTTAAAGAGACATTAACTAATTTCCCTTCTTCCCAAGAGCTTTACCCCATCCCTACAATAACTCTTCAAATTTCCATCCAATAATATTACACTAAATATGTAGTGAAATAATTAATGAATATGTTCATAAGCTATGTTAAACATTTTAGGACATATGCATTAATAACAAAGTCAAAAACAAATTAATCAACCCAAAATAAATGAAAAATCGTGATTGTGGTATTTGGAAAACATTTCTCTTTTCAAAGTTATAATGAAATGCATTATAATTAAAATAAAAATGAAAAACAAGTTATAATTTAAAAATTTTATAAAACTTTTTCATTTAATATTTTAAGGTTAATTATATTTAGTTGTGTAATTATATATTTTTTATTTCTTAATTTAAATGTTTTACCAATTTTCCTACTTTTATATAAAAAATAATGTGAAAGAATATTGATGGTTTCAAATAAGAATTATTTTTAAATGGATAGAATTGCAAGTATCAAAATATTAACATGGCCTATTACCTAATTCAATTAAAATAAGAATATTAAAAAATGCTAATGTATAAAAAAAATATCAATTTTTTGAATTTAAAATTATAATTTTAACAAAAATCACATAAAACATCTAGATTACTAAAAAATTTAACTTTATTTTATAATGATTAAAAATGAAGAATTTCTATTTCAAATTGTAAAGCTAACCTTATTGTATAAAAATCTTCATTTTAAACACATCACTTCTTTTTCTTTTAACATAATAAAGTAATTAAAAAATGTAGAAGAAGAGCTTGGGAAAATTATAAATCGGCATATTCGACAAGGGCATGTATGCACCACCAACACGCACATGTTAAGTTTTCTCTTCAAATAGAACAAAGGAACACTGAAAGAATAGCAAGCACATCAGAACAAAATAGAACACAAAGATTTATCTTTGGAAACACTCGTGGGGAAGAAAACCTGGCAAAACTTCCTCTATATAGACGTCGCCTAAGTATAGTGTAAGATCCAAAGAACAAGACTAGTCTGCTTCCTCTCCTTCAGATGAACTATTTCTTCTCTCTATAGCGCAACTTCTTGAGTTTTGCGTGTGTCCGAATGAGTGAGTCACCTCCCCTATTTATACTGATCAATGGAGAAGCCTAATAACCCAACATGTCCAAGTTCTCCTCCCAATCAAGGATGACTTGCCTTGGGAGGCTCAAAAATACATTTTAATATAAATTTTGTGGGTACTACTAACCCAACTTAAAACAGAGGTTTTACCTCAAGACTTTACATGACCAATTACATCAATGACATCCCTAATTGGAGGAACAAAATTTCTGAAATATGTAATAACAATAATAATACAAAATATAATATCTTCTGCAGTTACATTTCTTTAACAGCACATGCCTCTGATAAACGTTGTTTTATTGGTAGATAATGTTTGGCTCAATTATTTCTCAATAAATCCCTATATATCCATTAGTTCTTAAATCCACTCCCCCTAAAGTCCTTTAAGAACTTAATTAAACCATAATCCCCAAGTGCTTAGGTGCATATGTGCTTACGAGTTTTGGTATTTAGGACTTATGGGTTAGGGGGTTTAGGTGTTTGGGGTTAACTAGAAATTAGGGGTTAGGGATTAATGGTTTAAGAACTTAATTAAACCATAATCCCCAAGTGCTTAGGTGCATATGTGCTTACGGGTTTCGGTATTTAGGACTTATGGGTTAGGGGGTTTAGGTGTTTGGGGTTAACTAGAAATTAGGGGTTAGGGATTAATGGATTACAGGTGAAGGGTATTTTGACCTCTACTGAGTTTTTTGTATTTACCTATACCGATTATCCCCACACATACGTCAATTATACCCTCGAGAGTTTATCTGTGGTGGTTTGAGGTGTCAGGTTTGGCCATGGATTCCAGGAAGATTCCTTTAGTGGCTATGTCTTGGGTTTCCTCCCTTAAAGTCCAATTCGAGCCCTTGAGACCCATACTTAATGCTCAAAATGCATAAAGGAACCACCATCATTTCTTAGAGGCCAAGGATTCTCTTGGAAAGTTATCGGTCATGTTGCATCATCCATGGTCCTAGATACCTCCAAGTCACATCATTGAAAAACTCCTAGTGGCACCAATATCTATGGTGGTTCAAGGCATCATATGATAGGACCTTGAGTCCTATAGTGGCCTTTATAAGAGAATAATGCTCAATATTCCTTCACCAACCATGGTTAACACTCTCACACCCATACCTAGTGCTCATGAAATGATAATGGTACCCATATCCACCCTCAAAGGTTAAGGATACATTCAATATATGATGTGTGGTTGTTCGAAGTGGAATTATTTTACCTAGATTCCTATAAGCTTATTTTAGGGCCTAAGGCCTAGGTTTCTACCCATTCTATGTTTATGTTTCAATGGCCCAATCCTAGTACTAAAATCCTTGTAATGGATCCCATGTCCCCTCTAAGAGGCCATAGGTACCATATAAAGTTTTTGTTTGGTGTGTTAAGTCCTTTACCATGTCCCTTGAGCCCTAGAAGACACCTTTAGTGAATAAGTCCCAAGTCTCATCCACTAGACATGTCCAAGGAACCACAACCTATACCAAGTGCTCAAAACCTCCCTATGGTACCCATATCACAAGTTAGAGGTAGATGATACTCTTAAGAAATCATTGGCGGTGGTCTAAGGAATTATTCTTTGATTTGGATGCCTAAAAGTGTCTTTTAAGTTACAATGGTTGGGTTTCCTCCCTTAACAATTTCCTTGGTGCCACAACCCATCCTTGGTGCTAAAAAACTTCTAATGGTGCCCCTATTTCCAATAAAAGAAAAAATATTCCATAACTAAGTCATGTGTGGTGGTTTTGAGGCCTTGTTGATGGAATTTTATCCCTGTGAGCTACTTTTCGGGCATAATGCTTGAGTTTCATTGCTTAACCTTCCAATTTAATTATATGATGCATGAAATTTCCTATCCATTCACACCATGGGGAGAAATAGTATTTAATTTGTGGATCTCTATGTTTGCACAAATTTTCAAAGAATAATTTAAGTAGCAATGGGTCATCACACCAACCTTCCAATACCTTTAACGTTGATAGGAAAGGATCATAAACATCGTGGATAACAAACAAATTTGCATCATGTTAACCACCATGCTTGCAATCTAGAATTTGAACATTGTGCTCTCATGAGGCTTCCAGTTTGAAGGCTATAGATACTTAAGCAACCTTGTAATCACTTTGAAATATTTATGTTTATGAATATGATGATCAACAATTATGCCACATCCTTTTCCAAACCAATGATCACTCCCACCTTTTTAAGAGAATCCTTATATTCATCCATAGTTTTTCCATAGAACACCTTATCGATAAAGGGAATTCCATATTTTAGTAGTTGAGAATATATCCAAATGGAATCAAACAAGAAATTTCTAGTTGGGCATTTGTATATGATGGATGTTTTTAGCCATTTTCCTTCAAAAATACTATGCATAAAAGCATCTAGCAACTTCTGTTTTTTTTCAAATATTGGATCCACTGTAGTAGATGAAATGCATTCTCCTTTGTCAATGCATGGGAAACAATAGTAAGATTTTCATTCAGAGGAAATAGATCTGGAATATTTTCTACATCAAGGCGTCTTCAAAAGAATGAAACCAAATCATTAACTAAATGCATCAAACCTCCTCCACAAGGTGGTAAGGCTGGACTATGTGTACATCATGGAAAAAAAGATAAGTGTGGTCGCTTTCCTGACCTTGTCCTCATGCTTTCTCCAGAATGTGTTTAAAATACAAGAGTATTGTCCAAGCTTCTATTGGTTTACATAAATGTTTATCCCCAAACATGAAGTCACATAAAATAACTTCCTCAAATTTCAATTCAAAAGGAAGGCATATAAAGACCAAAATTTTTCAATGATAGAGGCACATTAACACTTATTAGAGTATGAAATGTTGAAAAAAAAACTAATGGAACACAATGAAGGATTCCCTAGTTCCACTTATTATTGAAAATGATACTTTCTCTTGACAAAACTAGTACAAAATTTTCTTATATTTTAAATGGAAATCCAGTTACCATTTATGTGGGAAGAAAATCATAAATTCCTACAGCTACCATATTTCGTACTATAATATCCCATTTTTTGACATTTTCCTCTACTCAAACCTATATTCATATTCCACGGGAAACTATTTCCTCCACATGTAATAACTACATTGTTTCATTGAAAATTGATCTTATTCTGCTAACAAATGCAAAATGAAGGATTCATTATCATTGCTCTGAGAAATTCTAAGGTCAGTTTCTCACAAAACAAAGATAAGTATAAATCCTTTTAAGATCCATACGTTCCAAATCACGAAATGGGAGATTCTTTATCTTAGACATAAACGAAATGAATTCATGCTGAATACTAGAGAGTTGCTTATTTACAACTTCAACCTTACCAATATGTTAGGGTAGAACTATAGCAGTATTGGGAATTTTTTTGCATGGCCTATCTTTTATCCATTCAAGAATAATATATCAAATCTTAACATCGGGGGGGGGGGGATTTCATTGAATCTTATTCTATATCCATTGTTGTAAATGCAAGGATGACTTGTGATTAAGAAAAAACTCTTCAATCCAATACCAGTAATGAAAACAATACTATTCCATTCAAAACAATAAAGAAATCCACAGGGTTATATATTTTCACTAATATCTAATTTAGAAAAAATTTCAATGTCTATATGAATTCAAGAATATATAATCTGAAACGCTCATATTTTATACCTTTTTCTCCAATATAACCACCTTCCTTGCCATTCTTTTTGGTGGATTGTCCCATGTTGCATATAGAATCAATATTATGTTTTTGAATCCCTTCTCATTGTTAAAAACTAACAAGGTAGCAAGAGTGCCTACAACAAATACATACTTAGTTGTAATTATTAACTCCAACGAATTTTCCACGTCTCGGGCATAGTCATTGTCCTCCACATGGAGCCCGTATCCCCTCTTGAAGGCTATAGATCCCACCAAATGCTTGAACACCCATACTTGGTATTGAGAACCTCCTTGTGGCACCAATATACTAACTTCAAGTCCATGGACACCTTAGAAAGGTTCTCTTTGGTGGTTCATTATGTCATTCATTGATTTAGATTCATTAATGCTTCCTTCAAGGAATAAGACCAAATTTTCCTCCCTTAACCATGCTTAAAACTCAAATACCATGCATACCTAGTGCTCAAAATTGTTCAATACTACCCATATCCCCATTTGAATGCCATAAATCCCCTCAAGAAGTCATATGGTGGTTCAAGGCACCATTCTAGGACCTTGAGCCCCATAATGGTCTTTATAAGAGCCTAATTCCTAAGCTTCCTTCACCAACCATGGTTAGCACCATCACACCCATACCTAGTGCTAAAAAACTGTTAATGGGTACCCATATCCACCCTCAAAATTCAAGGATACACTCAAGAGATAATGTGTGGTTGTTTGAGCTAACATTATTAGACCTATATGACTAGAATCTTATTTTAGGGCCTAAGATCGAGGTTTTGACCCCCTTCCATGTCTATGTTGCCATGACCCAATCCTAGTACTAAATTCTTTTAATGGAGGCCATATCCCCACTCAGAGGCCATAGATCCCATACAAAGGTCTTTTTTGGTGCTTTAAGGAATTCTCCGTGTCCTTAGAGCTCTAAAAGACACCTTCAGTGCATAAGGCCCAAGTTTCATCCACTAGACATGGTCAAGGAACCATAACCAATACCAAGAGCTCAAAACCTCCCTATGGTTCCAATATCCCAACTTAGAGGTAGATGATACTCTTAGAAACCATTGGTGGTGGTCTAAGGCATTATTCTTTGAGTTGGATTCCTAAAATATTATTTTAAATGACAAGGGTTGGGTTTCCTCCCTTAACAATGTCCATGGCACCAAAACCCATCCTTGCTACTAAAAACCTTCTATGGGTGATTGTATTTCCATTAAAAGACAGATTCCATAAATAATTCATGTGTGGTGGTTTTGAGGCATTGTTGATAGATTTTGAGCCATAGGAGCAACTTTTTGGGCATGACGTTTGAGCTTCATTACTTAACCTTGCTCCAAACCTTGAGATCATTAACTAGTTTACCAAAGATACTAATGGTGTTAATATGCTAACTCAAAGGTGAAGGATTCTCTTGGGATGTCTTAGGTGTTGGTTCATGGCATTATTTTTTGAATTGGATGCATAAAACTATCCTTTAGGGACCAATGCCTAGGTTTCCTCCCGTGACCATCTTGAGGGCCTTGTGACTCATACCTTTTGCTTGAAAACTCATTATGGTTCCCATATCCCCTTAGGAGGTCATTTTTTTTGTTTGAGGCATAGATATTGACCTTATATTTATATCATCTTGATTAGGGCATAAGACCTGAATTTTCTCCCTCAACCATGTCTAGGACCCTCAGACCTATACCTAGTGATCATACATACCTAATATCATTAGTATTGTTATTCATAACCAAGTATATTCTAGAGGTCATGTGCAGTGGACTAAGGCCTCATTCTTGAACTTCAATGATTACATTCTTATTTTAGGGCATAAATCCCAAGTTTCATCCCTCAATCATGTATAGTACCCAAACACTCACAACTAGACTCCAAGACCTTAGAATGTCCACACCCATATTCATACTTGGAATCAAGGCTAGAATTGGGAGATTCTATGTCATGGATGTAGGTGTTATTCATAGAAATGGATTTCTAAAACTCCAAACCTTTGTGGTTAAGGAGAGATGGGATGATAGAAGGAAGAAAGTATTGGGTGGAGAGGAAGAGAGAGGGGGGATTGGGTGGATAGGAAGAGAGAGGGGGTGGGGTTATAGAGAGGAAGGGGCATTAGAGTTATAGAGAGGGAGTGGGGGTTTATGGAGAAGAATAGAAAGAAAAGAGAGGGAATAAAATAGTGTGCACACACTAGTACGCCTGTGCGCTTTTACGTCTATGCACCATTAAATTAAAAAAAAAATTGCGCCCTTGCAGGTTTGGTTCTAGGGTCAGATTCCCAAACCTTAAGGTTTGGACTGAGTTATAGTAAAACATATCCAATTCTGTAACTTCATGTTTTTTACCCTTCGTTCTGCATATGTTCCAGTTGTGCACTATTGATGAATCTACACACACTTGTTGAGACTTATGTGTGTATTCTAACTATTGGTTGTGGAGCCTAATCTTCTTGATTCAATGATGTTATTGTTTAGGTGTGTTTGTACCCCAATTTTACTATACACTTTTCTTAGCAGGGGGGTACGGGGGAAATTCCCTTGAGAAAGGGGGTTTAAGGGCATAGCCCCAAAAAGAAACTTTTGGGATGTTTGTTATCCAATAGTTTACGGGCCCATGGTATTAGGTAACCTGTGGTATTTTCCCATGGTAATTCCCTATAAATGGAAAGCATTGTAATATGGTTGTGTATTCTATTGTATCATTCTAAAATGATCTCTATGATTGTGTGAGAGAGACTTTGAGAGAGTGAAGAGGAAGTGTAGTGGGTGTGTTGCAGGTTATATCCCTTCTTTTTTGTTGGACGGTATAATAATAAAAGGAATGCAAATTTGGATGTAGCGCATCTTGGGTGAACCACATTATATTGGTGTCTCTCTTGTAATGTGTTTATGTTTTAATATTTGCATATTGTTTATGGTTATTGCTCTGCAATACTATTTTTCTAACACTAACTATATATTTTTTTGAATAAATTTGTTTTTTTTCTATTTTTAGTTCATTTTTAATTGCACTTGTGTCAAAATTGTATAAAACATATGTCATTTATTTTGGCTATAACTTTGACTAGCTCACATATTTTGAAAATGGAAAAGAACCTCCACAAGAATACAAAAATACCTACAAACTAAAAAACAAGTCAAGATTGATTATGTTAATACCATGATAGAGTGGACCAATGCTTGTCCATGTTATTTTAGGGATTCATTGACTTCCTTAATTTAAAAAATATATAAAAGATAATTTTTAAAATTTTGGAAAAATAGCGCTGCTCAAGATCCGCCTATTACCTATGACTCTACATATTTTTTCCCGCAAAATTTGTCAATTTACATACGAAAGTGGTGGACCAACATGAACATATGCATTGTGTTTTAGAGAAAAGATGACATACCGATATTAGAAGAATGAAATTTTGGGGTAGTGATACCTATTTTCCATAAATAAAAGTTATATATTCTAAAAGGTAATCTAATTGTCTACGTTTCATCTATTTACACCTAATTCTAAAAAAATTTGTAGGTACCTCTAATAATTCATTTTAATGATAGTATTTATATTTTTATAGCATGTCATTGATACTAATGTGTTGTGAGTGGGTATCATTACCTTTCACTAGCCCTTTTTACAACAAAATATTCTTCTTGGGAGGATGTTCCAAGTTGCGCTTTACTACACATGATTTATTTTTTAACCTTGGTTGTAAGGCCCAGTTGCCTGGTAGTGGGGCTAGAGGTGGAATTTCTTCATGGGTTTGAAAAGGTATTGAATCACTAATCAATATTGTTGGTTGAGTACAAACTCAATGTGAATGTTTGGCTCAATTAGTTCTAGATATATTGAGAAGACCACTACCATTGCTTCTGATTTTAATTTGTTTCTAGAAGTGATGATGTGTACATTCCTTTTCCAAAACCTTAAATCTTACATAATATCTAAGTGTATCCAGAAAAACAAACACATCCTCATGGAGAATCTCCCTATGTTGTATGTAGAATCAATGTTTGACATGATCATCGAGACCTGCAACACAAATGGTATTCAACTTATGGATTGCACCATGTGGATGCACCATCCGAGGATTCATAAAATGAAACAACTTCTGAGAAATCAAAACCTATGTGAAAACTTGAAATCAATGAGTAATCAATCAAGATTAATCATGTATAAACTAGGGTTGACATAATATGATAGATTCGTGGCCTTTTTTTCCTTTCATATTTATTTTCACGGTATTTCACTAGTGGAGATTATATTGATGTGTTTTGAGAGGCTAGCTAAAGTCTTTGTATAAAATATTGAATGGATATTGAACTTGTCTTCATGTTTTTTCGATTGCTTTGTAGTGTTTATTTATATGTCCACAACAATTCATACATTGTTGGTGGTGACTTTCTCACAAAAGGCATAAGGGTTAAGCTACATATGGGTGCACTAGAAGCATTGGGTGATGTTGGATGGTATTCCATTAGGGAAATATGCCTTAGAGTCTAATGGAAAAAATGTTATCACAACTATATTTGTATATGTCTCTAGGATTTTTTTCCATTATGTTTAATAGAATTCTATTTTGTTGGGATTAAGATGAAATTAGGCCATATTATAATATCAATCCAACATAATGCATTATGTGAAAAAATAAAGGAAAACATACTAAAACATGACTATTTCTCATCTCTTCGCTTATGGTCTTATATATTGAAGCCAAATGACTAAACTACAGACTAAACTCATCAAAAGAAAGGAAAGACACAAAATCCAAGAAAATAACTAACTACTTACATACTTGAAATCATTGAAGTTTAAAAAAGTTGAAGAAACCCCAATGAGCTTAGAAAAACTAATAGTGCAGTGTAGCCCATAATCTAGTTAATCTTATGGAAATAGTTACACAAATTTGGATGCAAATGGTTGTGAGCAGTGAATAGTGAAGGGCGATGTAAGAATCGTGGGGAACACAGTGAACACTGAAAGATGTGCTAGTGGTGAAAGATGACCTGAACCTTGAGGCTAACGCATAAGCACCCGCATTTAACGAGACATTAACTAATCACCCTTCTTCCCAAGAGGTCTACCACCATCCCCAAAATAAT
Source organism: Pseudotsuga menziesii (assembly GCA_001517045.1). Classification (NCBI taxonomy): domain Eukaryota; kingdom Viridiplantae; phylum Streptophyta; class Pinopsida; order Pinales; family Pinaceae; genus Pseudotsuga; species Pseudotsuga menziesii. The sequence goes on along the minus strand of LPNX010100202.1, from coordinate 3,149 downwards.
GCTTCAAAATTCCATCCAATAATATTTCAATAAATAATATAAATTGAAATAATTAATGAATAAATTCATGAGCTGTCAAAAAGTTTAGGACACATGCACTAATACTCAAAGTCAAAGACAAACTAATATCAATGAAATATTAACATATCTTTTCTTTCACGTTGTTATCATCAACCCAAAATAAATGAAATTTCATAAGTGTGGGTCTTTGGAAAACATTTATTGATTTAAGGTTATAATTAAATGAATTATAATTAAAAATAAAAATGAAAAATAAGGTTATAATTAAAAAAATTGTATAAAACAATTTCACTTAATATTGTAAGGTTAATTATAGTTAGTTATGTAATTATATATTTTTATTTCATCGTTTAAAGGTTTTAGTAATTTGTCTATTTTTATATAAAAAATAATGTAAAAAAATATTGATTATTTTAAATAATAATTATTTTAAATAGATATAATTGCAATCACAAAATATTAACATAACTTTATTCAATTTCAAGAAGAATATTTTAAAATGCTAATACATTAAAAATACTATTTTTTTGAATTTAAAATTATAATTTTAACAAACTAAAACTTTTAATTTTATTTTATAAATTATTAATTTTATTAAATATAAATAATTTCTATACTAAATTTTAAGGTTAACCCGCTGCATAAAAATCTTCAATTTAATTATATCACTTTAATTTAATCACAACACTTCTTCTTCTTTCAAGACAATGTAGAAACTAATGTCAAGACCATAAAAATGTTTACATACCATTGCCATTATACTTCAAATTACTCTATCAAATTTTAAGACTATCCTCACTATATAAAAATATTTAACAAAAAAGGCACTAATCACCACGGGGACTTCACTTAGTGAACCTCTCACATAGCACGTGCGATCGTGGGATATTAAAGAATGCCCTTAATTTCCAGAGATATTTCCCCAAAGTCTTTTTGTTGAAACCCCCTCCCAATACTTAAAACCTCCTCCCCACCCCTTTTTATCCCTCAATCCTTATAAACCACCCTACCCACCCCCACCTTAAACCCCTCATCCCCCCCAATACCTGCAATATATTGGTTCAATTTTTGATAATTTTAAAACCCACAATATGAACTAACATGATAGGATATTGGTTAATAAGTGAAGCCCCTGTGCTAATCACATTAATTCTTTTTTCTTTTAACACAACAAAGAAATTGATATCAAAATCCATAAAAATGTATGCATACCATTACCATTATACTTCAAATTACTCTATCAAATTTTAAAACTAACTTAAGTACATAAAAATCTTCAATATAAAAGATCTAATGTTATTTTTCTATTAACACAACTAAGAAATTGATTTCAAAACCATAAAAATATATACATACCATTATCATTATACTTCAAATGATAATATCAAATTTTAAAACTATCCCAGCTACATGACAATCTCCACTATCAAAAACTCTCTAATCACATCATTTGTTTTCTTTAACACAACGAAGAAATTAATCACATCCATCCATTCTTTTTCTATTAACACAACCAAGAAATTGATGTCAAATCCATAGAATTATATACATACCATTACCATTATACTTCAAATTATAATATCAAATTTTAAAACTATCCTTACTACATGACAAGACAATCTCCACTAAAAAAACCTTTATCTTTTTCTTAAACACAAGAAATTAATCATATTCGTTCTTTTTCTATTAACACAATCAAAAAATTAATGTCAAATCCATAAAAATATATACATGCCATTATCATTATACTTCAAATTATATTATCAAATTTTACAACTATCTTTACTATGAAAATCTCCACTATCAAAAACTCTAATCACATCATTTCTTTTTCTGTGACACAACTAGAAATTAATTACATCCATTCCTTTTTTATAAATTAATATCAAATCCATAAAAATATATACATACCATTACCACTACACCTCACCTTATATTATCAAATTTTAAAACTATCTCCACTAAGACAATCTCCAGCATCAAAAACTCTAATCA
>LPNX010100191.1:17327-119312 GCA_001517045.1 Pseudotsuga menziesii | reverse complement strand
CTTCTATCCATTGACGTATCATACACGCATTTTGGCATTCATATGATATTTATTTTTTAATTACTTCTAAAACTTATACTTAGAAAACCACACTGAAACTTTGAAGCAGCTCAAAGAAAAATCCGCAGAGTTAAAAATACACAGCCAAAAAATACTGAAAAATGCTCACATCACATATCGACATGTTCTCTTCAAAAGGGTATCTTTGGTTTTTCAATTTTTGAAAAAATAGAAAAAATTCCTTTACGTGGACAAATATGTGTTTAAAACGATGCTGAAATCGAATGTGGTTACTTTCGAAAAATAATAAATAATTGTATAATGCGAAAAAAATTAACAAAAAAATATGCACATCACACTGCTTTTTATGTAGATCATTCTCATATATTTATTTTTTTAAAATTATTAATGGAAGATTAAATTACTCTACGTGGACACGAGCCACTTATTAGCTTCTTCAAATTTTTAAGGTCACACAGTTCATTAGATGCAAAAATTCACACATTAAATGACATCGGAATATTTTTAAAAAAATATCACTATGAAGCCAACATAATATTCTACAATTTGTTTTCTTACTGCAAGTCAAAATTCACATGGCATATATGCGTTTTGAGGGCTTCTATCTAGCACATGAGTAAAAAATCAGGTTTTCATCGCCAAATTTGGCCAAAAAGTGTTACCCATCTTCATGGAATCACCCGGATCTATGGACTTCCCTTGAGGTCTCGATACTGCATCCTAGACATCATTCTTCTTGAACTGGTACACTCCCTCCCTTTCTTCTTGGTTATTTCTTCATAGATGGAAGGTTCTACATCAATGATGTCACTCAACAGTGTCACATAACTGCATTGTGTCTGAGACCTCTTTCTTTCTTTGAAAGTATCGTCATATTATTTTTCATTTTGTTTTATTTCTTGAACTATCGTCACTTTTTCTTTAGAACAAGTCTCATCCTTCTTTTCTTGTAGGTGATTGTACGCGATCTCTCCTACAAGTCAAATGCATTAGTTGTATGGTTAGAAACATTTCATAAGGCATATTTAGAATGGAAAATTCTTGTGCATACAGATATAATCATGCAACTATTTTAGCCAATACAACATTCATCCATATCTTAGGGAAACTTTCTATATGCCGTCCATCTCTACCATGATATCATTGAGATTGTGCACGAATCCAATATGTCAGCAAAGAGGTTTCATTCTAGATAAGTAGAAATGGAGAGTTGTATAGCACCATGGGATACTTACCCATAACACGCATAGTATTAGTATACTGTCATTAATGCAAACATTATATCATGCATAACACATCAACTGAATATAAACAAATGCATAACAAAATAATATCATGGAATGACAATTGAATACTTATCTTTATTTGTTTCTTGCGTAGACTCCTTTTTTTATCTTCATCATATTTTTCATTCATAACAGCACCATTTCTTATCCAAATTCTAAGATGGATAAGAGGTTCTTCAAGAATTGAGTTCTTCATATTCCTCATCGATTGAGGGATCTTCTTTGAATCATGAGAGCTTGATTTTTAGTTTCTCCCATCTTCTCTTCTCTTATTATGAGTCGAGCTTCTTCTTGTGTGCACTCTTCTCAGAGTCTACTGAAGGTAATCACCTCCTTCTGGCACACATTCCTTGAATTAATGAATCCCATGATCCTAAGAGGCCATTCAAGGTGGTTATCACAATTTATGCATTCTCTACTTCTTCATCCACTGCTTCAAGTTGTTCTTTGATTTGAGTGACCGTTGTAAAGTACGACTGTATGGTCTCTGCATTCTATATCTTTACATTCTTGAACTGGTTTCTCAAAGACATCTTTTGATTTATGTTCTTCCCTTCAAATATATTGGTTAATGAATCAAAAATCTCTTTATGTGTCTTTAGGGAAGGCACTTGTGGTATAAGGTGATTCTTGATAGAATCAATAATAATCCTCTTGGCCTTGACCAAGTTCTTCTTCTGTAAGGCCTTAGCCTCATCTCCCTATGGAACTGGAACCTCTCCACTTATATAGGTGTCCAATTCATTTTCTTCAAGAAATAGTGAAATCCTTTACTTCCATGCTCGCAATTTTTTGTCTTTACCAATCTTGTCATCAAGCTAGTGTGATAGGTCATTTGGAAATGAGAACCTCAAATGTAAATAGCAAAATATTAGATCTCACCGATTTGAGGTGTCCGTTCTCATTCTGGATTTGGATGATTTAGGGTTTATTAGAGAAACCCTAATTTTCAAAATTTGGAATCTCAAACTTATTATTGGATAGAAATATGGGCATGTTCAAGGTGAGCTGTCCAATGCACTCCTTTTGTGAAAACAGTGGAGGAAAGCTCTAGGAACACGAAGCCCTAGTTTTCCAATTTCTTCTATAGAAATGTCTAATACTGTTTCTACAGTATCTCTGCAATTCCTACTCCTCTATGTCTAAAATTTTGTACTCAGGTATCCTCATCGATTTTATTTCTAACACCATATTTTTGTGAGAATAGGTTTCACAAATTGGGAGTTATGATAGGTTTCTCACTGTGACTTAATTCAGGACTGTTCAACATAGCGAACTTGCACAGACTGCCACATGTCACTATTTCATGTTCTGGGTGTGAACATTTTACCATAGATAGTATGATCCATGCCCTATTTGGAACATCTTGCAAAATTTTATTTGGACCTTTGTATCCTGAGTTATAGCAATTATCCCTAGGTGTCTTGTTTAGGGATGAATTGTGGAAGAGGATAGAACCCTGATTTGGAGGAATCATATCTCCCAGAATATACTGAATCTAAGGTTTAAATTTTTACAAAGGGTACATCAGGATTTTATCTTCGTCCTGTGAACATTTCGGATCCTGAGCCATTTTCAATCCTGAGATATAGCGAATGTACCAAAACTACCAGTTTGAGAATTTTAGGGCTTTTCAGGCCTGGTGTCAAACTAGGGTTTGACTTTCCATGAGTTTTACTCAACCAAAAACTTTGACCTTGGTCTCTAAATTTAGATTTTGAGGAGGAGAGAAATCCTATGCTGGGATTACTAAAAAATTCCACTTCTGTAAAAATCCCTAATTTCTTGCAGCAAAAACTGAAAATGTTCAGAATCAAATTCTGCTTCAATAAAAAGATGCGCCCTTCAATGGAGAGTTAGCCTAGCCTGCTTTTTCTGATGGATTATGGAGAGAGACCTAAAAAGTAAGAATCCCTATATTCTTTAGCTGCACAGTGTCTTCTTCTCAGGTTAGATTTGATACCATGTTAGATTTTTATCATTTAAGCAATATGATCTTAGGATCTTATCTGAGAGAATAACATGCACAACAATCAATCAAAAGAGACAATGGACACAAAGATTTTTCTCAGGGAAACCATAAAAGAGAAAACCCTGCAACTTCCTCAGAGATAGAATGAGCACCAATGGCTGCAGTAAAACCCAAAGACAGTAAGATGATCTCCAACAGTTGTTCTCTCTCTCACTTGAGAGAGCTTCTCTTCTCTCACCTATGCTCTATAGCTAGGTGAGTGTGTGTGTTCTAACTAGAGAGGCTCACTCTCTATTTAAATTATTTCACTCAATTTAATTTTCATTCAACTAATTCGGCCCCACTAAACTTGACAATTACTTACCAAGGTTGACTTCTCTAGGAGAGTCTAATAACCCTAGTGCCCCACAACTGTGGGGAATTTCCCCCCCAATCAATAAGAAGGGTTATCTTTTATGACTTTACATGAATTGATTACATTACTAATTCTCCGTATAGGAACATCAGGGTATGAATTTACATGAATTTATTATATTACTCATTCTCCCGATAGGAACATCGGGGTACAATACATAAGTGAATACATCCCGAAGTTACAAATACATCAACAGATGCATCTAGGGTTGAAACATCTCTATTCTAAAAACATGTCCAATGTTTCTATCCCACTTAAATGAGCATTATTATATACTGATGTAAACATGATCTTGGTCGGTTTTATATCAATGTAAACTATTGAAAGGTAATGGGTGCACAAATAAACAACACAAGCAATGCCAAGAATTTGGATTTGTATTAATTTTAAATGAGATACAAGGATGATTTATAATGCAAAACTATGATCGGTTTAGTCATTCTTCAGTCAATTGTTATCTTGCAAAAATTTTAAAACTACAGGAATGAGGGTATTCTTCACCCTCATGACCAAAAATTAACTAGGTTTAGGAAACAACAACTGTCTGGTCTAGTATTGACATCCTTTCTCTAGTCATACACTAGCGTTTATAGGTGCTCCTCATGTCCAAAATACCGTTTAAACCTTCTTCTACTAAGGATACCAATGCTTCCCACTGTGATCCTTCTTCACTAAATCCTTATCTACCTCCCTTCTCCATATCCTTCCATATGGAGTTTTGAAATAATTGCGTAAATAATAGCTCCAACTACTCCCACAGTTTTGCATGTTTTTACTCTAGTCGATGCATCGACCTCCTTTTTATCATCATCGATTTTTATATGACTCCTTCCATATCTAGGATCGAAATAGTCTTCGACCATCTTTGATTCGTTAGTCATCATGTGTGACTGAATCATGTCACATGTTCTTTGACCACTCATCCTATTCTACTATCCTTTTGTCATTAATTATGAATTGTTGGAATTTTCCACAACTATTTACCATTGACTACTTGTTCTCTGCTTTATCAGAAGTCATTGACCATCGACCAGATTACTTTATTATTTTTACCATCAACTAGTATTCTTGGTCCCAGATGTACCTGTATTTTATACAAGGAGTATTTGGTCCCTTGCATGGTTTTTTTCAAACCCAAGAGATTGATACATGTATAGGTACATCTGGGACCAAATACTCCTTCAAATATTTGATATAGGTACATCTCGGACCAAATATTTCTTCCTACAAATATTTGTTTTTCCAATCGACCAAATACTCCTTCTTCTTCCAGTTTCTCATCTTCTTGACTTCTCGCTCATTGGGTACCTCTGTGATCTCTTCTACTAATTGGATTGGTATTTTCTCATGCGAATCTACGATCATCTCAATCCCACTCATTGACCCTTCTTCATACCTATATAGTTTGGAAACATTTACCACCAATGATATGCCTAGGTCCTCAGTTAACTCCAATGCATAAGCATTGTCTAAACTATTCTTTATATTCTTGTACAGGCCAATATTCTTTAGCTTCAATTTATCATATGTTCCTCATGGAAACCTTTCCTTCCCCAAGTTTGCGTACACTATGTCACCTTTTGCAAAATATTGATGTCATCTCCATTGGATGGCTATCAACTTGTAAGTCACATTTCTTTTCTCCAACCATTGCATCACTTTATCATGCACGTTCTTCATGTGGTTGGAAAACAATTTGGTGTCTACACTCTTTTTTGTTCCCGTTGGTAGGTTTGTTAAGTTAGCTACTCCATGCATACTTCTTCCTTGCACAATTTTAAATTGAGTCATTCTCGTTGATCTATTCATTGAGTTTTTGTATGTGAATTATTCCCTTCTATATATGCACATATACAGAAGGCATAAGTTCACATATACGAAAGAGAGCTTCCATAAATGCGCATTTCTTCCTTCCATATATGCGCATTTACTAAAGCTCTCTTTTGTATATGCATATATATGGAAGGAATAAATGTGCATATATGGAAGAGAGCTTTCGTATATGCACATTTTTTCTTCTGTCTAAGTGCATTTACGAAAGAAATAAATGCACATTTATGGAAGCTCTATTTCATAAATGTGCATATACAGAAGCTCTCTTCGATATATGTGCATTTGTTCCTTCGTATATGCGAATTTATACCTTTCGTAAATGCGCATATATAGAAGGAAAAAATATACAGAAGGAAGAAATGTGCATATATGGAAGAGAGCTCTCGTATATGCACTTTTCTCCTTCCGTAAATGTGCATTTTTCCTTCCATAAATGCGCTTGAAGACAAGTGTCTGCTGGAAGTGAATAGTTGGAATGTAATACATATGCATGACTGCGTTCACCATATGGGAAGAGATATCGTAAAGATTCCAATATTAGTGCACAAGATGGATAATATTGATGACTTATTGAAGCAACCATCCCCTATAAGCGCTCAATAATTCAAACTCGTATAAATTAGTGAATCAAAACATAGAATATTTAATTTATCATATTTTATTAAAAATTAAGAGGTACATTAGAGGAATTTTTGGGTCTAAAATGGGCCTCCTAAGGAAAATAATAAAATAATAGTTAAAATAATAAAATAATAGTTAAAATAATAAAATAATATTGATTAATTTTGGAGGAAGAAAGAAAAAAACTACTTTTTGTGTTCGTATTTTCGACATATCTCCCTGTGTTTTTACTCAAATTTCGATCAGGAGAGCTCGTCGGATGCGGAATTTGATTCTACATCCAACGAGTACCCACACTTCATACTTTTGATGGACCCCGCTACCCCAAAAACAAGAAATACCTGAAAAAACGTGATGATGACATCATCATCACGTTTTTTCGGGTATTTCTTGTTTTTGGGGTAGTGGGGTCCATCAAAAGTATGCAGTGTGGGTACTCGTTGGATGCGGAATCAAATTCCACATCCAACGAGCTCTCCTGATCGAAATTTGAGTAAAAACACAGGGAGATATGTTGAAAATACGAACAAAAAAAGTAGTTTTTTTTAATGACAAATATGACAATTCAACCATTATGGTTGACTTATTTTATTGAAATTCTATTGGTTCTTGAATTCCAACTCACAAAACTTATTTTGGCACGTTTTCTTATAAGGCCCATTTTAGACCCCAAATTTCCTCTAATGATAACTAAAGTGCGGGGAATTAGGATGGTTCCTAAAATATACGATGATGAGAATACAAACAAGCACTTAGAGATGTCTTGGCACCATAGTATATTGCAAGTTCCTGAAAGTAAAGATGGTCTCTTGGAGAACATTTTGACAAGGGTGCACTCACCAAATCTCATATGGCTTCGATGGTACGAGTGCCCCTACTTTTCTCCTACTTCCTCGATTCGAATGAAGAATTTGATATTTTTAGAATTGAGTAGAAAAGAATCGACATCGTTGTGGGAAGGTGAATGCCAGGTGCATAGAAATTTATTGAGTTAAATTTTGTATGTTTAATTTGCAATGAATATGGCAGCACATGATTTTGAAAAAAGTTGAAAGTGTTTGTATATAGGAATCTTTCTTATAGTTGAAAACCAAAATATTTTGCAATTGCGGGATTTAAAGATTGAAGGTACCCTTTAGAATATTCCACCTTTACAGTTGCGAAATTTGAGGATTGAAGGTATTTTATGGAATATTCCAAACTCTATAGGGAATCTCAAACACCTCGAATGGTTTTTCATGAGTGGCGGAGATTAATAGGTCCAACAAGAAATATTAGGATTTCCAGAATAATTTTTCCATATTTAGTCGTTAAAGACCTTGGTTTTAACAAACTTTACAAAAATGAAGTCACTCCTAGATTCCTTTGGTAATCTAAGGAACCTCGAACACATAGATCTCTTAGACTGCCACAATTTGGAGAGGCTGCCAAAATCCTTTGGGACTTTAACTAAGCTTAAATACCTTGACCTTAATAGTTGCAATAAGTTAACCATGGCAAGTGAAACACTCAGAAATATAAGCACACTTAAACACATAAAACTTTCCATGTGTGAGGAGATTGAAGTATTTCCCATGGAAGTGGCACATCAAAGGTCATTGGAAACATTAGATTTTAGTTAAAAAAATTTAAAATAATTTCTAAACGCAATTGGAGAGCTAAGCAATTTGGAAGTTTTGATTGTAGGAAGCCCTTTGGTCGACATGTTGCCGTATTTGTTCCGTGGCTTGAGTAACCTGAAGACACTGGAGCTCAGTGGTTGCAGGGAATTAAATTGTTTTCCCTCTTTTGTTAGACTATTGAGCAAGTTGACTGGGTTGACGGTACGCGATTGTCCCATTAGCGAACTTCCCTCACTCCTTAATTTGAGTAACTTGAAGACATTGAGGTTAAGTAGCTACAAGGAATTGAAATGGTTGTCAGTTTCTATTGAACAGTTGAGCAAGTTGAGTTAGTTGGTAGTAGAGTATTGTCCCATAAGTAGTATTGCCTCACTCCGTGGCTTGAGTAACTTGAATACAATAGAGCTTAGTGGTTGCAAGGAGTTGAAATGTTTTCCTGCTTCTGTTGGATTATTGAGCCTATTGACTGGGTTGACAGTAAAGGATTGTCCCATAAGCAAATTTCCCTCGCAACTTAACTTGAGTAACATTAATACATTGAGGTTAAATAGTTGCAAGGAATTGAAATTGTTGTCGGCTTATGTTGGATAGTTGACCAAGTTGAGTCAATAGGTAGTAAAAAATTGTCTAATAAGTGATCCACCCTCTAAGAACTACATGCAATTGGATCTAAAGAATTACAGGGAATTTAAATTTTTGCCTACTTCTATTGGATATCGAAAATAACATAGTCTACCATGCTGCTGCCAAGCCCATGGATACAGGTCATCTGGCTAGAATTGGGCCACTTCTTTAGACCATTGCAAATTATGAGACTTGAGAACTATAGAGCTTGAATAGCTCTGACTGAAACAAATTTTCCCCTAGATATTCAGAGCTTCTTTTGCATATGTCAGCTAGAGTAAGGTCTTTGTTTAACTAAAGAGGATTAGGTTTGCAATGATTTCTTAGAATAATATCTTGGTTTCCTAAATTTTGAGCATTAAAGTCACCCATTAAGAGGATACTACCTTCATTTCTTAGGCTATAAATATCATTCTCTAACCCATTGTAAAGACAATTTTTATCTAAATTGTTTTTCTTATAGGAGTTAGAATTAATAGGGGAAAAATAAGAGATTGCTATGTAGGTTTTTTTATCATTAGTATCGGTAATCTCTATCCAAATATATAGGTTTCAAGGGTCTTTTTTATAAATCCTAGCATGGGGGGAGATTTTCTTCCTAATGTAACAAGCTATACCCCCAATGCATCTACGATAGGATCACTTGTTCCAGGTTGACCCTAGAACAAAGCCATCTACGTTAGGGACCTTAGATTCTTCGTGCTCCCAAGTTTCAACTAACAATATAATATCAACTTCATTCAAGATCCAACTTAGCTTCGGGCCCTTATTCCACGAAAAGCCCTGATAGTTCCAAGAAAGAATCCAGAGCATGTTCAATTTCTATGGATTACTATCTTTCTGGTTTCTATGTGGAATAAAGGTTTTTCTATTTCTAATTATTGCCCATTTTCCTTCCTTCATAGCTTCTTTTACCTTTTGAACCTCCTTTCTTAATTATGTTTGATCTTTTGGAATGAGATCTTCATTTATAAATATTATCGTTCCTTTTAGACTTGATGCTTTACTAAGTATGTCATACTTATGGTCAGTAAAGCTCACCATTATCCGAATTAGCCTTCCTTTATTCTCAGTTAATTTTCCCAACCTTGTTGCTTCGATGAGACATGTTGTTTCAATTTGTAATCTATTATTTAATTTTGTCTAGGCTATGGCTAATGAATCCTCATCTACCTCCTATTTTAAACTGAATATTATAAGGTTCAAGGCCCTTTTGTTACGCTCATGGTCTAATTCTATCAATTTTTTCATTTCCTCTTTAATGGATTTTATATCTAATTTACCTGCCACACTATTTAGGTGGAGATTGTTATTAACTTTTTCTTCTAGTTCTTTAATGATATCCTTCATTTTAAGACTTTCTAAAGTATCAATATCTCCTTGCCGGGATGTTTGGCTGGTATCTTGGCTTTGTTTTTCTATAGCTTGTAATCTAGTCTCCATTGCCCCCATTTTATTTTTCAATAGTTTTATTTTATTTTCTATTTTGTTTTTGGATCCTATCTTCAAGAGATGTAAATTTATTTTCTAGCATGGCGTCTAACTCTGAATGTAGCTCAACTTCTCTTTCTTCTCTAGGTTTATCTAATGACTTTATATACTCATAAAGGCTCTGTAGTGTAACTATGCTAGGTCTACCTTTGACAATCTTTGGTAGATGTAATGAATTATTCATACTTGTGATAAAAAAGAAATAAAAAAGAAATTTATATGAGTAGTAGATATGTATTTAATAAAAAAATATAAGGAATGTGTGCACCTGATATAACTATTCTACATCGCCTTCCAAACCTTGTTCATATGGCAAGTTCAAATTCAGATTCAAGTCACAGGTTCAAGATGAAATCTTCCCTCGCTACGCGTGGCTGGTTCGACTCCTCAAATGGTTAAAATCACTAATAAATGGTCAAATCGCAGGTTCAAATTTGGTATCCACGGAAACCCTTGTATCTATGGAGTCTTTCAAATCCATGATTCATTATTTGTGGGCTCGTTCAAATCTCAAAAGTTTGATAAATATTAGTGACCGAAGTATTGCTTGGGGACTCGTTCAAATCTTAGAAGCATTAGTTGCGATTCAGTATCTACGGACACCCTTCAGCAGTCATTCCATAGTAAATGATAAAAGTACAATTCAGTTCAAACCACAGTTCCGCTGTTCAAATTGTAGGCTCAAATCCACAGTTTCTCCGTAGTAAATAATAAAAATACAATTAAGATCAAATCGCAGTTCCGTAGTCGAAATCATTGTCGTTTCAAATCGCAAATTTGTAGTTCTCTAACAAAGAAAATAGTAATAATGAGAAAGTCTAAGCTTGATAAATATAAGATCTTTTGTCTTTGAAACAAGGATTTTAATATTTTTACTATGATTCCATAGATAAAGAATATACAAAAGAGGGTAGGAATATGAAGATTGTTTTCATGAATTTTTTGTTTTCAATTTTTACACAAGTTAGAACCTAGTATTCTTTTTCAAAATGTATAGTATTATAATTTATGGGAAATTGTGGCATTTCATGGTTTTTGGCTTCATTATAAAATGGATTAATTTTATTTATTTAATTTTAAATAAGAATAAGGATATTTGGTAGGAAAAAAGATATTTTGGGTACCAAAAATAAGAATATCAAACTTATTTCTTGTTTACAAGTTACTTTGCAAAATATATAAACATTGAAAAACTTAGTTAATCACAATTATATTTACCTGATTTACCTCAAATGATTTTAAGAGTAGTTAAATATTTACCACTAAAAATCAAAACAAACACCTCAAAATTGATGCCACCATTGCACCATAGTAACCATATATGGGGACAACAAAAAAAACATACGAAAATCAAGGAATAACTAGACTAACTATGAATACAAAGTAAGTACCTATAGCATTTTCTTCAAGATAATTTTATGGATATTGAAACGCCAAGAAAAGGTATTATTTTTAATCATTTTTTATTTTATTAAAAGCATTTGCATTCTTTTGGATTTTTTTTTGTTGTTGCAATTTATAGGATTAATCACATTTACTTGGAGTGTTTTAGTAGATATTGTTTGTTGTTTCTTTTTTGGAATTTTTTTTAATTTATATGATTAATCACATTTATTTGTAGTGACTCAGTAAACATTGTTTGTTACAAATCCTGAGTAAATATACATTTTTATGTTGTCTAAGAAGTTTTAGGAAAATACTCATGCAACAATTTATGTCTTGCGAGCTTAATTTCTATCCACTCAAAAGTATTAAATTATGAAACCATTGATATCATATATTTCACAATTATAATTCAAACAATATTTGAAGTCTTTTTAGAATTTGTTATTTATGAAAGAACATTCAATTTTACCCCTATTTTTCCATAAAAATACTAACTTATAGAAATCAAGATTAGTAATTCATGGTGTTCAATATTTATCATATAAACCTTCAATTCACCATAATAATTGAAGCATACTTTCAAGTCTTCTCTCGACCAACAATATATAATTTCTATATTATATCTATTTTTTTTAATTGACATGATTCTTTATTACATTTAATGAATTAAGATTTTAAATACAATATGATGCTTTACGAGTGCATCAAAAGTGAGCAATTACTAGTTATAGTTATATGTGTTTTGAAGGACCAAAATAAATCTATTGGAAATGATAAAAAAATTAATTGAGATATAAATTTGGATACTATAAAAAACATAGTAATGAAATTAAAATTAAATTGTTTTACAAATATATATATATTACTAGAGAAACTAGTAAATGTTTTGACATTTGTATAAATATTTTACTTGTTCAGTTTCTCTATATACTTGATATTATCAAATTTAACTTACAATTTGGTACAACATGAAATTGTATAAACAATATTTTTAATAATTGTTATGATTTAAGTATTTATAATATCATTTTTATAAATAACATCTTTTTATAATTTGATATTATCAAATTTAGGCTACAATTTGGTACAACATGAAATTGCATAAAGCATCTTTTTAATAATAGATATGATTTAAGTATTTATAATATCATTTTTATGGATAACAGTTGATATGATTTATATTTATAATATTATTTTTATGGATATTTTAATTTGTTTATGAAAACAAAATTGAACAAGCATAGATCAAAATCCTAGGTTCTATGAAGTGTCGGGAAGGATCAAATCTTTGGAGGTGCAAACATCTTCTTAAGTATTTCTCTCGACTATCAACTTTGGTGTGATTTAGACCAAAAGACACATATTTTTATTTAAGGTCGACATATAATATTTTTATTATTAATAATTAATACTATTTATGGCTGACATATCATATTTTATATTATTTTTTATGGCTGACATGGTCTTTAAACCATTTGCAATGACCTCATAAACCATGTACGATAAAACCTATGGTTGTTTATGAGGCCTTGCACATGGTTTTAAAACCATTAGCAAGGTCCTACTAAACCATGTACAACAAAACCATGGGTTGTTTAGGAGGCCTTGCACATGGTTTAACACCATGTGCACAACCAACATTTGTTTTGCGGATAATTCAATTTTTTATTTTTTATTATTTTGTTAAGTAGGAACATTACGACATCTCCCCCATATTGTGTTTTTTTTACCGACATTTTTTTGGTTGATAATTAATTTTTTTATTTTTTATTGTTTTGTTAGGTAGGAACATTACAACATCTCCCCCATATTAGGTTGTTTTTTTGGCAGACTTATTTTGGAGGATAATTAAAAAATTTGTTTTTTTATGGCCAACATTTATGTAACGTGATGTAACGTTACATAATGTTACAAGATATCCCCCATACTGGGTTCTGGAGAACCTCTCGGCACAAATACAATGCTAAACAATTTGAAATATCAATCTTTTAACTTATGAAACGATGATGATTTAGGAATGCCTCTCTTAAACCTTTTAAAATTATAAAAGCTTGAACGCCATGTAGATGGTTTGAATCTTTGCAATCAATAAGGGTATGTATAAATCTACATGCATAATTTCTAATGCATATGTTCCTGACTTGTGACATGATTAGTGCATTTTTGTTAGCAACTACTTCCTTCAATATATGAGAAGCCAAATTAATATGCAAAGAAATTGTTAAAAATGACACACTTTAAATTCAAACACAATACAAGCAAGAAATCCTATGGTTAAATAGTGACAATCCATAAACATTGTGCTTTGGAAAATTGCATGTTCAATCACTCTAACAAAAGGGCCAAGTATCAAAAAGCCTAGTTCAATACAATATTTTTTATGGATCGTGTTTGAACCTGCAATGGTTGCATTACAGCAAAGACCAATATTCCATTTCAATAAAAAAAGGTACAATTAATGATTCGTCGGACCTCAAATTAAGTGCATTAAAAGTTTGTTGTAAAAGAATGCGTGCAACAGGTTACTTAAAGGAACAACATTAACAGAAATTAAATGCTCAGAACAAGAATGAAAAACAAGACTGATAAACAGATGCCAAGCAAAAAACACAGAAACAGAGTCACAAACATAAATTGATAACGGAGTTCACCCCCTCCACTGGGCTACGTCTCCGGGTCCCTCTCCAATGGGTACCGATCCAATTAATGGATTTAAATGGTACAAAATGGTTCTGGAAACAACTTCAGCAACTGTAAAACAGAATGCTGGATAGAAAGTATTTAAGACTCCTCTCTGAAAGCTACAAAACTGGACTTCAACAGAAAAAAGAAGCCAGGTTATAACTAAGAATAGTCGACTTCAAAAGGAACAACACATGGACAATTTTCACGGAAAAATGCTCTCTCCAAGCTTCTCATCACAGAGAAATTTTGCACTGTCGTTATCCAAAAAATCTTCTAATTCGTTTTCCCCCCCGGAACCATCCCTGGTTCCTCTCCTTTATTACTCATCTTTTCCTTTACAAAGGAGCCAAAACGTCAAATAATTGCGACTGTTCGCATCCCATGAAACGCGGCAACAAGACTGTTCATATGTCTTTCGTCATTATTCCAGCTGTGGCATAACTGCCAAGAATGCTTGCCAAACTGTTACAGCTAAGCTGTGCCATGAGCATTGTAGTGTTTGAATCGGAGGTTGTAGTCATCTGCTCATCCGTTGTTGCGGAAGAGGATAAGCAACGGACTCCGACGGTCTCAATCGTAATCAGGTGTCGGTTGGTTTTCGAGTCGGAGGCTTTAGTTACTTTGGTTTCCGCAGTTGCGGATGGCGCACCACTTCTTTTTCCGATTCCGTCGATTTATTTCATCGATCTTTTAAGTTTTGGGCTTCCGCCGTTGCGGCTGCCGGAAGCATTGTTCTTCCTATCAATCTTGTGGCCATCGTTACGGACTACTTATCGCTCTGACTTCCGATCCGTTCCGAACGTCTTTAAGCTTCCACTGTTGTGGAAGGGAGAATTCTTTTATCTATCCACCGTTGTGGCTCCTGAATCGCTCCGACTTTCGATCTGTCCGAATGTTTGTTAAGCTTCCGCCATTGTGGAAGGTAGAAAAGAATGTGAGCCTCGACGTTGTAGAGGGGAAATGCTTCCGACCGTCGATCCTCATGTTTTTTGTGTCCGGTTATCCCCGCAGACAGACTAGGAGTTTGGCCGCCCGCCGTTACGGAGGGATATCTCTTCCTACCTCCGATGCTTTGTATTTTTGCCGTCCGATTTTCTTTAACCGTCGTTTCTGAACCATTTACCATATTGGATCTTCAAAGAGGAATAATCTGCCGGATCAATCCTCCCCATTGGAGAGATTTTGGACCACCAAAATCCTAAATTATTCTGCAAGTAAGAGAGGGTACAACTCCCTCATTTTCCCAATCTCCATCCATCTTTCTTTGCTAGGATGAATTCCTTTCAGCCCCACTCGAAGGTACTTAGCATTCCCCCTTCTTGAAGTTCTTACATTTCTGTCAAGAAATACATCACCCTACAACTCTCTCATATATTCAGGTGCCAAATCATCTATTGAAGGAATCTGTATGTTAATTTCCTCATCCATGATCATAGGAGGCTCATACAATTTAAGATTCTCAACATTAACAACTGAATAAATTTGCATGTATGGAGGTAAATTCAAGCGAAAAGCATTAGTACAGATCTTTTCCAAGATCTCAAAAGGACCATACCTGATAGGCTTAAGCTTTTTACCTTTACCTTTCATTCTTTATTTGGTGATGTGTAACCAAAATCGGTCACCAACCTAAAATTGATGATCAATTCGATGCTTGTCATTCCTGGCTTTGTACTTGGCCTGGCTCTTCTCCAACTGTTCTTGAACTACCTGCTGCACTGCTTGGATTCTCTGAATGAACTTTAAATATTTCTCTACATCATGATGTCCATCCACTACATCTTTGCCAAACGAGAAGTCCATCAGTGTTTTTGGCAGATAACCAAAACAAGTTTCAAAAGGAGATCTTTTCATGGAAGAATGAACAGCATGATTGTAAGCATGTTGTATATACTGCAAATTCTCATCCCAAAGCTTAGGATGCTTACTACAATATCCTCTGAGCAGTTGAACCACTGTTCTGTTCACTACCTCTATTTTCCCATCGGTCTATGGATGAAAAGTTGTACTTTTCTTCAGTTTAGTGTCCATAAGCTCCCATAAAATTGACCAGAATTTTCCCAAGAACCTAGAATCTCGATCAAATACAATAGACATGGGTAGCCCAAAATGTACCCAAAAATTTTGAAAGAATAAATGATTTGTTTGTTAAGCAGTGATCTGCTTGTTACATGGCATTAGGATACACATTTTGTTGAATCTATCCACAATGACATATAGGTAATCATGTCCTTTTCTAGACATAGGTAGTCCCCCTACAAAGTCCATAGAAATACTTTCCCAAGGATGAGAAGAAACTAGAAGAGGAGTGTACAAACCCAATTTCTTATTGCTAGGCTTACTTGTTGCACACATAACACAACCTCTTATATAGTCAGCTACAGTTTCTTGCATTTGAGGCCAATAACAATGATTCTGTAATACAGACAATGTTTTGCTTACACCAAAATGTCCCGCAATCAATGAACTATGTGCCTCTCAGATCACATGCGCTGTTTCTTTCTCTGGAATATAGAGTTTACCGAGATGATACAAGACATTTTCATGCACAAAATAGTTCTCTTCCTATTTACCATGTATTAGTGATGCATATACTTTCTTAAAATCTTTATCTTTTGCATACTGTTCAATATAACTTTCATGTGTTAATGAACTGTTCTGAAGAATGATTGAAGCATTTGTAGGCGGCCTTGATAACATGTATGCTAATTTATTATGAATTCCCTTTTTGTACTTGATTACGAGATGAAACTGTTGTAAGAACCCCATCCATCTTAAATTCCTACTTTGTTGTATTTTAGTTTGAGATTGTAAATATTGAAGTGGCTGATGATCAGTATGTATGACTATCTCGTTTCCTGTGATATAATGTTTCCACTTCTTCACACTCTGTACTAAAGCATACAATTCTTTGTCATAGGTTGGATAGTTACTTACCGCAGTAGAGAATTTTTCTAAATGGTAACAGACTGGCTTCCTTCCTTGCATCAAAACTGCTCACATGGAAAACCCGCTAGCATCGGTTTCGATCTCAAATGGCTGCTGCAAATATGGCAATGTCAGAACTGGTGCTGTGCTAATATTTTCCTTCAAAGTGTCGAAGGCTCTCTGATGCTTGCCTCCCCACTGGAAAATTTCTTTAATGCTTGTCAACGCATGTAATGGAGCAGCAAGGGAAGAAAACCAAGAAATGAATTTTCTCCAATACTGAACCGCACCCATAAAACTTCTGATTTCAGTAATGGTGTTAGGCCGTGGCCAGTTTACAATGACAACAACCTTGGCTGGGTCCACTCGCAGGTGCCCTCCACCAATAAAATGGCCTAGATATACTAAAGAAGTTTTAGTAAATTCACACTTAGACATTTTTACATAAAGCTTTTCCTTTCTCAGTACATCTAAATATTTTTTCACATGTACAACATTCTCTTCCCAGGTTTTAATAAACACAAGGATATCGTCTAGATATACAATTACAAAATCATCAATGAATCAACGAAATACATCATTCATGACCCGCATGAAAGTAACAGGTGCATTACAGAGCCCAAAAGGCATCACAAGCCATTCATACAAACTCTGTTTCATTTTAAAAGCTGTTTTCCAAGCATCATGCTCAGCAACACGGATTTGATGATACCCACTACGCAGATCCAATTTTGTAAAGTAAGTTGCATGTTTCAATTGATCAAGAAAATCATCAATGCAAGGAAGAGGATACCTGTTTTTAATGGTGATTTTGTTAAGGGCCCTGTAGTCGAGACAAATCCTCCATGACCCATCCTTCTTTGGAACCAAGACTATAGGAGAGCCGCAAGGAGACCTGCTGAGCTGGATGACCCCCTTCTCAATCAGCTCATGAACCTGCTTCTTGATTTTCTCATTCTGCATTACAGACATCTGGTACATGGCTATGTTCGGGAGTGGCACATCCTGCTACAAATGTATCTCATGATGAATCTCTCTCTTCGGTGGTAACCCCTTCGGATCTTGGATTCCGACAGCTGTAACTTTCGTTTCATGACCTGAGTCGGATCCAAAGTCTTGAATAACGACTGTAGTAGATTTTGCTTTTCGTTTGTCTTTGTTTCCTCCGCACTTCTTTGGCCTTAACTCTGGGTGAAGTTTCCAACACTTAGAGACATCATGTCCCTTCTCGCAATGCGAACACATTGGATTTTCACTCTCTTTCTTAACAGTAGCCATCTTCTTTTTCCCCTTATCTTGACCTTTCGATTTGCTGTCAAATTTAAATGACTTCTTCACAAAAGTATCATTAGCATGCTTACCCCTGGCTTCTAAATGGGTAGCTTGAACACATACATCATCCAAATTACTGGGATTAAACATCAACAAAGTATGCTTCAAATAAGAATGCATGCCACCAATGTACTTAAGAAGAGTTTCTTGTGTATCTAACGAAACATTCAATGCAATAGCCCTCTTTCTGAATTCATGAGTATAGTCTTGAATGCTTTGTCCTTTAGCTTGTCTAAACATTTATCAATTCATGGTTAATTGCTGCATGTGACCTAAAGGATAAAATTGCTTTCTTAATACTTCGATGAATTCATTCCAAACTGAAATAATTTTACCATTCTTTCGAAGATCTTGCTGAATATTTCTCTCCCACCAAGTAAGAGCCATTCCACTCATCCTCAAAGTGGCCAATTGAATCCTAGAAGGGTCATCATTAATGCCATGCACCTTGCAATATACTTCAAGATGATTGAACCAATTGTCTAATTTTTCAGCATCTACATCTCCATTATAAATAGGTAATTCAAATTTTACATCCAATTTGAAATAACACATATTAGGACTTGCATTATGAGAATAAGAAAAAGTCTGTTTAGTATCAGGAGGATCACCATCACCTCCTACTCCTTTACCCTTTTCTTCTGGCTTCACTTCTGCATCTCTGGATGAATATCCTTCTTCTTTGTTCTTCCTTTCTGCTCGCTCATCGAGTAGGATTTACATCATGGCTTTCATGCTCATAAAAGCCTCCAGAAACTCAGTTTCAGAAATAATAGGTTTTTCCCGTTCGATATGTCCTTCTTCTTCCCTTCGTGGAGAAGACATGGTTCTTGAGAATGTCCTCCTGGAGCCAATCTCAAGATCTCCTTCAAATAATTCTCCTTCACCAAGCTTTAACCTGGACCTGGTAAGCATTCACAAACTTCCACAATAGTGAACCAGCTCTGATACCAAAATATGATCCGTCGGACCTCAACTTGAGTGCATTAAAAGTTTGTTGTAAAAGAATGCATGCAACAGGTTACTTAAATGAACAACATTAACAGAAATTAAATGCTCAGAATAGGAATGAAAAAAAAGACTGATAAACAGATGCCAAGTAGAAAACAAAGAAATAGAGTCACAAACAGAAGTTGATAACGAAATTCACCCCCTCCACTGGGCTACGTCTCCGGGTCCCTCTCCAATGGGTACCGATCTAATTAATGGCTTTAAATGGTACAAAATGGTTCTGGAAACAACTTCAGCAACTGTAAAATAGAATGCTGGACAGAAATTCTTTAAGACTCCTCTCTGCAAGCTACAAAACCGGACTTCAATAGACAAAAGAAGCCAAGTTATAATTGAGAATAGTCGACTTCAAAAGGAACATCACATGGACAGTTTTCACAGCAAAATGCTCTCTCCAAGCTTCTCATCACATAAAAACGTTGCACTGCCGTTCTCCAAAAACTCCTCTAATCGTTTCCCCCCCCGAAACCATCCATGGTTCCTCTCCTTTATTACTCATCTTTGCCATTACAAAGGAGCCAAAACGTCAAAGAAATGCGACTGTTCGCATCCCATGAAACACGGCAGCAAGATTGTTCATATGCCTTTCGTCATTATTCCAGTTGTGGCATAACTGCCAAGAAAGCTTGCCAAACTGTTACAGCTACGCCGTGCCATACGCATTGCAGTGTTTGAATCGAAGGTTGTAGTCATTTGCTCATCCGTCGTTGCGGAAGAGGATAAGCAACGAAATCCGATGGTCTCAATCGCAATCAGTTATCGGTTGGTTTTTGAGTCGGAGGCTTTAGTTACTTTGGTTTCCGCAGTTGCGGATGGAGCACCACTTCTTTTTTTGATTCCGTCGAGTTATTTTGCCGATCTTTCAAGTTTTGGGCTTCCACCGTTGTGGCTGCCGGAAGCGTTGTTCTTCTGATCAAGCTTGTGGCTGTCATTGCGGACTGCTTATCACTCCGACTTCCAATCCGTTCCAAACGTATTTAAGCTTCCACTGTTGCGGAAGGGAGAAGTCTTTTATCTATCTGCGGTTGCGGCTCTCGAATCTCTCTAACTTCCGATCCGTTGGAATGTTCGTTAAGATTCCGCCGTTGCAAGAAGGGAGAAAAGAATGTGAGCCCCGACGTTGAGGAGGGGAAATGCTTTCGACTGCCGATCCTCATATTTTTTGCGTCCGGTTATCCCCACGGATAGACTAGGAGTTTGGCCGCCCGCCGTTGCGGAGGGAGATCTCTTCCAACCTCCGATGCTTTGTATTTTTTCGATCCGATTTTCTTCAACCGCCATTTTTGAACCATGTACCATATTGGATCTTCAAAGAGGAATAATCCGTCGGATCAATTAACTATAACAACACATATTTGAATTTGCACCTCTCTCATTGAAAGATACGTCAATAAAACTAAATTAGAATAAGCGAGATATTTGGAAGCTATGTGACATGCAAATTTGCACAAAGAATGTGATAATTAATAGACTAAAATAAGCAAGACAGGAGGTCAAGTATTGTGGCAAATTTTTTTACAGTAGTTGTGGAAATAGAATGTTCTAAATTAAAAAAAAAAGACGGGATTTCAAACTCGAGCATGGTAAAACGAATAACTTTATATTAGGAAATATTGTTTGTATGATTGATGACATGCTTAGTGTCTATAAGAACAATGATTTAAAATTCATAAACAATTATTGTTGACCTACCAAGCCTTGATGACTATATAAATTCCTAATAATAATAAATTTAAAGTCAAACCTCGAGAAATTTCAATCTAAATTAAAATAAAATAAAAACAAAGGACTAAGGAAAGACATCCATTAGAAGTACAAGTATCATCAAATCATTTCACTTGTAGACATAACATATCATCAAATCATTTCACTTGTATACATAACATATCATCATATCATTTCACTTATAAACATAACATTGGTTGCAACAGAAGATTTTCAAAAACTCTATTGCCAGGTTAAGGTGATCTGATTTGTGTGGCCCGTGACAAGCATAGTGGATAAGACAACACTGACTGAAAATTCATAAGAAGACATTTTGGACTTTCCAAGGATTGGGGAGGAGACAAATTCCTTGTAACAATGGATTTAAATTTGAAGTTTGGGAAATTCCATCCCAAATAAAAATAAAAATTCGACACTATAGTAAGGCATGCATTGAAATTGAAAAGACCATCAAATCATATCATTTGCAGAGATAAGATAGGTTGCAATGGAAAACTTTCCATAATCCTTTTGTTGAGTTCTCAACCTTCCATTTCCTTTGAAACATTGTCTTTGTAAGAGATCTTTTCTCGTATTGCAATTTGTTGCAATAGATTGCCTACAACATTTTCTATCATCCATGTTGCAATAGAAAAAGATAGGATTGTGATTTCCAATAATCTATAGAAAATCCATTCACACACATGAAATCATTGTCTAAGCTAGGTTATATGGATAAGGTTATAAATTAGAATCATGGGTATGCAACAAGGAATTTGAATGTTGGGATCCAAACATGCAATTAATGAATGTATATCACTTAAATCCAAAAGTATATTTGGCCATTTTCATGGGAATTCTAAAAGTATAAAACACATTCAACATAGAAAACATCAATGAGATCATATTAAAATTTGTTCTCAAATAGTTCATTATTTCCTTACTAAAAATTTTCGAAACAACTAAATGAGATCATACATTTAATAGCAAGCTATCATAGCTATTCCATATTTTATTTTTATACCAATGAACCATCATCATTGTAATTTTGTTCAATTTTATTTATTTTGGCAAGTTGAAATGCTTCTTTTGACTAAGTTATTTTCAAGAAGCTATTGTGTAATAGAAACTTGAAAGTATTGGATGAATTCAAACATATTTTTTTTTCATGTAAAATAAAGTGTCCTTTTGATTACATAACTAATGGCATATATAAGGTTGTTTATAGTAATAAAAAAGTGATTTTACAATAAAACGATGAACAAGGTGTTTTTTTTGGAACATAAAATTCTATTTTAAATGTGGGAGACAAAACGACCATAAAACATACCATGTGTTGAAGGAGGGAACAATTAATAACTTCAATTGTTCAAACACAAGTGCAAATATTGCTAATGTTGGTCATACACTTATATAAAATATTGAGATTTTAAATATCGGGCATGCATGTATTGATAGATACTTGCAAAATACAAATAGTACTGCAAACACTTATAGTCAAATTGTTTTCAAACACAAAAAAAAGTGATATGGAGTATTTTCAAAAGTAGATACATATTTTAAATGTCAATAGATATGAAGTTGCCACTACATTATAAAAAGGACAAGGACAAATTCAAAACTCCCGTCGAGCATTTTCAGCACATGCAGCCGACAAGTGACGAATCAAATTTTACAAATGTTTTGTACTTTTTTTTTTTCAAGAAACAGAGGAGAAAACATGAACAAGATTTGAGATTCTTTCCATTCTATACAAATTTTGAAATATGTAGGCTAGAGATCTCTCTCTGAAAGGCATTGTCGCCTACCTAGTTTTACATCTGGCATTTGCAACATCATCAATTAGTTCTTTGTTGGACGCATATAAATGAACCTACAAGTGTATAGTGTTAATAATATGAGGAGAGGATAAACATATGAGTAAAACCACCAATGGATGAACTGATTATCTATTATCATACAAAAGTATATATATTATACATGATTGATGGTTCTTTCCAATACCGACCAACCGATTATAGAACTCACTAACTAAATAGACTAACTAACAAGATTACATCCTCTAACACTCCCTCTTATTATCGAGATTTACTTTCTTAATTATGATACTCTAATAGAAAATTTTGAAATGCAAATGCCTATTGGTCTATGTCTCAGTGAGGCTTACAAAAATTTAACAAAATTTCAAAAAATTTATTTTTTAACTCTGATTCATGACCCTGCTCCAAACTCTATTCTTTTTCTTCTTCCAATCTTTCTCTTCTTCAATTTTAAAAAACTTATTTTTGATGCAGCAACTTTTAGATTCTTTTAAATAACACCTTTCATGGTTGGGAAGATTTTTCATTAAAATAATGACGACTCTTCTCTTTGTAGTGAATTATTTTCACGTCAATGCTTATTAACTTAGCAATAATGCAATAATGATCTTCGCATCAACTTAAAAAATAATTTCACAATATTTTGTTTTAATATAATATGAAAGTTCTTTCTCTTACCATGGAAATATCTTCCCTTTTCTTCAATGATGTGAACAAAAAAAAACTTTCATAAACTAAGAAACTTCCAATGCTCCACAACCAGGTATTCCATCTATGTTACTCGATAACGATATATCTTGTTTTAAAAAGTTCTTCTGGAAATTGAAATGCCTACTTATTGTATAACAGTCTAAGATGCAATCTTCCTTTCTCATGTAGAATGTTAATCCCTTAATGATTGCAGATTACCCCATATAGTGTGGCGCATTAGCCTGGGTATTATGTTACATTACATATTATTCATGTTGGATCGGTTCTATTAGTGGGTCTATTAGTTATTATTGTACACCTTTGTCTCCTATATATAGAAAGGAAATATTATCATTTTAGTCATCATTGTATCTTGTCTTTTCTTGTGTACTTAGTTCATTGTGTAAGGAGGTTCCTCTCTCGAAGAGGATAGATATTTATCTCTATTCTTGATTATTAAGACATGGATTTCTCTCTTATTGCCTATTTTTGATCTTTTTATGCTATTTCCTAGACTTGGCTGCATAACATTTGGTATCAGAGCTCTTTCCTCGGGACTAGATTATACAAAATAAGACATCTTGTAATTTTCTCTACAATATTTTTTCTACAAGGATTCAGAGTTAAAGGTTAAAACCTCACTTCTAAAACAAGTCGAACTATATCTAGTCCGAAATTCAAATCCTAATACATTAAAATTTTGGAGATAATTGCATAGGATTATAGGGTTTTAAACTAGTCTAGACCCTAGTCTAAAGCATGTGTTATAGGGGAAAAATTCATATATGAGGCATTTGATATCCAACTTGACCGATACCATATGCATCTAAAAGAATTCAAACCAGGGTATATGTGGTATAGATTTCAGCTATCGAAACAAAATATTGGACACATGGCATATAGTACAAGTTCACTCTTCTGGATAGGAAAAAACTAAGCATTGGAAGTTTTGCAATAAATTTTTGTTGGCATATCCAAATTAGTTCATACATACAACATTGGAAATATTACACATTAGGTTACCACAGACCAAATTTTCATACACATAGGAGTCAAATTTCAAATTTTACATCAGTTACAAGTCAACCCAAAACATAGTGTTCTAATCAGGGTTTGGATAGCTTTGAGTAAAAGGATCTATTTGTGGTAAACCATAGGGTTTGATATATATTTATTCATCAAAATGCGACCAAAAGGAAGTGGAAATAATAAAACTCCACTCAAACCTCGAGAGGATTTATCCAGAAAATATGATGAAATGGAAGACATATCTTTTAGACTGTCCAAGTTGGAAGATATAATTAAAGGAAATGTGAAAATTGATGACTTAGTTGAATTGGAAGATAAGATGGCTAGTAACGAGGATCTCAAGAGGATGTCTAGTAAAGAGGATCTCAAAGGAATGGCTAGAAAAAAATATTTTCAATACTTGAATGAATTAATTAACGAAGGATATAAAACATAGATTTATTCCTCATGTAGAGGATAAGGAGGAAAAAGAGGACTTATTCCAGTCATGTCTAGATAAGATTGAAGCACAATTGGAGAGAAGGAAGTTGGAGTACTCAAAATTTGATGATTCACTACAACATCATGGGTTCAATTCAGGTCAAAGAACCTACTTTATCCCTACTATTGACATGAGAAAATTTGATGGCAAGGATCCAATCACATGGATTTTTCCAGATATAGAAATTCTTTGATCTACACTAGGTGCCCACTTTGCAAAATGTAACTATTTCATCCTTATATTTAGAACCTGATCAATTTGTATGGTACCAATGGATTTATGACCTTAAAAAATTCTCTATTATCTCTTGGTATATATTCATATAAGAATTGATTGAACATTAAGGAGATATAAATAGAAACACCTTCTTTTTCCAATTAGTAAATCTCAAGCAAAAAGGTCCAGTTACAGAGAACATCAAGCAATTTAAACAACTAAGTCTCAGAGTGAAGAATATTTCAGAAGATAATATGTTAGATCTCTTTATTGGAACCTTAAAAGATAGCATTCAACATGAAGTGCGACTCTTTGAACCACCATTCATAGAGAAGGATTTCATGATAGCAAGGAAATTAGAAAGTAAAAATATGACAATGACTACAAGAAAGGACTTCTCCAAAACATACAGATAAAATAATGTTCCCTCTTTTAAACCACCACAAAGGTTGACACCCCCAAAACTAGAGGAAAGAAGAGAAAAATGATTATGCTTTAATTGTGATAGCAAGTATAGTAATAGGCATAAGTGTGGTGATAAGGAATTATTCTATATAGATTGTGAAGAGGAAGAACCAAAAGAGGAGGAAGCATCTCAAGAAGAGGTGATTTCAGAAGAAATAGAAGATGACACTTTAGAAGAAATTACTCCCACCATATCTTGGCATGCATTGGTTGGAATTAGCACTCCCCAAAATCTCAAGATCGAGGGATACAACAAAAAGAAAAAGGTAACAGTGTTGATTGATTTCGGTAGTACTCATAATTTCATTCATTGTAAGTTAGACAAAGTTCTTAATTGATTTGTGTATCTAGCACTAGAGTTTCAAGTAATGATTGTAGATGGAGGAACTATAAATTGTGCAGAGAAATGTCATAATATCTATCTATCTATGGGGAAATATGTATTGAATAGTCCAATGATTTCTATACAAATGGGTGGTTTTGATGCTTTCTTATGTGTCCAATGGTATAATCATTGGGCACAATGGATTTTAATTTTCAAAAACTTTTCAAGATATTTTCATTGGAAGGAAAAACATATGATATAAATGGTATCACAGGAAAACTAGGAAAGCTGATAAGCTCAAATGGTATGACAAGTTGTTAAAAATGGGACATCAAGGTGTAGTTGCACAATTATTCTCATTAGATGTTCAAACCTAAAATTTCCTTATCTCCCCATATCTTCAAAGGGTCATTAATAATTATTCCAAGGTATTTGAATATATTCCCAAAGGTCTTCCACCTATTAGAGACTTTGATCAGGCTATCCACTTAATTCGAGGCACTTTTCCTCCTAACGTCAGACCTTACCAATAACCCTATAGCCAGAAGAGTGAAATTGAGTGTATGGTTGCTGAAATGTTGGAGGCTGACATAATTATGCCTAGAAAAACTTCTTACTCTAAACTAGTGGTAATGGTGCCCAATCTATATGGATTGTGACGTATGTGTCCTGATTATAGATAGCTCAACAAGATCACCATTAAAGATAAGTTTCCCATTCATGTCATTGATTAATTATTAGACGATTTACATAGAGCAGTTGTCTTCACAAAGTTGAATCTTCATTCTGGGTATCATTGGATTCGAATAAAGGATGAAGAGATCTTGAAAACAACATTTACAACTGATGAAGGTCACTATGATTTTTGGTCATACCATTTGGTCTCACAAATGCACCTTCCACATTTCAAGGTTTGATGACTTCTATTTTCAATCATTTCAAGTTTTGATGAATTGTGTTGGTATTATTTGATGATATACTAATCTATAGAAAGTATTTGGAAGAACATATTCAACATGTTGAAAGGGTACTACAACTACTAAAGGAGTAAGAACTGTATGTGTTGGAGGAGCTAGTCGGTAAGCCGACTAGAACGATAAGCCAACTAAGTCAATCAGCTGACTAAGTTGATCAGTCGACTAACTAGAGATTAGGTCGGCCACATAGGGTTGTGTCGGTTAATGGAACCGACAGGTAGTTATTTGTAACTATTTTGTCAATAATATATACTAGCCTGTTGATCCAAATAAGAACTCGGTTCAGTTCTTTGTATTGTATGGAACCTTTCGCTATAGTATAATATGTTCCATTGCCGGTAGTACATATGTGAGATGAATACAAGCAGATTATATCAGAATAGGAGATTAAGGAGTGGTGGGAGCGTAAGGTAGAAAATTATTTGTAGAATTATGCACGGAGAAACAGATTAATGACTACTTAAGAAAAATAAAGGTTCTTTACTGAAACCCATGAGAATTTTGTAGAATGGGTACCCGCAATCTTGAAAAACATGGAAGCGACTAAATACCAATAGCTACTAGAAAAACTAATTCAAGGGGGAAGGCCAAACCTGTCGGAGTGGTTTGAAAAGATCACCGACGAATTATGCGAGGAACAAGCTATAGAAGAAAGAACTTCGGTAGAAACCATTTAGAATAAATTCTATACAGACCTTACTGAGCAATTTTTTTGTTCCTTATCAACCTTTTTGTTCAAGTTCTTGATAGAAAAAGGAGTGGGTCATATTGTTGAACCTCGTTCGTTACTATGCAAACCGCCACAAAATACTAACTAGGCAGAGAAACAAAAGAAGTGGGAGAAATTCATTGCCAAAAGGGAGTGGGAATATTTCCTAAGCAAGTAAACAAAACTATCTGATCTTTCTAAGGCATTGGGTAGGGTATGGGGGGGTAGTTGGTCATATGTCGGGGTAAAGTGGAGAGGATTCTAGTCGACTAAAAAGAGATACCATCACCAATGATGAAAAGTCGACCTAAAAAGGAAATCGAATGGAAAATGTCACACAAAGCGATGAAGGAGTTATAGAAAATAGAGAGAGAGAAGAGGCTATAAAGAAGGGAATAAAGAAAACAAAGAGCTATAGCACTGCAAAGAGGAATGAATACTAGGGTTGTAGACCAAGAGAGAAATATGCCAGAGTCAGGTCATGACAGACAAGAAGAAGGCATGGAAGAAGAAGCGTCACCTATGGAATAATATTTGTGGATAGAGCAGTGAGAATCTCTCCAAATAGATGTTCCCCAGGAGGTAAGACCTCTATCTCCAATGAATCCAAGTACCGGGATACAAGCCATTGCCAAAGAGGACCTTATACTAAGAGCTAGTGAGTTTGGCATATGGAATCGACTAGACAACGAGATAAACAATGATAATCATCAACTTACCCATCGACCAGAAGAAGGAAATTGGGTCACGCTTCAAGCGTACCCCTCCAACTGAAGTATCCACTTACTTTACCTGACACATGAAGGAGCACCCCCCCTGCCAAATACAGCTTTGGAGAAAACAGAAAAATATGACCTGTAGACAAATAATTGTAGTTGGACATCGACAAGAGAAGTCAACCTTGACCGACTGTTTGTCAGAGAAGAAATGACAAAAAAAACAACTGACGAAAATGAGAGTTCTGTCGACAACATATATGCAAAAAGAGATAAACAAAACACCCCACTACCCCCACCACCGCCACCTGCTAAAGAAGATAGCGACAGTGAATATGAAATGGGTCATGGATCAGTGCATATCCCTCTATATGAGGGCGACACAGATCCTAGATGACATTGGTTTGTCTACGAGTCGACATGGGAGGCCAACTAGGTTACAACAGAAGATAGACAGATGGCACAGTTCACTGGTGCATTGAGGAAAAGATCTCTAACTTGGTATATGACATTTTCTGAGAGAACCCCCAATGCATCCAAGGTGGAAATTAAAGTGCAATTTCTATCATTTTTTAAAACTCTAGATGCTAAACATCTGGAAGCTAAAAAGTTAAAAACAACTTCGCAAAAGCTAGCAGAATACGTCTGAGAGTACGAAAAATGCTGGAAGGATCCTCTCAACCAACTGGACTATGTAACTGATGAACAATTGATAATTCAGTGGTTTCTTGTAGGTCTTTCATAGAAAATTTGACGGCATATAAGCTTGGAGACATTCAAAACATACAAAGATGCATTGACTAAAGCCTTACAAGTAGAGATGGATGAAGACTTCCCAGCATTCCTCACAGATAATAGAATGGAATAAAAACTTGAGATCATGCATAAATATTTAAAAGAGATCAACCTTAAGAGTCAGGACATTTGGTGCACAAAATGCTCAATGTCCGAACATTCAAAAGATAACTGTCGCCAGGACATCAACTGACAAGATGTTCGATTTGTGCAAACAAAGTGTTTTTGTGACATTTGCAAAGAACACGGAGAACACATGACGAAAGATTGCCCATTTAAGATGAAAAATGGTAAAGCATCTTGGTGTGCTATCTGTGAAATGAAGAATCATGCCAAGGCTGACCACCACCTAAACTTAAAAAACCAAAAAAGTACCATGCAGTCGTAGATAACAATGAGCAACAAAACAATGTACAAAACCATCATAATAGTCAAAGGTACAAAGGTCGTCGATATGAGCACCGGTTTGACAATCAACATGGAGGATATGTAGGTCGAGGTCGATTCCCTAGGAATTGGGACAACCGAACACATCGACCCATCCAATGTTTCACATGTTACAAATAAGGACATCGATATGCAGACTGTCCATAAAAGGAAATAACTAACTTAAAATTATGTACTAGTTGTTGAGTAGGGGATCACTCATTAGAGGATTTCCCTACTATGCTTGAAAAAATAAATAAAAATAAAAATGTTAATGTATTGTTGTGCATACAAAAACATGATATTATCAATATGAAGAACTTGCATATCGTAACCCAACAAGGGACACAAATTGGGAATGATAACCCATGAATAAGAAAAATAAAAGAAAAGAATGATTATCCTGATCCAGTTAAACAAAAAAAACTGTATATAGATGCAACAAATGTATTTAGAGAATTTTCTTGACAGGAAGAAGAGGACGATAATTGACAAGACATAGTAAAAGAGTTAATACTCTTAGTACAAAAAGATAAAGCAGTATCTCAATTCATTGAACTATTGTATAAAATAAAACACAACAATAACACCAAAAAACAAAAAAAGAATATCAGCATCCTAAACCAAAAAGATAAAAGTGATGCCGACCCACTTGTCGACCTAGAAATTGAAGGATACCATGTCCGACAAGTTGTGCTCGACCTTGGATCATAGGTAAATATTATGACTCAAGAAACTTGGGAACAATTGGGTAGACCTCGACTATACGAGTCAAGAATATACTTGAAATTAGTCGACCAAGGCCTAATTAAACCTATCGGAGTGTGGAGAAATATCGACACGATAATAAAAGGAATATCAACCAAAGTCAACTTTGAAATTGTTGACCCTAGGGAAGGATCCAGCTAAATCCTCGTGTTAGTAGGTTGACCTTGGAGAAGAAAAATGAAAGCATCGATATCCTTAAACAAAGAAAGAACAAAACTAAACGGAAATGGACAAAAGGTCATTGTACCTATTCATCCATCCCAAGGAGAACCTTGGACAGAACCTATTGATGAAGAAGTTGGAATCTGAAAACTATATCAGATACAGAATAATGAAGATTACACAGAACCTAATGTCTACGGTGAACTTTACTTAGGAAACCAATATTCAGTAGGATACAATTCAGACGCAGAACTATATGGTTAGGAATTTGAGAACTATGAAACACAAGCAAGAGGCTGCTGGGCTATTCAAAAAGTGCAGAAAAAGTCAGTCAAATAGTGTTTCTTGGTGTCCACCATCCCAAAAAAAATTGAAAAGAAAACTAGGAAATATCCTACCCTAAAACCAACAAATATAAATAGTACACAAATACCAAGGTACAAAGAAAGAGAATCGCCAGTCATGCATATAGAACAAGTATCCAGAAACATTGGTGAACATGTCTGACTACAAAGCTTAGTGGAAACTTTTATAGGATGGGCTGCTAGATGGTGGGATACCCATCAATCAAGACTGGAGACATGGACAACAACTTCAACTTTCTTCATAGAAATATTTGGAGGGAAAAAGTTAACCAATCAAGCCCAAATACCTATGTTCATCCAAGGCCAGGATCCAAAAGACTACATAAGGACATGTGAAAAAGAATGGAAAAGACTTGGGTATAAGGATGAACATACATGGCCACACCTATTTCCATCAACGCTCTCCGACTTACCAAAAAAATGGTACAAAATTGAAGAAGCTCAAGGTGAAACATTCCTATGGCATGAACTTAAAGACAATTTTATCAAATATTTCAACTTTATACCACAAGATGAGAATCTAGTCGAAACAACAAAACAGATCAAAGCATTTATACAACCGACAGAAAACAAAACCCTAAAATACAGCCGACCGATAATAAACTACAATAATATACAAACCGGGACAATACCGCAGTCAACAAGACTACAGATGGAAAATGAAAATCTGGAAGGGAAAATCTTTAGATGGAAGTCAAACCATGTCGAAAGAACAAAACCAATTTTCACAGTGCTCAAAGTCAGGACAACTAACAAAGAAGATATCAACCAAATGACTACAACAGAATTTCCTACAACATTTTCATAGTTTAAGGAAGGGAGCCGACCAATCAATGAAGCCAAAGAACCATAATGGCTAGATCCTAAAGTCAAAACTAAACAACTCAACATCTCAAGTGATGATCGACCAAAAATGGATGAAATTGGAGACTACTGGAATGAAGAACAAACGACGTAAATAGTGAACTTATTAAAAGAGCTTCAGGATGTATTTACTAGAGATTACAAAGATATCAAAGGTTTAGTCCATGAAATGGGTGAAATGAAGATCGACATTAAACCTAATATACGACGTGTAAAGAAAAAACCATATAAACTAGCTCATAAATACAAAAAGATTGTCAAGAAGGAGATTGATAACATGCTTGCAATGGGTATTATCTACCCTATTGACCAATCATAATGGGCAATTCCAAAGGTTTTTCAACCAAAGAAACATGATCCAACCAAGATAATAATTTGTGTCAACTTTAAAGAGCTAAATAAAGTTACACTAAAAGACCCATTTCCAACTCCTTATGCAGATGAAATCTTAAATGAGGTCGCAGGACATGAATGCTACTCGTTTCCAGATGGATTCTCAAGTTATAACCAATTACCAATAGCCAAAGAGGATCAGAAAAAGACAACATTTGTATGTGAATTTCGCTCATTTGCTTACAGGGTTATGCCTTTTGGACTAAAAAACACACCTGTAGTATTTTTCAGAATTGTGGTCAAAACATTTCAAGAATATATTTACAAAAGAATGGAAGTATACTTTGATGATTGGACAATATAATCTATGCTAAAAGATCACTCCAAATGGCTAAGGCTTATGTTGGAACGATGACGACAAATCCAGCTATCTTTGAACATCAAGAAGTTTATATTTCTAACCCCCATAGGGATATTGTTAGGACACATTGTCTACAAAGAAGGTATTAAGGTTGACTTCGCAAAAATAAAAATTATCCTCGACTTAAAAGCACCAGTGAACCTGAAATAAGTCAGAGTATTACTATTAAGAGAAGGTAAGGAGTTCGACTGGACAGAGGAATGCAACATATCATTTGAAAAAATAAAAATAAATCTAGTCGAAGCACCCATCCTAAGGTTTCCAAATTGGTCAACTAAATTCCATGTACACATCGACGCATCAGGCCTAGAAATAGGAGCAATCCTAACTCATCCAGGAGATGATGGAATGGACTAGCCTATAGTTTAGAGTAGTAGAAAAATAAATAAAGCAGAAAGATACTATTCGATAACAGAAAGAGAAGCGTTAGGAATGATCTTCTCACTTCCAAAATATCGACACTATCTACTTGCTAATCCATTTATTTTTTATACTTGCTAATCCATTTATCTCGTAACTAAACCTTTACACCATGGGAGAATCTATTGATGGCTACTTCTATTCCAAGAATTTGAATTTGAAGTCATTGTCATACTAGGAGAATTAAATGTCGGCCCCGACCACTTATCCCGAATCGACACAGGAAAGGAACCGAAAAGAGTTGAAGAGGACTTACTGGATGCAGATTTATTTTGAATATAAGTAGTCCCGGCAGAGTTATAGGAAATAGCTCAGTTTTTAGAAGATGGACAAACACCAAAAGGCATGAGTACGAAGAAGAAACAAATATTAGCCATGAAAGCTGCACCATATAGTCTCATAAATGGATTCTTATATAAAATGGATTTAGATGAAATCCTCAGAAGATGTGTACTAGAACGTGAAAGAAATAATATTATGTATGAAGCACATTATGGACCTGCGGGAGGACATTTTCAAGAAGACACAACTTCCAATAAAATCCAACAATCAGGGTTATGGTGGCCCAAACTTCATAGAGACTGTAAAAAGTTTGTAAGCCAATGTGACAGATGTCAACGGCTGGGTCGACCTCTCCCTAGTATAGAAATTCCCTCGATCTTAGTAAACCCAAGCTTGACATTTGAAATTTGGTCCATCAACTTCATAGGACCATTCCCCATACTGGAAAACAGAACAGGTGCAAGGTACATAATAACTTTAGTCGAGAATGTAACCAAATGGGTAGAGGTAGAACCAATCGACACATGTTCT
Source organism: Pseudotsuga menziesii (assembly GCA_001517045.1). Classification (NCBI taxonomy): domain Eukaryota; kingdom Viridiplantae; phylum Streptophyta; class Pinopsida; order Pinales; family Pinaceae; genus Pseudotsuga; species Pseudotsuga menziesii. The sequence goes on along the minus strand of LPNX010100191.1, from coordinate 85,586 downwards.
AGTGAGATAGCTGCCAAATTTATCTATGAAAATATCATTACCCGATTTGGATGTCCACTAACCCTAATCATTGACCAGGGAACACACTTTATTAATAAAACTATTAAAACACTAACAGATCATTTCCAAATTGACAACCGTCGGAGTACAACTTACCACCCTTAGTCGAATGGAGCAATTGAATCATTTAACAAAACATTAACAAAAGGATTAACAAAAATATGTAACAATGACAAGGATGATTGGGATGAAAAGATACCTGCATATTGGCGTACAGAACAACATACAAGAATTCAACTGACCAAACACCGTTTTGAGTAGTTTATGGACAAGAAGCAGTAGTTCCATTACACTTTTGACAACAGACACCTATTATCGCAGATATTTTACATGTCTATGTCGAACAAGGAAGAAAGGACCGACTGATGCAATTAAGTAAACTGGAAGAACATCGACTGATCGCTCTATAACATCAAGAAATCCAGAAACAACAACAAAAAGCATGGCATGATCGCAACATCAAAAACAAAAACCTATGAGTAGGGGACCTAACTTTACTAAACAACAGTCGAGTAAAAGGAAAACCCAGAAAGCTACATACAGAGTGGATGGGAGCCTATGTTGTTGAAGAGATTCATGCCAACGGATCAGTCCGACTAAGGACGTTACAAGGCATAGTATTTTGGAAAATTGTTAATGGCGCTCGACTAAAGCTATAAAGAAACTAAACAAGTTAAAAAAAAACATATAACGACCATAACAGTTAAACAAAATCTATAAAAATCTGAAAAAGAATCCAAAAAAGCAAAATCGAACTGATATCCATAAAAAAGTATGACAGGGAATCAACACTTCGACAACCGACGTCACGCCCATGACATAACACCATCGACCACTCACATGATCGACATCGGCCAACGACCTTGAAAGTCACATCACGCCTTCATGACTATGAGTTCCAAAATCAAGTCACCATTAACGCAAACTCAAGTGCTCACACTGAACCATCACGTCCACCATTAATACACACCTCGACAAAAATGTTAAATGCATCAACTATAAATAATGGACCACAAAAGGATCATTTACAGTATTTTGAAAAAAGAGATCAACTTAGCAACCAGAAGATTGAAAGCCAAGAATACCGAAGTAAATTCGACCAAAAAACTGACAAAATGGCGCCAAAACAAACCAGAGCTACAGGAAATTCTAAAGAACTACAAACTGCAGAGACACCATTAATAGGGATACTAAGAAACATCAAGAACACTAAGGTTCAGGAGAGCTCATGGGAGAAACTATGGGTCGAGATCAAATATTGGGCCTATATCGACAAAAATCCTACCCCAACTTTAGAGAAAATAAATCACAGTAGTATTCTAAACTACATAAACACACCGTTCGTGGCCATTTTTGGAGGTACAATGGAAATAGCAATGAAATTCATCATAAGCCGATACCATAATGACAAATTTTACTTCGACAAACGAGTTGAAATCTCGAGTGAAGTAATCTATAAATTGACTAGTTTATCAAACCAAGGTGACATAGTACTAGTCGGCATAAAAGAAGGGATTCTAGAGGAACTAACTGGATCATCATCAGGAAAAACCTCCAAAGGGATAATGATTATCCAAATACAAGATCGAACACCACAAATTGTGGCTAAAATCATAGCCACCGGGCTTACACCGACAGGTCGAGGAAGCGACCTAAAAATAGATATGTTGGAGGTAGTGGATACCATTGCTGACACAGGGAAAGTCTATAGATGGGTGGAGTATGTCACCGACATGCTCAAAGGCATATATTAAAAATTCCAGGAGTTGGGAGGGATTATAAGGTTCCCATCCCTTATGATATGGCTATTCATGTATTACTTGTGTCCTGTCGGGGACAAGCAGTTTTAAGAACCTACGAAATTCCATATGTGGAGATTCAAACCATTTTCCCAAACTAGAACAATGAAGAAACTAGCAAAAGGCAAAGTGTTGTTGGAAAACTGGTTTCAACAGCTAAAAATCCAAACGACTAGATGGAGGGTGCCCCAGAACATCCAACGAAGTCCACCCAAAACTTCCCACATATAGTTAGAAATTGACCATACCATGGTGTGGTATATGTAGGGTGCCAAGGAAAAAGAAAAGACTCTCGACTACTACCTAACAGTCGAAGAGATCTTTTGGGAGCTAGCTCGAAAGTCGGGTACAAAAATGTCAATACCAACAAAAGCCAAAGAGACAGACCTATCAATAGAGGAGCCACTAAAAGACCAAGAAAAAGAAGAAGATTACGAGCTCCTATTATACATCAGCACATTTGTGTCGAAGGAGACACCAGCAGAAGGCACGGGTCGACTGTAAATTACAATCAAACTATCAACAGCCCAAAGGGAAGAGACACAAACAGAACAACAGGTAATCAGTCCAGCTGAAGAAAGCATCGTCTCGTTTCAACAACAAGGGGGAGAGATAGAAACTAAAAACCCCGAGTATGCTATAACCAAAGAAAACATCCGCAAACTATCAAAGGAGATAGTAGCCTCGAGGAAAAGGAAAAGAAGCTAGGAATAGGAGCAGAGGAAAGGAAATTGCAAGCTTATCATCACAAAATTATTGGAAGATGAAGATGAATTAGTAGCAATGGCGGTCGACATCATTGAATACGTCATTGTGGATAAAATCCTGGTGGAAGCACAGTTCCATAAATTTGTCAAAGTAGGAGCACAATAGGGTCGACCAAAAAAGGCAAAAATCACAAATACCTCTATGGATGATAATGTTGTTGATCTCGTGTGTACACCCCCACCCCTGTCTCTAACCAAAATAACCCAAGAAACAATTCCATAGCCTCCATCCATAATCCCAATCAAGATATGGAAGAATGCTATGCCGCAGAAACCTTGAAGGAAAGGTTCAATCGAGACAGAGAATTCCAGGCATGCATCAAAAAATTGCCTAAGTTACTTACCTTGGTACAGAAGATCACTACTAAGTTCCCTTTGTTTGAAGCTGGTGGATCTAGAATACCCACTCCTCAACCTGGCCAAGTACCCAAGAGGCTGAGGACTATTGCAATTTTGAGTTCGACGTTTCAAAGAAATATTGACAAGCAAGTTGAAGTTGTCACAAGTCGGACTACATCCCTCATTCCAACTGACCCCAAACCCCCCCCCCAGGCCAGTGAACCAACAAGAAATGAGGAAGAAGAGAACATGGAAGAAATAAATTGAGAAATCGACAAATTGTTCTTCGACCGTTAGGAAGGTTCACCTCCACAAATTCACAACTTGACATCCGACCACATCCCCACCACTCCAATCACACCTGACCATTCACCATCACCATCACCATCACCACCACCATCCCCCAACCCAAAACCTACACCCAAACCAGCTGCATCAGAGCCACCTCGGCCACAACCATCAGTACCAACAACCTCTGTATCTTGACCCTCTGTGCAAAATCAACCAGATACATACGCAGCTACAGCACTCGTCTAGCCGACCCAACCAAAAATTCCCCTGAACACTATAGGCCGGCGACGAGACAACCCATTGTCGAAAAACCTGACTCTCATAAGTATAGAAGTACAAAATAAAGTAGAAGAACATAAGCACAAAATGAAAAAAATACAGAATGAAGAAGGACAATCCAGCCCAAATGACAAAGCTCCACATCAGTCAACTTGAAACGACCACTACAGTTGACACAACCAAGCTGAAAGATGGAGAGTTGCAACAACTTCTCGAAACCCTGGCCATTGAAGCAAAGACAAGCAGCTAGAGTAGATGCAAGGAGCTCGACGACAATGAAAGAGAACATGTCAAGTTCCTAAACAAATGCAGAAACCTTGCGCAGTCTATGATACCAGGACAAACATAGGTCGACACTGACAAGCCACTGGAGAAATCCTAGCAGTTGTTTGAGAGTGTGGTGTCAGCACTACAGACAAAGATGTAGAACACAAAAGAGGATCAAAAAGAAGAAACAACTCGACTACTAATGTAGCAGCACACAACTTTCTCTGAAGCATATACAATACTGCAAGATCACATGGAGGAGTCTTTCATTACAGAAGGAGTACTCTGGGACTGGCCTAATTATTATGGGAAAGTCTTCCAGCAGACATGACAGACCCGAAAAGACATCCAATAACTCGAGAAGAGGAAGAGCACAGAAGAATCACTCAGGAACACCATTGAAAATCAAATTGTGCTTGAGACAAAAAAACTGCAGAAGGTCGAGTGACAAGCACACCAGTGGGTACAATAGGAAATTCCAAGCTTAGACAAACTAGATATCATCTACCCACAAATGAAATGAATTCTAGAGACGGAAAAAGAGAAACACCAATTTTATGGTCCTGCCATGGAAAGGATAGCATACCTTTGCATTCAAGAAAATATGTTGACATTGTCAAGCCTTACAACATTAACAATCGACATCCAAAAAGTACTGCAAAGTTGGACAAAATTCCAACATCAGCTGGCAGTGACAACTGAAGCAATTGTCAAAGTCTGTGTATAGAAAAGACCAACTATTCGAATTCATAGCCCATGAAGGTCGAAACATAGACATTAGAGAGAATTTGAGGTAAAAAATGGGCCTCAAAAGGACCAAAATGTACTATAAAAATCAACCAATTACATTCTAGTAGTTGACATCATCCCCCATGGTTGAGGTGGCATTGCATGAGTTAAGAATACTTATTTGTCACATTTTCTATGGTGGATGAAAACCCATAGTTAACCAAGGTAGTGGTACAAGTACTTTTAAGTCATAAAGTGAAGTACTCACAATAAAAGTCATTTCACACTTTCTCATAAAATAATATTATTGTTATTTTCAAGTAAAGCACTCACAATTCAATTTCTCATAAAATAATATTATTGTCATTTTCAAGTAAAGTACTCATAATTCATAAAAATGTATTTTCACATTTTTTTTTATTTTTACATTTTTTTATAAAATAATATATTGTCATTTTCATGTTTTTTAATTTTAAATTATATATTCACTCAATTGTATTTAATATCTAATGTCAAACTAATATATATATATATATATATATTAAATCTTGTACTTTTAAAATAATTTAAATTCATGAATGATATTTATATGAAAAAAATATGTTAGTTATGCATATAAATTAAATTCATTTTTGTTTAATTGTATTCACTAGTTCAAGACAAATAAATACTAAAGGACAATAAATTTTTGGGAATTTAGAATGAATCTTAGTCACATCATTGTAGAGTTATTTTATTAATTTTATTTATAGTCAATTTAGAAAAGTAACTCAACCATGGTTATTTATATTGTGCATAAAAAGTAGTGTAGGAGGTGAGTTGTCATATATACCTACCCCATAAAACCCCTAACTCATAATATTTTAGTATATCTTATATGTTTGTAGTACATCTCTTAGGAGGCCCATTTTTTACCTCAAATTCTCTCTAATGAATAACTACTTAAAGACAGGTAATGCATTTTTTGTACCTCCCTTTTCTTCAGGACGAAAAACAATTTTGTTCATGGGGGAGATGTTGGAGGAGCTAGATGGTAAGCTGACTAGAATGATAAGCCGACTAGGTCGATCATCTGAGTAATTAAAGATTAGGTTGACCACATAGGGTTGTGTCAGTTAACTGAACCAACAGGTAGTTATTTGTAACTATTTTGTCAATCATATATATTACACTGTTGGCCAGATAAGAACTCGGTTCAATTCTCTGTATTGTATGGACCCTTTCACTATAATATAATATGTTATTCTACATATGTTCTTGTCTCTTGTCTCTGTTGTATTTGTATGCTTTTAATGTGTTTTATTGGTAAACCTATGTGATCTATGAGATTACAACATTATGCAAAACCCTCAAAATGTTTTTTTAGGATAAAGGAGGTAGAGTATTTGGGTCATATTGTATCTCATGAAGGCGCCAAGGTAGTCCCTTGTTAATCCCAGTTTTATTATGATTTTTGGAAGTTAAATTGCATGTTTAAACATATGTTTTGTCATCTTTTTAAATATTTTCTGTCATGCAGATCACTATTCAGCCCCGGGTACAAATGAATTTGAGATTTATGTAAACTTTGTTTATTATTATCATTTTACGATTTTATAGACTAAAATTGACATTATTTGGAGCGAGTTTGATATATTAATTTATATACGCATTTGTTTGCAGGTTATAACCCTTGGACGAACTGACAACAAACACGCATTCAGCTAGATATGCGCATAGCATGTCCAGCTTACCATTCAACTCATTGATTAGAATGCGTGATATTCGTTGGTAGGTTTCCAGGCATTAAAAATTTAGAATGAGATTGATTTAGTGAGCCAATAAATAGAGAACACATCCTAGATATGCGTGAGCATATCCAACTTACTCTCCAGCTCACTGTTCAGTTTGTCGAGCCAACCGCACATTGTTGATGACAGATTCCAAGTTTTAAAGCATGAAATAGGTTGCAAACTACCTATCATCGACACGTATGGGTGATAGAATGCTTCTCATTCTAGGAGACTCGCCAAGTAACCTCCTTCTCTCAACACCACACCACTATTCCATGCTAAGAAGAAACTTGACGCCACATCATGCATCAAGAAGAACTAATACATGATGGAAAAGGAAGGACATTGTGCATTGGCGTTTGGTCAATTGATAGTAGTAATGGTTGACTAAATTTAGAGAGTATTCGACCACTAAAGGTTTGAATTGCTCACCTCCGTAAATGTTATGTATATAAACTCCTCCATGCGAAGAGCTAAAAGGTTGTTGATCAATTCATTTGTTAGACAGTTATTTTTTGAAGAGAAAGAACTCTGTAATTATGTTCCTTATTTTTAATAGAAGCTATATCTTTTGTTGTTTATGATCGTGTTCATGTAAGAGTTATCTAGGAATCACCCATGATTACTGATAGGGCCCCTCATCAACCATAGGTTTCTTTTCTTGTATAATTTCATTATATTTTCTTTTCTACTTAGTATAAGTTTGATTTCTAGTTTGTTTTCATTCAAATTATTATTTCATTTTTTTCTGTAATGCATTAACACAGTTTTATTTCCAAAGTTAAATACCTAGTTGCACGCATAGTTTTCTTTCCATTTTCTTTTATATTGACAAGCATATAGATTGGATTGCTTTTATCAAGTTAAGATAGATTCGATTCTGTTTATTTCCTTTCTGTTATAAGTTCATTCAAGTTAAATTCCAATTTGTTTCATTAGTGTAATACGCAATGATTTATTTTTATGAATTTGTTTAAGATTACTTCATTGTCAAATTTGATCATTAAGTAGGATTATTTATTTACTCTATGCATCATATTTGCATGTGCACAAATTCAGCCAAAGATTAGATCATTTAGGTTGTTTTCTATTATTTTAGCTGTGCAAACTATCATTCGGACAACCTGTTTAAACTGTCATTCTGTCACCCCTTTCAGACCTATAGTTCAGTCTGTCATCCAGTCCGTCGTTTCATTTTTAGTGTTTTTAATATTTTTTGAACCTATTTAAAGCTCGGTTTCTTTAGTTTTTAAAGTATGCTTTGACTCTAATAGTTAGATGATATTTATATTTAACATTAAGACTAAAAGTTAGATTGTTTTAGATCATTTATTAAAGTTTTATCCTTTCACCTTGAACATGTTTTGAGTTGTGTTATGTTTTGTTTCTTTTGTTTGTTTCTGATTCCTTTGACTAATACTATTGTACTGTTTCGTAATCATGCCTTTGGATTGATTTATCTATTTGCACGTAAAATTTAGTATTAGAAGTGTTATCCTTAGGAAAGTATACTAGTACCTTGTAGATTGTCCATAGCAATAGGAACAATTTTCTTTTTTACTGTGTGATCACCGAAAGAGACTTGTAGAATAGAATTCAAAGTTTTATGTATTAAGTTTTCTACTTGCTTCTCCTATTAATTTTTCTACTTTCTTCTCTTATCAAGTTCTATTTATTAAGTCTTCCATGCATCCTAATTTTTCACTTGAGGAATTAGTTGTTGACAGTATCCTTTTTCAGTCAGAAGTTATTTGCTTATAAAATAAATTACCAATCTAGCTATTGTAATTATGTTTCTAGTATAAAATTTCTTTGCATAATTAGTTCTTGAAGTTATTCAATAAAACTTACTAGAAAGAGTAGTTTTCTTTTATATAAATAGTAGTGATTATATTCTTATCTTTTATTTATAGTCTACAGAGTATGGTAGCTTAGCTTGATACTATTCTAGTCTGATGTTTTATCCTGGTTCAATCACATTAATAATTAAGTTTATAGGAGTTTGAATCGGTTTTTCGTTTTGAAATATCTTTCGATCTTTTGTTTGTTAAAATATTTACATGACACCATAGGATTCCCTCTACCTTCGCATATATTTTTTGTCAACTCTAAGCCTACCAACACCGATTGATAATTAAATATTAGGTGAATTAATCAAGACGATATAGCACCCAACATTTTTGGTGTTGTTTCCGGGGAGTTGTTCTGTAAGGTAGAATAGATGGAATTATTTATGAATTTTAGTAATAGGATGGTGGTAGAGGAGCAGTAAGACGAGAGGTAAGAACCTGTGCATCTATTATAACAGGCGCCCCCAAATCCAACAATAGTAGTAGCATAGGTTTTTATTTAGTTTAAGTTTTTCATGAGCATACTTAGAGATCCTCGGGGTAGATTTGTTAAAACAAGAAAACTTATTGAAATTCCTACTAACTTTTACAGGGGACATAATACCCCAACTACTAACTCAACAGAAATTTATCGACAGACACCTGTCGAAAATAGTTCTACCCAGAAACATAAGGATAATCTCTTAGGAGATATTACCAAGAAATCCATAGAAGGAGAAGGAACCTTGGCAGGAGGTCCTAAGGACCTCATTCCAGAGGAAGTTCAAGAGGATCAACCATTAGGAACCTCTAGCCCTCCACTAGTATTGAATCCAAATAATACAAGTTTTTCACTAGTAGGAGATCTGAACTTCATTGAATTTCTTGATCCTTCTCAGGTAAAAGCTCTCTTTTCAAACCCCATAGATACAGTTATCTCACAAATTGAAACATCCAAAGTAGAACCTACTTTCCCTCTAGGATTCAATAAAAACACAGTTGATCATAGGAATATCTCTCCCAAAAAAAGAACATTGGGATGCCCCATTATTACCTTGAAAGGATCCTCCTAGGTATATTTACATTATAAACCCATCCTATATGGATATATGGGGAGAGAATGAATATCATGACGAAGTTATAAATAATGAAGAAGAGGGAAAAAATCAAACTAAGGCTACCTTCGAGTTTCCAATTTTAGACACTATACAGGATGTAACTATGAAAAAAACCCTCCTTCCTCCTTACCTACTTTATATGGAACATGTAATGAGGAACCAGACACATTTTTGTTTGAGTTTGATACTCTTTGTAGGAGCTATAATTATCTACAAGATGCTCACAAACTAAAACTCTTTCCCTTTATGCTAAAATATTCTACCTTGATATGGTTCATGGGATTAGGAAAATCCACTATTAGGACTTGGGATGATATGAAAACCTCATTTTTGTGAAAAATATAAAGAGTATTCCAAACCTAAGGAATCTCGACATGATATATTCAAGATACAAGAGCTTGAAGATGAAATTCTAGAATATTATCTCGAAAGTTTTCTTTATGCATTACATAAATCAAAATATAGTGACCTCCAAGAAGATGCAGTACGTACACTTTTCCTTAAAGGGATCTTCGAGGACTTGATAGAAAGTCTTAAGCTCATGGAAGCTGACGATATTTCTCATAAAATGTTTGCACAAATTAGTGAGATGTGTAAAAATTATTCTAGGAGCAGGGGGAAATTTGGGAAAAACTTTCGGGAGCCTTATAGTAGAAATGTAAGAGGCAACATTCCCAGTTGAGGTGGATTTACAAGGATAGAGTTAGGAAACCTACTGGAGAACTTTGAGATTGATATCTTAGGAGAAATGGGTTCTAAACTATATGCTTTACAATCCAAGCAAAGACAGGATGAAGAACGAGCAGCAATGAGCATTTTTTGTCCAAGATGTAATACCAAACATCCCCAAAGGGAATGTCCATTAAACAACATCTCCATATGTCACATCTATATGGAGGAACATCCAACAAATACTTGTCTATCACTTCCTGGGTTGTAATCCATCTATAAGAGGGGGGATGTAGATGAAAAATCTAGTAGGCCTGCTTGGAAACCTAGAGACCAACCAACATACCAGAATTTTCCACCACAACCCCCACTCTTCTATCCTTCATGCCCACCATATAAACAATGGAACACTTCAAGTTGGTAGAATCTGCCACCTTAGTACCCTCCTCCTCAATTTATGTAGCACCAATATTGGTTAGAAGGATGGAGAGGAAAACCATACCCTCATTGACAACCTATCTCTGCACCTAACCATCCTTATCCTCAACATCAAACAAATTTCCAACAAATTTCTCCTATATTTGTGGCTCCAGTTCCTCTCACCAATATTGGTTAGTACCCTCCTCCTCAATTTATGTAGCACCAATATTGGTTAGAAGGATGGAGAGGAAAACGATCCCTCATTGACAACCTATCTCTGCACCTAACCATCCTTATCCTCAACATCAAACAAATTTCCAACAAATTTCTCCTATATTTGTGGCTCCAGTTCCTCTCATTGCACAACAACCTCATCACTTCTAGAATACAAACCCTCCTCAACCGACACTATTACCTGCACAACCAATAACTAACCCAAATAATAAACCATTTCAATCTCTTAACATCATTGAGTTGCAAACTCTTCCATCATACCTTATTTCAACTATACCTATACATGAGATTCAGTTATGATATGGAAGAGTTGTGAATGACAAAACCAAGTCATCAGTCATCATTCATGATGAAATTGAAGAAGAATAGGATTCAAATGAACCTGTGAATGATGCTATTTTGGAGTATGTGAACATTCTGAATATTCTAGTACACACCCATCCTCTGTAAGAACCTATTCAGGAGCAAAGAGTTCGTGCATTTCAGGAAATACTAGTGATAGAAAAACCTATAGTTCATCCATAGTATGACATTTTGAATGAATTAAAGAATATGCGTGTCAAAATTCCTTTATTACAAGCTATAAAGGACATAACAATATACAACAAGGTAATAAAGGAACTATGCATTAAACGCCCAGGGAAGAAGCAAAAGGACCCTCTCAGAATTCATGTTATAGGAGAGATGTCTGAATGGAAGATAGATCAATCCTGGATTGCAAAATATACAAATACAGGAGCCCCATTAGTGACTGTATTTGTACACAATACCGCCATAGAAAATACATTAACCAATTTCGGATATTCCATCAACATGATGACCACTAAAGTTTTAGAAGTTTTATAGTTGGGACAATTTCTCCGACCTACTACTGTAAAACCTACTAGAGTCATGGATGACATTATTGTATCAGTAGCCTCATGGGAATACCCTGTCGACTTTATGGTTGTATAATCAAAGGATCCTTCTAAAGGGAATCCTATTATCTTGGGAAGATCATGGTTAGCTATTGAAAATGCTTGTATAGGATGTAGGGATGGAGAGATGACTATTTCCAATGGGTTGTCTACATAGCGACTTATTTTATACCCCCCAACAAAACCAATAACTAAAAACTCATGGTGGTTAGATTGTTCTTTCAGGGACGAATAATTTGATGACCTCTCCTTGCCTAGTGATTTCTCCTTGGCACTTGAGGACAAGATTCCTAAGAATTTATTAAACCAATTTGTTTCTTCAACAACTTGTATAGATTTTCCTCAGTCTTTTGCTCAATTCGATCAAAATTTTGGAGATGAGTTCCAAGAGAATATGGATATCTCAATGTTTATGGAGAAACCTTGTGTCTTCAAAATTGAAGAGCATACAGGACCCCATACCATACCTTGTGAAGTTGGCCCTGAAAATTTTCTACATATAAATGTAGGGTTAAGTTAAAACCAACAAGCACAGCTGCTTGAGGTTCTTAAAAAACAAGATGGAGAATTTGCATGGGAATACACCGATATGAAGGGTATACACCCTGATACTTGTATTCACCATATTTATATGGACCCAAAAATTTCACCTGTAAGGAAGCGTCAGAGGAGGGTGAATCCCACTCTAAAGGATATAGTAAACGAAGAATTACAAAAACTCCTCAATGTTGGTTTCATCTATCCTATCTGTGATAGTAAATGGGTGTCTCCTATAGTGGTAGTCCCAAACAAAGTCACATGGAAATGGCACATTTTTGTTGATTTTAGAGAGATAAACAAAGCCACACTTAAAGACTACTTTCCTTTACCTTTTATTGATCAAGCATTAGATACCCTATCAAGTAAATAGTATTTTTCCTTTCTTGATGGATATATTGGGTACAACCATATTTTAATAGCACCTGGAGATCAAGACAAGACCACTTTTACATGCCCTTGGGGAACATATGCTTATAGAGTTTTTCCATTTGCCTTATGTAATGCACTTGCCACTTTTCAACAAGCAATGTTAGGAATTTTTTCTGATCTTATATACATGACTATGTGGAAGTATACATGGATGATTCTATAGCCTATGGTAATACATTTCGAGAGGCTCTTAAAAACATTGAGAAGGTCCTGATCCAATGTCAAGAAATGAATTTATCCCTTAGTCATGAAAAATGTAAAATGTTACTTTTAGAAGGTATAGTTTTAGGACACCATGTTTCCTCCCAAGGAATTAACGGTAGATCTTGCTAAGATTGAAGTAATTGTTGGCCTCCCCTCTCCAAAAACTCAAAAAGAGGTGAGAAAATTTCTTGGCCATGCAAGCTATTACCACTCCTTTATTGAAAATTTCACTAAAACAAATGCATCGATGTTTAATTTGCTTACAAAGGATGTATAATTCCAGTGGACAGAAACTTGTCAAAATTATTTTGAAATTTTAAAAGCTAAACTTTCAGTGGCACCAGTACTCAGGGGTCCTGATTGGTCCCTTCCTTTTCATATATCCACTGATGCTTATGATACAATGATAGGAAGAGTCCTTGGCCAAAAACAGGGACAAGAACCTTATGCCAATTATTTTATTAGCAAGAATTTGACTCCCGCTGAACTAAATTACATTGTTAATGAAAAAGATTTTTTGGCAGTAATTTATTCTATTAATAAATTTCACCATTACATTACAGGTTATGAATTTTTTGTGATTACCGATCACTTTGCTATTAGATTTTTAATGAATAAAATAATTACCAATGGTAGAGTGACCCGATGGATTCTTTTATTGCAATAATTTAACATTACTGTCATTGACCAACCTGGTAAAGAAAATCTAGTAGCATATTTCCTTTCCCGTATTCAACATGGATATGGTACTAAGCCCATTGACGATACTTTTCCTGATGAACATCTATCTTTTGTATCTTTTTAAACCCCTTGGTTTTCAGATATTGCCAATTATTTAGCAACTGGGAAATTACCAAACCATTTGCCCCCACATGAAAAGCATCATATTATAGTACAAATTTCTAATTATTCATGGGTTGATAATGACCTCTTCCTCACCGGTAGAGATCTTATTAGTCGACGATGTGTGTGGGATGATGAAATAACATACATCCTCCATGCATTCCATGATGGACCATGTGGAGGACATTTTTCTGATAAGAGGACGACATATATAGTATTGCACTCTCGTTATTACTAGCCGAGCATTTTCAAGGATTCTTCCAAATATGTTAAAGGTTGTGATAGTTGCCAAAGAATGGGTAGAACTATGTCATCTGATCAGATGCCATTACAACCCCAAGTCATGATTGAACCTTTTGATAAATGGGCTCTTGATTTTGTAGGACCAATTTCTCCCATGTCTCGTAAAAAGAAGTACATCCTCGTTTGCACAGACTATGTCACCAAATGGGTAGAAGCTAAATCTTTGTTTAGGGATACATAGAAATTAGTAGTAGAATTCATATATGAAGAAATATTCACCCAGTTTGGTGTAACTAGAGAAATTTTCATAGACAAGGTTCCCAATTCACTTCTAAATTAATGAAAGAACTTACTGCAAAGTCTGGCATCATACATTGCAAGTCTTCACCTTATCACCCTCAGGATAATGGCTAGGTAGAGTCAACCAATAAAGTATTAGAATCCATTTTAACCAAAACCATTCACTTACATCATAAGGATTGGGCATATAGACTCCTAAAGGCCTTATGGGCCTATATGATAACATGGAGAAAAACTACCAGACATACCCCCTATGAATTAGTGTATGGAAAACAAGTCCTTTTACCTATTGAATTTCAAGTTAAGACCTTTCGTATGGAAGGACAATTAGGCATGGATTTGGAGGAAGCACAGAAACAATGAGTGTTACAGATTAATGAATTAGAAGAGATTAGACAAGATGCACTCCAAAGAACCATGCTAATACAGAATCAACAAAAGAAATGGCATGATAAGTTTATTAAGAAAAAGAAATTTAAGAATGGACATTGGGCACTACTATTCGATTCACGGTTTAAAAATTTTAAAGGAAAATTAACCACTCGTTGGATGGGACCATATGAAGTAGTTACAACTTTTGACAATGGGTCAGTAGAACTTAGGACAATTAATGGTTCACAAGTTTCCTTTGTAGTAAATGGACATAGACTTAGACTTTATCACTAACCAACATCTAAACAAGATTTCAAATAGAATGTTTTGCAGCAGAAGGAAATGGAATTGGTTGAAGGGGAGATTATTCCTCCTCCTCGTGATATTTAAAAAAGTATTTTGGGTTATCATCACTTGTATATACGTAAATATAAAGTTTGTTTCTTTGAATAAATAAGAGTCACTTTTGAGAAATTACTTGCAAGGGACTCTTTTCCTTTTTATAATGTTATGTATGTTTTCATGAATAAATTGAATCATCTAACAAGTGGTTTGCAGTTTGATTACAAGTACTTTATCTTTATAAGCACCTCATGGAATATTATTTGGAAAAGGGAAGTACAGTAAAAGATTCATGAGGTATATTGTTGGAGGACCTAGTCGACTAGCCAGCTAATATGACTAGATGAGTAACTCGATTGGTCGACTAATTAGAGATTAGGTCGGCCACCTAAGGTCGTGTCAGTTGACTGAACCGACAGGTAGTTATTTGTAATTGTTTGTAAATGATATATATTAGGATATTGAGCTAGATGTGAAGGCAGTTCAGTTTTGTGTATTTGTATGAACTCATCTGTTATAATATAATCTGTTATTCTTACACTTGTGTTCTTATCTCTTGTCTCTGATATGTCTGTATGCTTATAAATGTGTATTATTGGTAACCCTCTGTGATCCGTGAAATTACAACATTGGTTTAATTTCCGGTAGTACATATATGAGATTAATAAAAGCAGATGATGTCAGAGCAGGAAATTAAGGATTGGTGGGAGTGTAAGATAGCAAATTATTTGAAGAATTATGCATGAAGAAACAAATTAACGACTGCTCAATCCAAAAGAAAGATTCTTTACTGACACCCATGAGAAGTTCATAGAATCAGTACCCCATCTCTTGAAGAATCTTCTGGATGAAAAAATGGAAGTGAATAAAGAACAACAACTACTATAGAAACTGATTCAAGGGGGAAGGAAAAACCTGTCGGAGTGGTTTGAAAAGATCACCAATTATTTTTGCGAGGAGCAAGCTATAGAGGAAAGAACTTCGATAGAATTCGTTCAAAATAAATTCTATACAGACCTTACTGAATAGTTCTTGTTCCCCTTATCGACCTTACTGTTCAATTTTGTGATAGAAAAATGAGTGGTTCATATTGTCGAACCTCATCCATTACTATGCGAACAACCACAAAATACTAATTGGGCAGAAAAACAAAAGTAGTGGAAAAAATTCATTGTCGAAAGGGAGTGGGAATAATTCCTAAGCAAGTAAACAGAACTATTCGAGCTTTCTAAAGCATCGGGTAGGAAATGGGGGGGTAGTTGGTTGTATGTCGGGGTAAAAGAAAGGGATTTTAGTCGACTCAACAGAGGTACCATCACCAGCAATGAAAAGTCGACCTAAAAAGGAAACTGAACTGACAATGATACACAAAGGTACGATGGATTTACAGAAGATAGAGAGGTAGAAGAGGTTGAAAAGGAGGTAATAAAGAAGAGAAAGTGCTATAGCACTGCAAAGAGGAATGAGTACTAGGGTGGTAGACTGAGAAAGAAATCCACAAGAGTCGGGTCATGACCGACAGGAAAAAGACGTAGATCAAGAAGCGTCACCCATGGAAGAAGATCTGTGGATAAAGCAGTGAGAAGCTCTCCAAATATAAGTCCCTCAAGATATAAGACCTCTATCTCCAACGAATCCGAGTACTAGAATACAAGCCATTATCGAAGAGGACCTTAGACTAAGATGACGACTAGAGTCGACTAGATGATGAGGTAAATAATGATAATCATCTACTTATCCGTCAACCAGAAGAAGGAAACTGGGTCACGCTTTAGGCGTACCCTTCCAATCGAAGTATCCATTTACTTTACCTGACACATGAAGGAGCACCCCCTTTTCCAAATACAACTTTAGAGAATACAGAAAAATATGACCTGCAGACAAATAATTGTAGTTGGACATCGACAACAGAAGTCCACCCTAGCTGAATGTTTGTCAGAGAAGAAACAACAAACAAAAAAACTAACGAAAACAAGAGTTCCATCGATAATAGTTCTGCACAAAAATATAAACAAAACATCCCACTACCCCCCCCACCACCACCTCCTGAAGAAGACAACAACAACGAATCTGAAATGGGTCATAGATTAGTGCATATCCCTCTATATGAGGGCGACGAAGATCGCAGATGACATTGGTTCATCTATGAGTCGACATGGGAGGCCAACCAGGTTATAGCAGAAGACAGATAGATGGGACAGTTCACTGGTGCATTCAAGAAAAGAGCTCTAACTTGGTATATGGCCTTTTTTGAGAGAACCCCCAATGCATCCAAGGCAGAAATTAAAACACAATTCCTATCATTCTTTAAAACTCGAGATGCTAAACATATGGCAGCTAAAAATTTAAAAACAACTTCGCAAAAACTAGCAGAATCCGCCTGAGAGTATGACAAACGTTGGAAGGATCTTCTCAGCTAACTTGACTACGTAATTGATGAACAACTGCTAATTCAGTGGTTTCTTGCAGGTCTTTCATAGAAAATTCAGCGGCATATAATCCTAGAGACATTCAAAACATATGAATATGCGCTTACTAAATCCTTACAAATAGAGATGGATGAATACTTCCCGGCATATCCCATGGATAATAGACTGGAAGAACAACTCAAGATCATGTAGAAATATTTAAAAGAGGTAAACCTTAAGAGTCAAGACATCTGGTGCATGAAATGCTCAATGGCCGGACACTTGAAAGATAACTGTTGATAGGACATCAACCGACAAGAAATTTGATTTGTGCAAACAAAATGTTTTTGTGACATTTTCCAAGAGCATGGAGAGCACACCACAAAATATTTCCCATTCAACATGAAGAACGGTAAAGCATCATGGTGTGAAATCTGTGAAACTAAAAATCATACCAACGTCGACTGCCCCTTGAATCTAAAAAATTGACAAAATTACAAGGAAGTCTATCAAACAAACGCAGTTGCACAGAACCATGAGAACAATCAATGAACCAATGCTCAAAGTCAACAAAATAATCAAAGGTATGATGGTCTTCGATATGAGCGTTGGTTCGACAACCGACATGGATGATATGGAGGTCAACGTCGAATCTCTGGGAATCGCGACACCCAACCATGTTGGCCCATCTAATGTTTCATGTGCTACAAAGAAGTTCGCCATTACACAGACTGTCCATACAAGGAAAAAACTGACTTGAAATTCTGTGCTAGTTGTGGAGTAGGGGATCACTCATTAGAGGATTTCCCTACTATGCTTGAAAAAATAAATAAAAAGAAAAATGTTAATGTCTTGTCGTGCGTACAAAAACATGATATTGTCAATATAAATAATTTGAATATAGTAACACGACTAGGGACAAAAATTGGGAATGATAATCCACGAATAAGTAAAATAAAAGCAAAGAATGATTATCCTGATCTAGTTAAACAAAAACAACTGTATAAAGATGCAACAAATGTATTTAGAGAATTTGCTCAACAGGAAGAAGATGGCGATAATCGACAAGACACAATAAAAGAAATAATACACTTAGTAGCAAAGGATAAAATAGTATCTCAATTCATCGATTTATTTTACAAAATAAAATACAACAATAACACCGAAAAATAAACAAAGAATATCTGCAGCCTAAACCAAAAAGATAAAAGTGATGCTGACCCACTTGTCGACCTAGAAAGTCAAGGATACCATGTCCGACAAGTTGTGCTCAACTTCGGATCACAAGTAAACATTATGACTCATGACACTTGGGAACAGTTGGGCAGACCTCGATTATACGAGTCAGGCATATACCTGAAACTAGCTGACCAAGGACTGATTGAACATATCGGAGTCTGCAAAAATGTCAACACAACAATAAAAGGAATATCGAATAAAGTTGACTTTGAAATTATTGACCCTAAGGAAGGATCCAGCTGCTTCCTAGCGTTAGTAGGTCGACCTTGGGGAAGAAAAATGAAAGCCTCGATATTCTTGGACAAGGAAAGGATAAAATTAAAAGGGAATAGAAAAAATTCATAGTCACCCATCCATCCATCCCAAGGAGAACCTTGGATAGAACCTATTGATGAAGAAGCAGACATTTGACAACTATATTAGATCCAAAAGAACAAGGACTACACAAAACCTAATATCTATGGTGAAATGCACTTAGGGAACCAAGATTCAGTAGGGTACAATTTAGATGCAAAATTATATGATTGGGAAGTCAAGAACTATGAAACAAACGCAAGAGGACGCTGGACCATTCAAAAATTACAGAAGAAACCAGTCAAATAGTGCACATAAAGAGAATCACCAACTATGCACATAGAGCAAGTATCTAGGAACATTGGTGAACATGTCTGACTCCAAAGTCTAGCGAAAACTTTCACAGGACAAGCTGCTAGATGGTGGCCCTACCCTTCAATCAAGACTACAGACATGGACAATATCTTTGGCTTATTTTATAGAAAGATTTGGAAGAAAGAACTTAACCAACCAGCCCCAAATACCTATATTTATCCAAGGACATGATCCAGAAGAACACATAAGAACATGTGAAGAATAATGGAGAAGACTTGGATATAAAGATGAATGCACATGGCCACACCTATTTCCATCAATGTTATCAGACTTACCAAATAAATGGTACAAAATGGAAGAGGCCCAAGGTGAAACATTCCTTTGGCATGAACTAAGAGATAATTTTATCAAATATTTCGGCTTTATACCATAAGATAAAAACTTGATCGAAACTGCAAAACAAATAAGGACATTTGTAGAACCGATAGAGAACAAAACCCTAAAACATGACCTAATGAGAGTAAAATGAAATAATATACAAACGAGGACAATACCATAGTCAAGAAGACTACATATGGAAAATAAAAGTCTGGAAGGAAAAAGATTTAGATGGAAATCAAACCATGCCGAAATGACAAAACTAATTCGCACAGTACTCAAAATCGAGACATCGGACAAAGAAGACACCGATCAAATGATTGTAGCATTATTTTCTACTACATTTTCACAGTTTAAATAAGGGCGTCAACTAATCAATGAAACAAGAGCACCTAAATGGTTAGACGCTAAAGTGAAAACTAAAGAAGTCAACATATAAAAAGATGCTCGACCAAAAATAGCAAAAAATGGAGACTACTGGACTGAAGCAGAAACAAAAGAGATAGTAAATATACTAAAAGAATTTTAGGATGTATTTACTAGAGACTATAAGGATCTCAAAGGTATAGTACATGAAATAGGTGAAATGAAGATCGACATTAAACCTGATGTTCGACCTATAAATAAAACACCATATAAACTAGCTCATAAATACAAAGAGATAGTTAAGAAAGAGATTGATAACATGCTTGCAGCAGGAATTATCTACCCTATTAACCAATTAGAATGGGCAAGTCCAATGGTTGCTCAACCAAATAAACATGATCCAACCAAGCTAAGGATCCGTGTCGACTTCAAAGAACTCAATAAAGTTACACTAATAGACCCATTCTCGACACCTTATGCAGATGAAATATTAAATGAGGTCATAGGACATGAATGCTACCCATTTACATATAGATTATTAGGTTATAATCAAGTACCAATAGCCAAAGAAGACCATAAAAAGACAACATTCGTATGTGAATTTGGATCATTTGCTTACAGGGTTATGCCTTTTGGACTAAAAAATGCACTTGCAGTATTTTCAAGGATTGTGATTAAAACATTTCAGGAGTACATTTACAAAACAATGGCAGTATATTTCGATGATTGGACAATATACTCTATGCTGAAATACCATTGCAAATGTCTAAGGCTTATGTTGTAACGATGCAGAAAAATCCAACTATCTCTAAACATTAAGAAATGCATATTTCTAACTCTTATAGGGATACTATTAGGACACATTTTGCTGTAAAGAAGGTATTAAGGTCGACTTCACAAAAATAAAAATTATCCTCGACTTAAAACAAAGGTGAATCCAAAACAAGTCAAGGTACTACTTGGTCATATAATATATTACAGAAAATTCATAAGACACTATTCATATATGGCATACCCACTGGAAGAATTGTTAAGAGAAGACCAGGAGTTTAACTAGATAGAGGAATGCAACATATCATTTGAAACACTAAAAATGAAGTTATTCGAAGCACCCATTCTAAGATTCCCAAACTGGTCGAACAAATTCCACGTACACATCGATGCATCAGGCTTGGCAATAGGAGCAATCCTAACTAAACCAGGAGATGACACATTGGACTAACCTATAGTTTACAGTAGCAAAAAATTAAATAAAGCAGAAAGAAACTATTCGACAACAAAGAGCAAAGCATTAGGAATGGTCTTCGCACTACAGAAGTATTGACACTACCTACTAGCTAAGCCGTTTATCTTTTATACTCACCACCAATCACTAAATACCTAGTCAATAAACCCTTACACCATGGGAGAATTTGTCGATGGCTACTCCTATTCCAAGAATTTGAATTCAAAGTTGTTGTCAAGACCAGAAAATTAAATGTCGGACCCAACCACTTATCA
Organism: Pseudotsuga menziesii; assembly: GCA_001517045.1. Lineage (NCBI taxonomy): Eukaryota > Viridiplantae > Streptophyta > Pinopsida > Pinales > Pinaceae > Pseudotsuga > Pseudotsuga menziesii. The sequence goes on along the minus strand of LPNX010100191.1, from coordinate 64,323 downwards.
CGAATCGACACAGGAGAGGAACCGGCAGGAGTCAAGGACGACCTACCGGATGCACATTTATTTCGAATAGAAGCAGTCCGAGTAGAATTAGAGGAAATAGCTCAGTTCTTAGAATATGGACATGCACCAGAAGGCATGAGTACGAAGAAGAAACAAATATTAGCCATGAAAGCTGCACCATATAGCATAATAAATGGATTCTTGTATAAAATGGGTATGGATGACATCCTCAGAAGATGTGTGCTAGAACATCAAAGAAATAATATTATGTATGAGGCACACTATGGAATGGAGGGAGGACATTTTCAAGCAGACACAACTACCAAGAAAATACAATAGTCAGGGCTATGGTGGCCGACACTTTACGAAGACTGCAAAAACTTTGTAAGCCAATGTGACAGATGCCAACGACTAGGCCGATCTTTGTATAGCATAGAAATGCCATTAATATTAGTAAACCCAAGTTTGACATTTTAAATTTGGGCCCTCAAATTCATAGGACCATTTCCTATACCAAAAAAAGAACAGGCGCAAGGTACATAATAAACGCAGTAGAGTATGTAACCAAATGGGTAGAAGCAGAACCAGTCGACACATGTGCCAGTGAGATAACTAATAAATTAATCTATGAAAATATAATCACTAGGTTTGGATTTCCACTAACCCTGATCAGCGACTAGGGTTTACACTTCATCAATAATACAATTAAGGCACTGACAGACCAGTTCGAAATCGACCACCGATGAAGTACAACTTATCACTCTCAGTCGAATGGAGCAATTGAGGTATTTAATAAAAAACTAACAAAAGGCCTGAAAAAAATATCTAACACTGACAAAGATGAATGGGATGAAAAGATACCTGCAGTACTATGGGCGTACAAAATAACATACAAGCATTCAACCGAACAAACACCATTCTGACTAGTTTATAGACAAGAAGTAGTAGATTCAGTACATTTTTTACAACAGACAGCTATTATCACAGATATTTTACATGTCGATGTCAAACAAGGAATAAATGATCAACTGATACAATTAATCAAACTAGAAGAACACCGACTGATTGCTTTACAACATTAAGAAATCCAGAAACAACAGCAGAAGGCATGGCATGATCGTAACATCAAAAACAAGAACCCGTCGGTAGGTGACTTGGCCTTATTATACAACAATCGAGTAAAAGGAAAACCCAAAAATCTACATACTGAATGGATGGAACCCTATGTTGTCGAAGAGATTCATCCCAGTGGATCAGTCCGACTAAGGACGTTACAAGGCATAGTATTTCAGAAACTTGTTAATGGAGCCCGACTAAAGCAGTACAATAACTAAAAACAATTAAAAAAAAAATATAATGACCATAACGGTTAGACAAAAACTATAAAAATCTGAAAAAAAATCAAAAACAAAACCAATACCATAAAACCAAGATGACAGGAAATCAACATTTCAATAGTTGACATTACACCCACCGACATACCACCATCGACCGTTCTCAGGATCGACATCTACCAACGACCCTGAAATTCATGTCACGCCTTCATGAATATGAGCGATGAAATAAAATCAACATTAATGCAAACTCAAGTGATTGCACTGGACCATCACGTCCACCATTAATACACCCATTGACAAAAATGTCAAATGCATCACCTATAAATACTAGACAGGGAGAGGATCATTTACAGTATTTTGAACAAAGAGAGAAACTGAGCAAATAGAAAACCAAGAACCAAGACACCCTAAGAAAAATCAAACACTGAATCGACAGAATGGCACCAAAACAAACCAAAGCAGAAGCCAAGACCAAGGAAATACAATCTACTAAGACCCCATTAATGAGGAGGATGAGGAACATAAAGAGTGCAAAGGTTCAAGAGACCTTATGGGTGAAAACATGGGCTGAGATCAAGGAATGGGCCTATGTTGACAAGAAAATAACACCAGCTGCGGAGAATATAAACAATAGTACTATCATGAACTACATGAACACACCGTTCATGGAAAGTTTTAGAGGTATGAAGAAAACAACAGTTAAATTCATCATCAATCGATACCATAACGGTAGATTCTAGTTCAACAAGCTAGTTGAAATATCTGGTGAAGTAATATATAAACTGATTGGTTTATCCAACCATGGTGACCTAGTACCAGTCGACATAAAAGAAGGACTAGTAGAGCAACTTACTGGATCACCATCGAAAAAAAACTCAAAACGGATAATGATTAGCCAAATACAAGCCCAAATGCCACAAATTGTGGCTAAAATCATAGCAATGGGGCTTACACCCATAGGTCGAAGAAGCGACCTAGAATTGGACATGTTAGAAGCAGTGGGTACCATTGCTAACATAGGGAAAATATACAATTGGGATGAGTATGTCACCGACATGCACAAAGGGATCTGTGAGAAGTGTTAGGAGTTGGGAGGGACTATAAGGTTCCCATCCCTTATAATATGGATAGTAATGTACTACTTGTGCCCTATTGGGGACAAGCAGTTCCAAGAACCCACAAGATTCCATATGTGGAGATTCAATCCATTCACCCAAACTGGAACACTGAAGGAATTAGCAAATGAAAAAATGCTATTGGAAAACTGGTTCCAATAGCTTGAAATCCAAACAACCAGATGGAGGGTGCCCCAGAACATCCTACGAAGTCTTCCAAAGATTGCACATATACAGCTGGAACTGGACAATACTACCGTATGGTATATGCATGGTGCTAAAACAAAAGCAAATACTCTCGACTACTACCCAACAGTGGAAGAGATTTTTAGAGAGTTAGGTCGACAGTCTGGCATGAAACTAACAATACTAGCGAGAGCCAAATAAGGAACCTTAGTAATAGAAGAACCAATCATAAACAAAGAAAAAGAATAATAATATGAACTTTGGCTATACATCAGCACATTCATGTCGGAGGAAACACCCGTAGAAGACACTAGTTGACTGCAGATTACTATTATACCACCGATAGCCTAAAGGGAAGGGACACAGACAGAACAACAGGTAATTAAAATAGCTGAGCAAAATGTCGGCTCAAATCAAGAACATGGGGGAGAAGAAGGACCATAGGTTGACACATAAACTAAAAACCCTAAATATGATATAACCAAAGAAAACATCTGCAAACTAATAAAGGAAATATTAGCCTGAAGGAAGAGGATAAAATCCTAGGAATAGGGACAATGGAAGGGAAAGTGCAATCTTATCATCATGGAATCATCAGAAGATGGAGGAAAATTAGCAGCCATAGTTTTCGATATCATAGATTATGCCGCAACAAATAAAATCCGAGTGGAAGCACAGTTCTAGAAGTTTGTTGAAGCAGGAGCACAACAAGGTCGACCGAAAAAGGCAAAAAGCACAAACACCTCCACAGCCAAAATTTCTATAAACTTATTTTCAACACCTCCACCTTTGTCTCTGACTCAAATAACACAGAAATAAAATCCAAAGCTTCCTTCAGTAATCCTAGTCAACATATGCAAAAATTCTATGCCAGAAACCTTGAAGGAAAGGTTCGATCGTGACAGAGACTTCCAGGTGTACATTGAAAAACTGCCTGAGTTACTCACTTATGTACAAAAGATCACCACCAAAGATCCTCTGTTTGAAACTGGTGGATCTAGACTACCCATCCCTGAACCGAGCCAAATACCCTATAGGCTGAGGACTATGCCAACTTTAAAATCAACACTTACAAGAAACCCTGACAAGACAACTAAAGTTGTTGCAAGTCAAACTACATCCACCATCCCAACCAACATCAACAACCATCCACCAACTAATGAACTGACATGAAATGAGGAAGAAGAGAACATGGATGAAATAATTTGAGAGATTGATGAACTATTCTCCGACATCCCATAAGGTTCACCCCCACATATTGACGAGCCATCACCCGAACACATTTTCACTAATACAATCACACCCGACCATTCACCATCACCACCACCACCCCCGAACCAAGAACCTACAAACGAACTAGCTGCACCTGAACCACCTCCACAACAACCATTAGTACCAACGACATCTACATTTGGACCATCTATACAAAACCCACCGGATACATACCCAACAACAACACTCATCCTAAAGACCTAACCAGATGTTCCCCTCACCACTTCAGGTCAACAACCGGACAACCCAGTGACAGAAATTCTCACTCTTACAGGTACACAGTTACAGTAGCAAGAAGAACAAAAGCATAAGAGGAATATAGATAAAAATAAGAGGGACCATTATCCCCAAGCGACAATGGTTCACATCAACCAACTTTGGTCGACCACTGCGGTCGACGTGACAAAGCTGAGGGATGGAGAGTTGGGACAACTCTTGGAAACCCTTGATATTGAAGCAAAAACTAGGAGCCAGAATGGACGCAAGGATCTTGATGACAATCAAAGAGAACAAGTCGAGTTCCTAAACAAGTGCAAAAACCTTGCATAGTGTGTGATACCAGGACCAACAGACGTTGACACCGACAAACTGCTAGAGGAATCCTATCAACTATTCAAAAGCATGGTGTCGGCACTACAGACACAGATGTGAAACACCAAAGAAGAGCAAAACGAAGAAACAACTCAACCACTAATGCAGCAACATACATATTTCTCCGAAGCTTACAAAGTGCTTCAAGATCATATGGAGGATTCGGTCATCACAGAAGGAGTACTATGGGACTAGCCTGCCTATTATGGGAAAGTATTCCAGCAGACCCGATAGACACAATAGGACATCCAATCATTGGAGAGGAGGAATAGCACATAAGAAGCACTCAGGAGCACCATTGAAGATCAAATCGTGCTTGAGACAAACAAACTGCAGAAGCTTGAGTGACAAGCACACCAGTGGGTGCAACAAAAAGTTCTGAGCTTAGATAAATTATAAATCATCTATCCGCAAATGAAACAACTTCTAAAGATGGCAAAAGAAAAAGAACAGTTTTTGGGTCCCGACATGGAAAGGATAGAAGACCTTTCCATTCAAGAAAATATGTTGACATTGTTAAGCCTTACAACATTAACAATCGACATCCAAAAAGTATTGCAAAGTTGGATAGAATTCCAACATTAGCTGGCTATGACAGCAGAAGCAATTGTCAAAGTTTATGTATAGAAATGGTCGACCATTTGACTTTACCGTCCATAAAATAATAAACAGATGAAATAACTACTTAGACAACCAAATAATTTTTTTGAGTATCTCCCTTGTTCTTTAGGACAAAGAACATTTTTGTTCGTGGGGGAGATGTTGGAGGAGCTAGTCGACCAGCCGACTAAGTTGACTAGCCAACTAAGTCAATCAATCGACTAATTAGATATTAGGTCAGCCACCTAAGGTCGTGTCGGTTGACTGAACCGACAGGTAGTTATTTGTAATCATTTGTAAATGATATATATTAGGCTGTTGAGCCAGATGTGAAAGCAGTTCATTTCTGTGTATTTGTATGAACTCATATGTTATAATATAATCTGTTATTCTTACATTTGTGTTCTTATCTCTTGTCCCTGATATTCTTGTATGCTTATAGATGTGTATTATTGGCAACCCTCTGTGATCCATGAGATTACAACATATATTAACCTTTCTTGGGGTACTTTTGAAATTTGCAGCTTATAGTGACAAAAAAAAACAATTCTTTGTATATCATTCTTAACCATCCCTTCTATGATTCATATGGTTTTTGGTATTTTTCTTCAGACATGTATATTTCTGATTTTCTCTTTTGAATAGTTGCTTGACATACCTACTTTCATTATCACATTTTTCACAATCTCATCTTACACCTATGGATTACTAGTTCATCCTATACTTGTTATCAAAACTTGTCTCTCAAATATTTTGGTGATAACTTGAGAGTATGTGGAATTTTTTCCATTGGGGAACATTACTTATCTTTTATGAAGAAGAAGGACTGTAAGGACAAAGAACAACTTTAATTGATTCTCTTTTGACATGATTTATGGTTAATTCCATGAAAAGTTACTTGTGAGTTTATTTTACAAAATTTAATTATTTCTTTAGAAGGGATTAACACGCTCTACTACCAATCAAATTCCATATAATTAATATCATTATACAAGGAAAACCTGCTAGGGTATTGAACAGGCCTGCTGGAAGCGGAGAGATTCTAAGTAATAACTTAAAACAAGGAAGCTTGATAAATGCAACTAAACCCATCGGGGTACTGAACAGGCTCGCTAGCAGTAGGACTATGTTTGCATTGTACCAAGGTAAACCCATCGGGTAGTGAACATGCCTGCTGGAAGTGGGGAAATATTGGGTAAAAGAGATCTGGTTAATTCACCACTATGCACATGGTTCGTAGAACAATGATAATATAAAGAAAAAATTTCAGAATTTATGAAAACACATGTCAATGGCGATTGTTTATAATGTCATTTGAGAATGGCTGTAAGTTTGGCTTGGACCCAACCCTCTAATTCAACAAATACCTAGCATTCCATTATCGTAGAAATGGGACCCATAGCTATAAATCTCACACACTCTCGGGTAAACTCAAAATGTTTTCTGATGACAAGATATCTTTAGAATGAGGCATGGATGACTAGGTTTTCCTATGGCAATCTTTCAGTTATATTATCATCATTCAAGTGGTATTTCTAAGCAATGTTATATATTTTTTATGAATATAAAAATCTGAATCATTTCCATTGACTAGTTAGTTTTTCTTTTTAATAACAACATGATAAAACTCTTTAATTTTATTATCTGGAATAATCAATTCTTCTCTCTTGTATGGATTGAGGACATGCCATATCTTTGGTTTGGGGGAGGATTATGGAAGATTAGACCATTTTTATTTTCATTATTTATGACAGATCTATTTATCTCTAACAAATGATAAGCGTTTTCAGGATAATGTAAGCAGTGGAAATTGGTTATAGCATATTTTCACAAAAAAATCAATATGGAGGACTGTATGAAGGATCAAATGATAGTCCAAATGAAATACGAAATGACAATCTGAATAAAACATTGTGATATTATAAGCACTTAAGATTAAAATTTTCCAACCAAATTTTTGTTTTTTGGCAAATAGTTTTTACCTCCATGTCGACGTGATTTGACCTTAGAAGCTTTTTAATCACCATTTCAATGTTAGTAACCCTATCCTCTTACTCAATCACACATGTAAACTATCAAATGACCGATCTTCTTCTTAATCAAGGTTATGATTGTAAATACGATTTATGCCTTCATGTCATATGTTCAACCTATCCAATGTTTTACTTTGGACATGGTTGAACTAATTACAAACCTTATGAACTCACTCATTTATGCATATGTACATTGATGGACCTCAAGGTTCGCTATGATATCATGATCTCTTAAAGTAGGCCGAACTTCTTGCTATTCCATTGTTTTCATCACCATCATTTATGTAGAGTTGTTTTAGCCACTTTTCTTTCTTATACCCTCTACAAAAATCCTCTATCCTAACTATTGAACAATGTCGAATTGTTTCAAACCTAAGAGCTATTAAGTGAAGACTATCGAAGAACTCAACAAAGTCATTAAATCTTCACACAAATAGTTGCAATGAAATATATTCTATTTTGAAAGTACAACCCAAAAAACTGAAGTTTAAATTACCTCCTTCATCTTCCAAGTTGAAGGAAGCTGCTAGCCCAGCTCCGCCTTCTTCCTAAGTTATCTTTCTTTTTGCTCAGTGGGACCTAGCATTTCTTTGGTTTGGGGGAATGTTGATCCAAACTTTATTATCATTTTTGGCAATTAAATTGCATGTTTAAACATGTGTTTTGCCATCTTTTTGCATATTTTATGTCATGCAGATCACGATTAAGCCCCAGGTACGAACGAATTTGAGCTTTATGGAAACATTGTTTATTATTATCATTTTATGATTTTATAGATTAAAATTGACATTATTTGGAGCGCATTTGATATATTAATTTATATATGCATTTGTTTCCAGGTTAAAACCCTTGGACGAGCTAACAACAAACATGCATTCAACTAGATATGCGCATAGCATGTCCACCTTACCATCCAACTCGCTGATTAGATTGCACGATAGTCATTGGCAGGTTTCTAGGCATTAAAATGTTAGCATGATATTGATTTAGTGTGCCAACAATAGAAAATGCATCCTAGATATGCGTGAGCATATCCATCTTACCGTCCAACCCAGTGTTCAGTTCGTTGATCCAACCGAGCGTTGTTGATGACAGATTCTGAGTGTTAAAGAAAGAAATGATTTGAAAACTACCTATCGTCCACGCATATGGGTGATAAAATGGTTCTTATTCTAGAAGACTCACCAAGCATCCTCCTTCACTCGACACCACACCACCAGTCCATGCTAAGAAGAACCCCCACGCTACATCATGCATCAGGAAGAACTAACGCATGATGGGAAAGGAAGGATGTTGTTGGTTGGCATTTGGTTAGTTGATAGCAGTAACGATTGACTAAATTTAGAGAGAAGTTGACCACTGAAGGGTCGAATTACTCACCTCTGTAAACATTATGTATATAAACGCCTCCATGCGAAGATCTAAAAGGTTGTTGATCAATTCATTAGTTAGACAATTAGTTTTTGAAGAGAAAGAACACTATACTTTTGTTCCTTATTTTTAATAGAAGTTGTATGTTCTGTTGTTTATGATCGTGTTCGTGTAAGCGTTAGCCAGGAATCACCCCTGATTGCTGAGAGGGCCCCTCATAAACCAGAGGTTTCTTGTCTTGTGTAATTTCGTTATCTTTTTTTTTGTAGTTAGTATAAGTTTGATTTCTAGTTTTTTTTCATTCAAATTACTATTTCATTGTTTTCTGTAATGCATTAACATAGTTTTATTTCCAAACTTAAATATCTAGTTGTGCGCATAGTTTGTTTTCTATTTGCTTTCCAGTCATTTCATTTCCAGTTTTATTGTTCAATTTTATATTGACAAGCATATAAAATAGATTGCTTTTATCAAGTTAAAATAGATTCAATTATGTTCATTTCTTTTATGTTATAAGTTCATTAAAGTTAAATTTCTGTTTGTTTCATGAGTGTAATACGCAATGATTTATTTTTATGCATTTTTTTAAGATTACGTCACCGTCAAATTTGATCATTAAGTAGGTTCATTTATTGTCTCTATACATTGTATTTTCATGTGCACAAATTCAGCTAAAGATTAGATCGTTTAGGTTGTTTTTTGTTATTTTAGCTGTGCAGACTATCATTTAGATAGCCTGTTTAAATTGTCATTTTGTCACCCCTTTCAGACCTACAGTTCAGTCTGTCATCTAGTCCGTCATTTCATTTTTAGTGTTTTTAATATGATTTGAACGTCTGTAAAGATCGGTTTATTTAGTTTTTAAAGTATGTTTGACTCTAATAGTTAGATGATAGTTCTATTTAACATTAAGACTAAAAGTTAGATTGTTTTATATTATTTATTAAAGTTTAATCCTTTCACCTTGAACATGTTTTGAGTTGTGTTATGTTTTGTTTCTTTTGTTTGTTTCTGATTCCTTTGACTAATACTGTTATACTGTTTTGTAATCATGCCTTTGGATTTATTTATTTGTTTGCATGTAAAACTTAGTATTATAAGTGTTATCCTTAGGAAAGTATACTAGTACCTTGTAGATTGCCCATAGCAATAGAAACAGTTTCCTTTTTCACTGTGTGATTACCGAAAGAGACTTGTAGGATATAATTCAAAGTTTTCTTTATTACATTTTGTACTTGCTTCTCCTATTAAGTTTTCTACTTGCTTCTCCTATTAATTTTTCTACTTGCTTCTCTTATTAAGTTCTCTTTATTAAGTCTTCCTTGCATCCTAGTTTTTCACTTGAGGAGTTAGTTGTTGATAGTATCCTTTTTCAATCAAAAGTTATTTGCTTATAAAATAAATTATCAGTCTAGCTATTGTAATTATGTTTCCTATATAAACTTTTTTTGCATAATTAGTTCTTGAAGTTATTCAATAAAACTTACTAGAAAGAGTACTTTTCTTTTATAGAAATAGTAGTGATTATATTCTTATCTTCTAATTATAGTATACAAAGTAGGGTAGATTAGCTTGATACTATTCCAGCCTGATGTTTTGTCCTGGTTCAATCACATTAATAATTAAGTTTATAGGAGTTTGAATTAGTTTTTCATTTTGAAAGATATTTCAATCTTTTGTTTTCTAAAATATTTACACGACAGCATAGGATTCCCTCTACCTTCACATATATTTTGTGTCAACTCTAATCCTACCATCCCTGGTCGATAATTAAATATTAGGTGAATTTATCAAGATGATATAACACCCAACAACCCTAACAAAAATAAATCCCTCATGGAATCGTTGATTCCCAAAACGCTGAAGAATATTTGACAATTCTTAGTTATGGAAGGGTAATACCGAAAGTTTGTTTGGAACTATAGAAGAATAACATCTCCTCTAACAATGTTACTAAAGAAAGATGCATTTTATTGGACTATAGAGGAAACTCAAGATTGTCAACAACTCAACGAGGCCATGTGCAAAGTTCATGTTTTGGTGACACCATACTTCACAAAAACATTTATTTTGGAATACGACACTTTAGGAAATGGAATCGAAGCTATACTAATGCAAGAACGACACCCTATTTCCTTCACAAGTCATCCAATCAAGGGAAAGAGCTTGAAAATTCCCATTTATGAGAAGTAAATGTTGTTGATACTACATTACTTGAAGCAATGGCACCCCTACCTTATAGGGAGACATTTCAAGGTTAAAAATGATCATGATAGCCTTAAATACTTCTTGGAACAAAAAATATTTTTCAAAGAGAAAACATATTGGGTGCCAAAGTGTTGGATTTTTATCATTTAAGAAATATGATCTTAGTATCTTATCTGAGATAATAACATGCACAACAATAAACACAAGAGACAAGAGACACAAAGAATTTTCCATGGGAAAACCATAAAGGAGAAAACCCAGCAACTTCATCAGAGATAGAATGAGCACCAATGGCAGCAGTAAAAACATGAAAACATAAAGATGATCTCCAATAGCTTGGTCTCTCTCTCTAACTTGAGAGGGATTCTCCTCTCTCACTCATGATCCCCAGTGAGTGAGTGTGTGTGTAATAAATAGAGAGTATCACTCTCTATTTATATTCTTTCATTCGCTTAACATTTAACCCGATTATGCAAGCTTGAGTAATCATAACTCAGTCATGTAGGCTCGAGTAACCACAAATAGGGTACTAATGACCCGAATTGACATTAACTCAACCGAGACGACTTCTCTAGGAGAGTCTAATAACCCTAGTTCTCCACAATCGTGGGGACTTTTCCCTCTGATCAACAAGGAGGGTTAATCTGTATGAAATTACATGAATTTTTTACCTTATTGAATATCTCGATCGAAACATCGTGGCATGACATGACTCAATTACATTACAGATACTTCCCAGAATAAACATCGGGGTACAATACATAAGATATACAGGTGAATACATTTCGAAGTTATAAATACATCAACACTCCCTCTTAACTAGGAAGGTATTATCTTGACACAATTTATCAGCACAAGTCTTCTTATCTGTATCATTTGGATCATCATCAAGTCATCTTCATATTCAATTCATCTTCATCATCAATTCATCTTCATCGTCAATTCATATTCATATTCAAGTCATCTTCATCATCAAGTCCTCACTGGATCTAGATCGTCACTTGATCTGGATCATCATCAAGTCTGGATCATCACTTAATCTAGATCATCATCAAATTTAGATCATCATCAAAGCTGGATCATCATTGGATCATCATCATCATTGCTTCCGCTATCTCAATCAAATGGTGCTATATCTTCATTTTTCTTGTCATAGGAAGTTCTATAGATCCATCCCTTTTTCACGCTGGTTGTAGACCTAGCCTCTGGGTAGGTATTCAACATATTAAGCACTTATATATGACCATGGAATGAAACATGTCAGAAAATCCTGCCCAACACTTACATCTGACCCTGGGAGGAACACATCCAAGAACCATGTCAGAAAAGCACACGCAGCACTCACATCTGACTATGGGAGGAACACATCCAAAACCCATGTTAGAAAGTCCTAGCACTCACATCTGACCTCATCTTGTCAGAAAGGATTTGCACTTACGTCTGATCATGTGTAAACACATCACACTAGAATGGCTCTGCACTTACATATGACCATGTGGAAACACATCATGCTAGAATGGCTCTGCACTTACATCCGACCATGTGAGAACACATTGAATCGAAATGGCTCTTAGTCCCAGATTGAGTATTCCTAGTAGCTGGATAGGTACCTCCATTCTCCCAGAGAATGGCATTCAACACTTATATCTAATCATGTGGGAACACATCCCATAGTCAGCTTAGAATGGCTTAGCACTCACATCTACCATGGAAGGAACCAATCCTCTCACCATGACAGAATGGCTCAGCCCTTACATCTGACCATGGAAGGAACCGATCCTCTCACCATGTCAGAATGGCTCACAGACCCATCACTTCCCCTTGGAGGGAACCTTGATCTGGAGAACACCAAGTTTCTCCCTAAAGTATTCAAACTTCACTCTGGCCAATGGCTTAGTCAGCACATCAGCTATTTGTTCATTCGTTACAACATACTAGAGATTCACTACTCCTCTCTACACCATATTCCTGATATAGTGATATTTAATCTCAATATGCTTCGACTTGTCATGGAACACCAAGTTCTTAGACAACTTCACACAACTCTAGTTGTCGCAATGTATACTAGTAGCATCCAATTGGATATCAAATAAATCAGACAGTAGCTTCCTCAGCCGTACTGCCTCACAACTAGATAAACAAGATGCAACATACTCTGCCTTAGCTGTACTCAGTGCCACACAGGCTTGTTTCCTGCTAAACTAGGAGATCACACCTGATCCCATACTGAAGCAACATCTTGAAGTGCTATTTCTATCAATGGAATTACCTGCCCAATCTGAATCAACATAACCTTCCAGGTTAATCTTCTCATTCGCCTCATACTTGAGCCCATAATCAACTGTACCCTTCAGGTACCTCAAAATATGCTTTGCAGAAATCAAGTGAACATGTATTGGATCTGTCAAGAACTAGATGAAGGTGTTCACATCAAAGAAAATATCTGGTCTCGTATTCATCAGGTACATCAAGGACCCAATCATCTAATGATACATCATGGCATCAACCGCTTCTGATGAAGCATCACTCAATAGCTTCAGGTTTGATGCCATAGGTGTAGTCATGGTCTTGTAGTCCATCATCCTGAAACTATTCAGCATCTCTACTGCATACTTCTCTTGTCCCAGGGAGATTCCATCCACATTCTGCCACACCTTCATGCCTAGAGAGTAGTGCGTCATGTCCAAGTCTTTCATCTCAAACTCGGAAACAAGTATCCTTATTGAAACTTTAATGAGTTCCTCTTTTCTTTCAAGAACAAGTGATCGAAATATAACATGAGCATCACTGGTCTTCCACCTTCAACCTTGACAAAAAGGTTGGAATCCACTTTACTCTCGGTACATCCTAGAATCATCACTAAGCTGTCCATCCTATTGTACCATGTCGAACCTCAAGATCTTTTGTAGTCACTCTGTCTGAAGCAGAGCATCATTCTCTCTGTGTCTTGCGTACTCTATGCACTGAAACATTATGTACCAAAGTGAGAAGTAGCTTCCTCTACTACTAATATTCTATGTATCCATCTAGGATCACCGGATACCAAGATCCTCCATATTGAACCTTTTCAAAAGTTATTCTCACACTCGTCTATGAGCTTTTGATCCTCTATAGACTTTCATCTTCAACCTTGTAGCAAAGGTTCATATCTTCATCAAGCTCCTCATGTATGTGTTATCCCATGGGTTTCTTCTAAGCTTGTCCAAGCCCTGCTTTCATTTGCACACATGATTCTTCTTGTCATGTGTCTCAACTCCCACTGGATGCAAATGTCTCTTCATATTCTATGCCTTCTTTTCATGAAAAGCCTCGTGCTATGATTCTTTCCTTGTATCCCATGATGTTTCCATCTACTGCATGATGGAACTACAAAATTCCCTTCATGTATCGATACTGCATCCTAGACATCATTCTTATTGAACTGGTCTTCCCTTTCTTCTTGGTTACTTCTTCATAGATGAAAGGTTCTGCATCAATGATGTCGCTACATTCATCATATTATTCTTCATCTTGAACTGTCATCACTTGCTCTTCGAAACAAGCCTCATCCTGCTTTGCTTGTAGGTGATTTTACACTATCTTTGCTATAAGTCAAATGCATTAGTTGTATGGTTAGAAACATTTCATAAGGTATATTCATAATGAAATATTCTTTTGCATCAAGATATATGATTAAGCAACTATTTTAGCCAATACAACATTCATCCATATCTCACGGAAACTTTCTAGATGCCTTCCATCTCTACCAGGACAACATTGAGATTGTGCACTAATCCAATATGTCAGCAAAGAGGTTTCATTCTATATAAGTAGCAATGGAGAGTTGTATAGAACCATGAGCTACTTACCCATTACATTCATATTAGTAGTATACTGTCATTAATGTAAACATTCTATCATGCATAATACATCAACTGAATATAAACAAATGCATAACAAAACAATATCATGAAATGACAATTGAATACTTATATTTATTTTTTATGTGGTTAGACTCGTTGCTGAACCTTCAGCTTCATAATCTTCTTCATTCATCATTTCAGGTTGTTCTTTGATTTGAGATACCCTTGTAAAGTATAAGTGTATGGTCTCTGCATTCTGGATCTTCATATTCTTCAACTGTTTTCTCAAAGTCATCATATGATTTATGTTCTTCCCTTCAAATACTTGGTCAAGGAATCAAACATCTCTTTTAGTGTCTTTAGGGAAGACACTTGTGGTATAAGGTGATCATTGATTGAATCAGCAATGATCTTCTTGGCCTTGGCCAAGTTATTCTTATGTAAGGATTTTAGCCTCATCTCCCTCTAGAAATGGAACCTTTAAACTTATGTAGGTGTCCAATTCATTTCCTTCAAGAACTAGTGAGATCATATACTTCCATGCTTGAAGTTTGTCAACCTCACCAAGATTTTCATCAATCTAGTGTGATTAATCATCTTGAAATGAGAACCTCAACTGTAAATAGCAAAAGATTAGATCTTACCGATTTGAGATGCCCATCCTCGTTCTGGAGCTGGCTGATCTAGGGTTTGTTAGAGAAACCCTAATTTTCAAAACTTGGAATATTCAAATCTTATTAGATAGAATTATAGACCTCTTCAAGGCAATCTGTCCCATGTACTCCTTTAATAAAAACAGTGGAAGGAATCTCCTGGAACAGGAATCCCTAGTTTACCAATTTCTTCTGCATTGATGCCTGATGCTGTTTCTACGATATCTTCTAAAGTACTACTCCGCTATGTCTACAATTTTGTATTGAGGTATAATTTTTTGTACTTGTTCCAACACCATATATTTTATCAGAATTGGTTTGACCAATTGGTACTTATGAGCATTTTCCAAAGGTGACCTCTTTCAGGATTGTTCAGCATATGGAAGTTGTACGGAATTCCACGTGTCAATGTTTCCTCTTCTGGGTCTGAAGTTTTCACCATCAAAATAAAAATCCATGCCTGTTCTAGAACATCTTCATAAATTTCATTTGGACTTTCGTAGGCTGAGATATAGCAATTATCCGTAGTTGTTCTGTTTAGGGATGAATCCTAGAAGAGGCTAGAACCCTAACTTGGAGGAATCATATCTCCTATAATATAGAGAATCTTAGGCTTTAACTAGGAAAATTTGTAAATCAGGATTTTATTTTCAAACTGTGAAATTTTTGGCCCGTGATACTTTGGAAATCCTGAGATATAGCAAACTTACAAAAAATTATCAGTTTTAGTATTTAGAGTTTTTCCAGCCCGGGGTCAAACTAGGGTTTGACTTTCCCGGAGTTACACACAACCAAAAATATCAACCCAGGTCTCAAAAATTCGATTTTTATGAGGAGAGAAAATCTATGCTGGGCTCACTCAAAAAATCCTCTTCTATAAAAATCCCTAATTTCCCACACCAAAAACTGAAAATGGCGGAATCAAATTCCGCTTCGATAGAAAGATGCGCCCTTCAATGGAGGGTTAGCCTAGAATCCTTTTGCTAATGGATTGTGGAGAGAGACAAAAAAAGTAAGAAGCCCTAGCTTTTGCATCTTCACAGTTTCTTCTTCTCAGGTTAGCTTTGATACCATGTTAGATTTTTATTATTTAAGCAATATGATCTTAGGATCTTATCTGAGAGAATAACATGCCTAACAATAAACACAAGAGACAAGAGACACAAAGAATTTTCCTCGAGGAAAACAAAAAGGAGAAAAACCCACAACTTCCTCGGAGATAGAATGAGCGCCAATGGTAGTAGTAAAACTTGAAAACATAAACATGATCTCCAACAACTTGTTCTCTCTCTCTCTCTCTCACTTGGGAGAGCTTCTCCTCTCTCACTCATGCACCCCAGTGAGTGAGTGTGTCTGTAATAAATAGAGAGTCTCACTCTCTATTTATATTCTTTCATTCACTTAACATTTAACCCAGCTATGTAGGCTTGAGTAATCCTAACTCAGTCATGTAGGCTCGAGTAACCATAACTAGGGTACTAATGACCCGTGTTGACATTAACTCATGAGGGTCAACTTATCTAGGAGAGTTTAATAACCCTAGTGCCCGAAAACTATGGGGACTTTTCCCTCTAATCAATAAGGAGGGTTAACCTTAACTTAATTATGTGGACTATTGCCCCAACTTACAATGGAGGGTTAACATCAATGACTTTACATGACTTTTTTACATTATGAATCTCCCGATCGGAACATCGGGGCATGACATGACTCAATTACATTATATATACTTCCCAGAATAAACATCGGGGTACAAAACATAAGATATACAAGTGAATACATTCCGAAGTTACAAATACATCAACACAAAGATGTTGGGACATGACATTGAAATAATCTAAAAAAAGGGGAATAATTATGTTGTCGCATAGGCACTCTCCAAGAAAGATGAAGATGTTGAAGAATTACTCTACGATATATTGATTGTCCAACTAGACCCGGGATGAATGGAAAAATGACAAAGAAATACGGACATTGATTCGAAAGTTGCAACAGAATCCTAGTGCCTCTAATACATTCAGGTGGAAATATGACTTTCTATGGTACAAGGATCACTTATATCTTGGTAAGAGTTCCCAACTCAAGCAAAATGTACTTTTTGAATTACACTCCTCACCGATAGGAGGGCACTCAGGTTTCTTAAAAACCTACCACCAAGTAAATAAATTTTTTTGGGGGGATGGTCTTAAAACTGATGTTAAAAAAATTGTGACATAATGTTTGGTTTTCCAACAAAATATAGTGGAAACCATTAAGACCCTTGGTCTCCTACAACTACTTTCCATTCCAAGTCAAAGGTGGACAAAGGTCTCTATGGATTTTATCATAAGTTTACCAAAGTATGAAGTAAAGAGTGTCATCATGGTGTTTATTGATAGACTTACTAAATATGCACACTTATGTGCACTATCTCACCCCTTAAAAGCAAGCATGGTTGCCAATTCTTTTATGGAGGCAGTCCAAAAACTACATGGTACTCCAATTATTATAGTAAGTGAAAGGGATCCCATTTTCACTGGAAATTTTTGGACCGAATTTTTTTCTTGTTTGGGTACTCAATTGCCTCATAGCTCATCTTATCATCCTCAATGTCATGGACACACAAATATTGTAAAAAAATGTTTTGAAGGGTATCTTCGATGTTTTGCAATTGATAAACAAACACAATATGTTAAGTGGTTACCCTTGGTAGAATGGTGGTATAACACTTCCTTCCATACTTCAACAAAAATGACACCATTTATGGCACTTTATGGCTATCATCCACCATCCATCACATATTCACTAAGAGACTCCTCTAAGGTTCAAGTAGTGGAAGACCACATGAAGCATCAACAACAATTTCTTCAACTCTTAAAGAACAACCTGAATCTAGCACAAAAACAAACGAAACAACAAGCAGATAAACACCGTAGTGAACGAAGCTTTAATGTGGGGGATTGGATGTTTTAAAGACTACAACCGTACAAATAGATGTCCCTGAAGAGAAACAATAAGGATACTAAATTATCACCTAAATACTATGGTCCCTACAAGGTGTTGCAAAATATTGGTAGTATGTCCTACAAATTGGAACTACCATCTTCATGAGTCCATCTAGTTTTCCATGTTTCCTGTTTAAAAAGGTAATCAGTGACAAGCTACCAGTTCAAACGATATTACCATAATTTGATGGGGAAGTAAAAATCATCATGGATCCTGAAGAAATCACTAAAATAAGAACTAGACAACTTCGTAATCTATCAATTCTAGAGTATCTCATTAAATGAAAAAACTTACCTGCATAAGATCCAACATTGGAAGATGAGTCCTTTATTCAACAACTTCTAGAGGGGCATGTTAATCCCTTAATGATTTCACATCACCCCATATAGTGTGGAACATTACCCCCTATATTATGGTGCATTAAATATTATTTATGTCCTTTTGGGTCTATTAGTGGGATTATTAATTGTTATTGTATTTTAATTTTAGTCATCATTATATCTTGTCTTGTCTTGTGTACTTACTACATTGCGTAAGGAGGTTACTCATTTTTAGAGCATTGATAATTATCTTTATTCTTCATTGTTAAGGCATGGATTAAAATATAGACAATGATCAAAATACAGAAGACCATAGAAAAAGCTTGTGCAGATGCAATTTTCTATACAATAAAATCCTTTTTTCGTTGTTGCTAAATATATTTGTTGTTGAGAAATATATTTGTATTCGGATACTTAAAGCATCTATGCAAGTAAACAATATAAATTTTGTTGCTAAAGATGTAAACAAGACATTTTTCTAATTGCAAATGCCAGCATGCAATTTCTATCATTCCAGGATCTTTGATATAAAAAATTGACTACTTTCATATATTCGAACTAAAGTACGAATGAAACCAACTAGTCAAATGAGCATAATTCAATTGAGCATGAATTTCATTTCTAATCACAGGTATAAAAAACAATTTCGAAGATGTAGTTGGTCTTTGCTGGTTCTTTTTGCTTCTCCTATCTTGAGGAGGGATGCCATAGTGAAAGAAAACGCAATGCAAAAGGAGAAAGGGAGATTTTTCGCCATAAATAAAAAAATAGTGACCACATCAAGTTTGTATCAACATAGTCAAATCACAGGAACATGCATTAAGAATTTTTACAATGTCATTATTAGCGATTTAAACAATTTTTTAGAACACAACTACAAAGGCAGTGAAATAAAACCATGGTATGCTACCAATAAGAAATGATTGCAAATTTATTTTCTTTCAAATTTGAAGAGGCTATAAAAATCTCTTGAAAACAAATCAATGAAAATTACATTGACAAATATTTCAAAAAGGACAAAATATGTAACAAATGTATTTCCTTTGGAATCAAATAAATAAAACAAACACCTCTTTGATTGAAATTGGCCAATGTTAAACATCCAGTTAATCAACAACTCGTGTTCCATTTTCGTTGAAGAGATGTTTGTTAGCCAAAACCGAGCTGACTAAACTTGATTTTACCGCTTAGTTATTAAAAATTTAAAATTCACGTTGGCCGGTTTTTCATTTTACTTGTCGGGTGAAACTGACTAGTTTTACTTCGACCACTTGTTGTCTTCGACAACTTGCCGGTAACTGATAAATTGTCTATTTTATACTTAGGAAAAAGTAAACCAACTACTTGTCGGTTTGATGTCTTCGATAACTTGTCGGTTTTACTTGACCGTTTATACTTCGACTCACTTGCTCTAGTTTGGTTTTAGTCGAAATTTGCAAAGTATGTTTCTTAGTCTAAAAGGCTTAAAAAATTACAAAAAAATTTCACCTACAGTAAGATGAAGTAAAAAATGACACAATAAAAATTCTAGAGAACTTATAAAATCATAGGACCAAACATTTAGGAAGACTTGATTCGACCACTCTGCCTGTAAAACCCAAAACTTTCACGGAGTGAGAAATTTATGGATTCTTGGTCTTTCACTCAACAATAATTGTAAAAAATATTTACACAAGTAAATTTGGAGGAAATGTGTGGCTCAATAAACTTGCATTCAACCATAAACTATTTCATATTAATAACTTGTCACCTCATCAAATGATTCTTTTACAGAGCTTCAGCTCTTCGACAAAATCACACACGCACAGAAGCTTGAGCTTCAACTTCACTCTCTACTCATAGTTCTATCTTTCTCTCTTTTTCTCACCCAAAGTTCTTTTATCTAAATTGATTTACAATCTTCTTCTTCTATTTATAGGAAACCTAAAAAATGCTTCTACGTGAATTGACTAACTCACCATTAAAGACTGTAATAACTATCTACCTAACAACTTAGCATCAGAAATTAATTCGACTGGTTTAGATTGTCGAATCTTGGACTCTTCTCTCTTGTCAGACTGACTGACCAGATATGCACTGATACAGACTCTGACAGAGTCAGCTAAGATCAGATACGGATCGATGAGTAATTAATATTTCCAACACTCCCCCTTAATTATGAGCAGATGGAGATTTTTAAAACAAAAATTTACAAAATGTTTCAGAGCTTAAACATGCTCTGTGCATGGCAGAGTTCATTGTGCATAACTTGTCATTCAAATATAACTTTGTATATATTGGAAAGTATCCTTTGCCAATGGATTTGTAAAGATGTCTGCAAGTTGGTCTTTAGACCTGCGACATTCCAAACAAATTTCTTTGTTGTTCACCAACTCTCTTATGAAATGAACCCTTATGCCAATGTGCTTGGTTCTCTTGTGAAACACATGATTCTTTGATAATGATACGGCTGAATTGTTGTCACAGAATATGGTTGTCGATTCTTGATGGTTTTGTGACAAGTGTTTTAAAACTCTCCTCATCCAAGCAGCTTGGCATGCAGCACTTGTTTGCTACAACATAGTCTACTTCTACTGAAGACAAAGTTACTATGGGTTGTTTCTTTGAAGCCCATGAAACAACACCTGTACCAAAATGAAATGTGCACCGAGATGTGCTCTTCCTGTCATCTATGTTGCCTGCATTGTCACTGTCATTGTAGCCATGAGTTTAAAATTTTCTGAGGTTGAATACATAATGACAAGGTCTTTTGTGCCACTTACATACCTCATAATTGTTTTACCTTCTTTCCAATGTGAGTCTTTTGGCGACTCCATGAATCTTGAGATCAGACTTACTCCATACATAATTTTTGGTCTTGTTGCTGTCAAATACATAAGGCTTCCAACAAGCCTTTTGAACAATGTAGGATCTATAGTTGATCCTTCATCATCCTTACTCAATTTTAAACCTAATATTACTAGTGTTGGGGTTGGCTTGCAATTAGACATGTTAAATCTTTTCAAAACTTCACTTGCATATTTAGAATATGATATAAAAATACCACTTTTAGACTGTTGAACTTCAATGCCCAGAAAAAAATTCATAAGCCCTAGATCAGTCATTTCAAATTCACTTTCCATGAGTTCTTTAAAATCTGCTATGCCAAAATCACCAGTAAATATTAAATCATCTACATACAAGCATACAATTAACATTTTACCTTGCTCATTCACTTTAGTGTACAATGTCGGTTGAATTCCACTTCCGTGAAATCTATTTTCAGTGAGATAGGAATCAATCCGACTGTACCAAGCTCTAGGAGCTTGTTTCAAACCATAGAGTGTCTTTTTCAGCTTGTACACATTATGCTCTTGACCTGGAACTTCATAGCCTTGTGGTTGTTCTAGATATACTTCCTCATTTAGATAGACATTAAATTTTTTTGATTTGACATCCATTTGATAAACAAGGCATTTGTTTTGTGCAACAATGGCCAAGATTGTTTGGACTGTATCCATAGGTGCAAAAGGTGCAAACATTTCATTAAAGTCTATGCCGGGTTGCTATCACGAACTGTATTGCTACCATTCTTGCTTTTTTATTTTTCACATTCCCATAAGCATCTTGCTTTTTCTTGTAAATCCATTTGACATTGATTACATCTTTGTCTTTTGGTACATGAACTAGCTCCCATGTCTAGTTCTTCTCAATGCATTCTATTTCTTCATCCATGGCTTGTGCCCATACTTCTTCTTCAACAACTTCTTCAAATTTTAGTGGATCATATATAGGAGAAAATAATGCAAAGAGAGAGAATGAATTTGGTGTACCAGCTTCATATATCTCACGTAGACTTCTTGTCTTCACTGGTTCTGTCGATGTCGATCTCGATGACATACTTGATGGAGTCTGTTGTCCTCTGGGTGTGCTTGTCGGTGTAGCTTGATCTACCACTTGTGTCAATGGTCCTTTTTCTGAACCATGTCGTGGTGTCATGGGGGTCGACGGTGCTATGACTGGTTGACTTACATGTGGTTTTTGAACCACTTCCTCTACCATATCATCATTGTCAACATTCGACACAATCTTGACATTTATGTTGACATTTCCATCCCATGATTCATTCTCGACTAATTATCACTTTCCTTGAGACAGGATCATACAACTTGTATGCTTTTGTGCCTTCAAAATAGCTGACAAAAGTACATTTCTATCATTTCTTGTATAGCTTCTTTCTCAACTCATCTAGAACATGAGCATATGCAACACAACCAAAAAAAATTAAATGAAAAACACTATGATTCATACCTGTCCATGCTTCTTGGGGAACTTTGTTCTTCACACTCTTTATCAGACATCGGTTCATAATGTGTACAATAGTTGCGACTGCTTCACCCCAATATTCATTTTGAAAATGCTTGGATTCCAACATGATGCATGCAATATCCATGATGGTTCTGTGCTTTCTTTTGGAAATACCATTCTGCTGATGTGTATACAGTGTAGTGAATTTTTTTTGTATGCCACAGGTCTTGCAAAAATTTAGAAATTTATTTGAAACATATTCACCTCCTTTGTTGGTCCTTAAGATCTTGATGCGGTGTCTACTCTAGCTCTCCATGAGTGCCTTGAACTGCTGAAGATAACAAAATGCATCATATTTATGTTTCAGAAAATATACGCATGTTTTTTTTAGTAGTCATCAATAAAAGCTAGAAAATAATTGCAGCCACCAATGGATGATGTCTACATTAGACCACAAATATCAGAGTGCACAATTTCAAGTGGTGTGCATGCTCTATAAGACTTTTCGACTGGAAAATTCTCTCTATGCTGCTTTCCAAAAATACATCATTCACAAACCCTTTCTGGTATGTCGATAAATGGAAATACTTTCACCATATTCTTTGTGTGCAGTAGCTTCATCCCACCAAAATTCAGATGTCCAAATCTAAAATACCATAGCCAAGATTCATCCTGAACTTCTGTCTGAAATGCAGCTTGCAAATTAGCGCTGCCATTTTTTTCTTTTTGAGGGGCTCGATTGTTTCTTTACTTTCTGCCTTGAGCGCAACTCCTGTATTTGTCTTCCCTTTCATGTCAGGAAATATCCTCAATGGAAACAAGCGATTGCTTTTCATTAGTACTTTTGTTGTCAGCTGGTCGCTTGGACTCTTGTCTTTAATCACACAGTGATCATCTTCTATGTAGAATTTGTAGCCTTTTTGTATCAATTATCCAATGCTCAACAAATTATGTTTCAGACCTTCGGCATGATAGACATCAAGGATATACTTACTCTCCCCTTGTTTGGTTAGAATACCAATAGTACCCTTTCCCAAAACAATAACTTGGACATTGTTTCCAAGTGTAACATCAGTTTTAACATAATTGTCTAAACATGAAAACATATTTAAATTACCACTCATATGAATGTTGTAGCCTAAATCTAACTACCACATGTCATGTGTACTTTCTTGAACAACAATGCATTCAATTGGAGATGTAGATGCCATTAACATTGCACTTATTAGAGTGCTGGTGCTGGTCGACTGATTTGAGCTTTTCCTTCCTTGGTCATATTGTTTCTTCCTACATTCATATGCATAATGACAAAATTTCTTACAATAATGGCATTGGATTTTTTATTTATCAAACATTTAGCCACTTGGCTAACTTGGATTCTAATAGTCTCCTCTACCATTTACATTTGTAGGACTTCCGCCTCGTCCTCCTCTAGAAGAACTTCTTCCTCTTCCTCTGAAGTTGTTTCTCCCCCTTCCTCTACCACAGCTTATGGATGACTGTGTTGCGAATGCACCTTCCAATGATGTTTGTGTTCTGCTGAGCATGTGTTCATGATTTATGAGTGAAGCTTGCAACTCATCAATGGTAAACAATTACATGTCTGTGTGTTCTTCCAAGATCACAACCAAGTTTTCAAATCTTGGGAGAAGACTTCTGAGAATTGTTTCAACAACCCTTTGGTCTTCTATGTCTTCTCCATGATATTTCAGCTGGTTTACCAAACCAACAATGCTGGTGTAGAATGAGTCTACACTCTCTGAATCTTTCATGGATAGAAATTCAAAATCTATTCTTAGAATCTACAACTTGGAGGTCTTTACCTTTCCCAAGCCTTGATAGTAGGTCTCCAATGTATCCCATGCTTTCTTAGAATTAACTGTTGCTGCTACTCTTGGGAGTATGCTTTCATGCATGGCTTGGTGTATATAGAAAAGAGATTTTGCATATTTCTTCCTTTGTTCCCTCAAGGCATCTTTCTTAGCTTGTGTACGATTGTTATATGCTGTCATATCTACTGGTTTTGCATAACCATGTTGGACTATATCCTAGACATCTTGACCTCTGAATAAAGCCTTCATTGTTAGAGACCAATATTCATAATTCTTTCCTGTAAAAATTGGAGTTTGTAATGAACTAGAAATGGAAGCCATTTTTAATTTTTAATTTTCCATAGAAAATTACTTTTCCACTTTTAAGACAAGATTTCTTTCCTAAGCCTTGCTCTCATACTAGTTACCCAAAATCGAGCTGACTAAACTTGAGTTTACCGCTCAATTATTAAAAATCTAAAATTCACACCGACCTCTTTTTCATTTTACTTGTTGGGTGAAACGAACTGATTTTACTTTGACCACTTGTCGGCTTTGACAACTTGTCGATTTTAGACTTAGACAGAACTAAACCGACTACTTGTCGGTTTGACCTCTTTGAGAACTTGTCGATTTTACTAGACCGTTTATACTTGGGCTCACTTGCTTTGGTTTGGTTTTAGTCGGAATTTACAACGTATGTTTCTTAGTCTGAAAGACTTAAAAAATTACAAAAGTTTTTCACCTACAGTAAGATGAAGTAAAAACCGACACAATAACAATTATAGAGAACTTATAAAATCATATAACCAAATATTTAGGAAGACTTGAGTCAACCACTTTGCTAGTAAAACCTAGAAATTTTACGAAGTGAGAAATTTATGGATTCTTATTCTTTCACTCAACAGTAATTGTAAACAACATTTACACAAGTAAATATGGAGGAAATGTGCGGATAAATAAACTTGCATTCAACTATAAACTATTTCATATTAATAACTTGTCCAGAAATAACAAAGGTAATACAAACTTGTCGATCCAAACTTGTTGGCTCACCGACTGATCCTTTTACAGAGCTTCGGCTCTTCGACGGAATCACACACACACAGAAGCTTGAGCTTCAACATAACTCTCTACTCATGGATCTCTCTTTCTCTCTTTTCTCACCCAGAGTTCTTCTGTCTAACTGGATTTACAATCTTCTTCTTCTATTTATAGGAAACCTGAAAAAAAGCTTCTACGTGAATCGACTGAATCACCATTAAAGACTGTAATAACTATCTACCTAACAAATTAGCTTCCTAAATTAATTAGACTGGTTTATATTGCCGAATCGTGGACTCTTCCCTCTTGTCAGACTGATTGACAAGATCTGGGATGATACGGACTCTGACAGAGTTGGCTAAGATCAGATATGGATCTACGAGTAATTAATATTTCCAAATGTTTTTATCATGAAAGCAAAATTGTGTTGTTTTTATTCCCTATATTTTGTTAGAGGCAACCCGAAGAGTTACACATATAGACACATAAAAAAAGCTATTGTCTATTTCAAGTTTTTTATTTTTTGTATGGGAATGAATATCATAGGAATTGCAATGTGAAACAGACATTTCAATTGCATAAGACAAGATGTACTACAAAGATATGTATTTGTGTGTTTTCAAATGCAAGGGAAGCAAATGTCAATCATTTGAAAAAAAATATAGAGAAATTATTCTATGTTTTTCATACCTTTTGTTCAATTTTTTTTAATGTCAATGACTCTATTGTTCAGTGCCAGAGTAAATAGTCCTTGACAACATAATCGTTGAAAATTGTTGATGAAGCACTATTTGAATATTTTTCATAGTAGACATTTGTGGTAGCTGGGAAATATTATTTCAACTGTGTTCCATGCAGCGTGCATTTATTGAGAACATCCTCTATTTCCAATTTGTAGTTTAAATTATGTTTATATGTGGTGGTTGTTTCATGCTTGCATAATGCAAGCATTTTGAACCATTCTCAATTTGCACTCATCACATATGCATTGAAAAGGTGGTGCAAATCCATTTTTAGCTTCTAGTGTGTTAGCAAAAACTCAGTCGGTTAAACTTGAGTTATGACTGAGTCACAAAAAAAAATTCATGTCCGTGCTTCGACTTCTTCTTTTTACTTGTCGGGTAAACCTTGTCTAACTCCCACTAGACAAGTCTACCAAAATATTTCGACAAGTTTTTAAAGAATAAATTTGGTTGGACTTTTTTTACCTTGAAAAATTCTTAGACTTCGACAGGTTTTACTTCTACCACTTGACTTCGACACGTTTACTTCGACAAACTTAGTAGACAAGTTTACTTCTACCCTTTTACTTCGAGCGATTTATTAGACAGGTTTACTTCGACTGATTTACTCTCAATAGGTTTACTTTGACTGACTTAACCTGTTTTAGTGGAATTTCATAAATTATGTTTCTGAGTCTAAAGACTTAAGAAATCAATAATATTTTTCACCGACCCGTAATATGAAGTAAAACTCAACACAACAACAAATCGACAGAATTAAAAAATCATATAACCAAACATTTAGGAAGAATTGAGTTGACCTTCAATGATAAACTACTTGTCCAAACATAACATAGAACTATATGTGGTAAATGCAAACTTGGGAATTTAGAGAGATATTTCACATTATCCTCTTCACTCTCTGCTCATAATTTTCTTAGAGTTCTCTTTGTTGTATCTAACTCAATTTACAATCTTATTCTTCTATTTATAGGGAAACTAATTCATCTTCTCAGACTATGTGACATAGACTGAACTGATATGGACTCTGACAGATTCGACTGAGATCTTATACGTATCTACAATTAATTAATATTTCCAACACAGTGTTCCATATATTTTTGACATCCTAAGCTAAAAGAACAAGTTTTCCAAACACATGGAATTTCAATGTATTTTCAATGTAGACAATGCAAGAAGATTTCACACTTCTATAAGAGAATGCCATTTTTTTCTTTCTCCTACTACTTTTCTTCCATGTCTTTTTCAGCCGTTTAGTATAGAAAATATACAGATAATGAAGTTTCAAGGGAAAAAGAATCTGGACATTCTATAGCATTTGCATTTAAAGCATGCACTTAAATCTGTAGCAGCTCATTATCTCTTTTATTAAAATAAATGAAGCTCCAACAATTTCTTTGTTATTGATTTGTTGAATATAGTGCATCAGATGCAATAGAAATAATTTTAGTTGTTATTTAGATTTACTTCTACAAAAAGAATTTAGACACATGAAACAAACACATCTATATTTTTCCTTGCAATTGCAATGTAAGGATTTCTAGGTTTCAATGGTATATGCTAGTACATTGTGCAAATGTTGAAACAAAGAATGTATGTTCAATTCAACACAAACAAAGTACAGAGATCTTGTAAACAACCATTTTCTATGTTGTAGAATAGTCTAAGGAAGACTCCATTAAGAATGCAAAACAATTCAATTATTGAATACATTAAAAGAAATGTTGAGACACATCACAAGACAACAGATTAGAACAATTAGACCCAAACAAAACTCTATGTCCATGCACACAAGAACTTGATGTAGTGAAATTTGGCGTGAAGAAGATCATCTAACAAATAACTACAAAGAAACAATCACAAGTTATATCTCTTCTTTGAAATGTTGGGATAATTAGTATGTGTCCAAGACATGGATACAAATCACGAGAAAATATGTTTCAATATAGCTTTGTAGAAAGAGAATCCATTTTGGTATGAAAATCCAATGCCATTATTCTATAGAGAATGGCATAAGTAACATTTTTCTATTCACATAATAAAAATTTAATGGTTGAAATGCAACATTAATTTTGAATGGCAGGAACAAGAGAATGTTGACAAGTCACCTACTAATTAGAGGAAATTTCAACTCAAAATGGGCCTCCTAAAAAAAATTAAGAATATAATAGTTAAAATAATAAAATAATATTTATTAATTTTGGAGGAAGAAAAGCAAAAAACTACTTTTTGTTTGTATTTTCGACATATCTCCCCGCGTTTTTACTCAAATTCCGATCCAGAGAACTCGTTGGATGCAGAATTAATTCTGCATCCAACGAACTCAATCAAAATTTGAGTCAAAATACAGGGAGATATATAAAAAATACAAACAAAAAAAGTAGTTTTTTTATGATACCTATCCCCAAATTCATATTAAAAAAGTGTTTAAGACCTATACGGTATTTCAAATTTGAAAAAATTCATTGGCTACCACATTATGACATGGAATTTAAATTAGAGTTAAAAAGCCCATTTTGAGTTGAAATTTCCTCTAATAAGTTTTCGATTCAATATCTGGGATCAAGTTGTGGATTGCAGAATCATCACTCAAAGGATCAATAACCATGGACTCGGAAATATTTATTATTTGACTTCCTCTACAGTCATTTCTTAGTATGTTTTTGAATAGATAAGAGCTTTTTCATCAGCTACAAGTTGCTACTATAATCAAAAGAAAAATTTTCTATGTCCCTCATTCACTTGAAGCTAGAAAAGCAACATGAAACATAAATCAGATATATAGACAAGTACGATTGCTGAGAGGCATATGTGTTTTTTTTTTAGTAGAGAAGTAAATGTGTAAAAAATAACTCTAGTTTATTAGAAAAGTGCTTCTATCAAGAGAAAGATAAATTTATGGTTTCATAATCATTGGTTGTTTCACCGTATTTGATGTAGAAATCCATTTTTTGTTTTGACATGTGACAACAAGCACTGCAATAGAGAAAATGACGTAGGAATCATCCAATGAAATAAACTCATATATCATCATATCTAGTGGAAGACACTGCATTTTGCATACTTTATCTATTGGCTCGAGTATGGTGTTTCCCAATATTGCTATCGAGAACATTTCATCGCTATGATAAAACTACCCTTTCTGTTTTAGATCAAAGTCATTGATTTTCACACTTCTCCCAGTAGAGAAATAACAACCAAAGTGGCTGATCAATTTATTATTTACAGTTTCTGTAATTGCCATCAGCCCATGTCTATCAACTAGATTTGCATGCATAATTTTTTGTTCTACAAGAGAGTTTTGTGTATGGATTTGTGCAGGTCCATAGACCACCAGAATGTCCTCTTCGAACACATTGCTTTGTGGTTTTGTGCATAACTGTATGCCAGTAGATGAATCTATTGCAACTTGTTTCAATTTGCATTTGTAATTGCAAAGGGAGGAGGGAACCAAAAATCAACAACAAACAATAAAACAAATTTTTATCACAAATGTTGCAATGCACAAAATATGTTGGACACATAGTTTTTACAATTGTTTGTTTCTTTAAAAAATAATAGAAGGTCTGGAATTTTGATTGAATACAATTTACTTAAAGGATTTTGTAAATGCAATAGGAGCGAACCTCTTTGGGCTGCTAGTTGTTGGAATTGGCATTGTCATTGAAGTTGTTGTCATCACTATTGTTTTTGCAATATCTTGCGAAGGAGGAGGACTTTTTCTGATGTAGAACTACTAGGTGCAATGTATACTATAGCTGAAAGGTGTTTCCTTGATTCAATTTCTGGCCTGTAATTTTGAATAGATATCTCTCAATCTACATATGGAATGTAGTGTTTAAAAAAAACCCAGTAGAATCTGGGTTTTACATCCATAAAGAAAAGAAAACAATGACAGAAACATAAAACCAATTATTGAGAAATGCATCCCAAACTGGAATAACAAAGGTACCTTCTCTCCACAATAGCACTACTACATAGAGGGGGTATTAAGACAATATTTGTATAAATTGTCTCAACTTAAAGCAAAAGAAAAATGGTGTATTGTCTTAAATATTGTGTTTAAGCGGGTGTCTTAAACTATTGTCTTAAATTTAAGACAATAGTTTAAGACAAACATTTAAGATACCTCATTAAAGACAATACACAAATTTTCTTTTGTCTTATGATGAGACAATTTACAAGAATAATGTCTCAAATATTGTCATAATACCCCCTCTATGTAATAGTGATAGAATGTAAATATTTATGATATTTATTGGTGGAATCAAACCACCAATATTCTGCATTTTATAATGTAGAGGCTCTAGAGTTTAGGTAGCACCCTACAACTTTATATACAAGAAGAAGATTTTTATTTTTTAGTATTTTCTTCAAGCAATAAACACACGAAGCATATTTCACTCATTCATTTGTAGTTCTCATTGAGATAGTTCAATCGATTTCACTCATTCATTTATATCTCTCATTGAGATACGCACAACTCTTTAAGGTTTTTGAGTTTAGATAGCCACTCCAGAACACTGAAGTTGTTGTTTTGCATATGCCTACACAACAAGCAAATCTACAGTTTTCTTTGGAAAATGACAATCGATGTGGTTCAGAAATAAATTACCAACAAAATTACTATTTATGTTTTAGAAGAGAGCACTTACAATATCTCCAACTTAGTTAAATTTGAGAAATTTGGCAAAGATCCGATGAGATGATTATTATCAAGTGACCCGTAACACAAATGGATCAATGCCACTAGTGTGATATTTAAAAACAAATTATGTTTACTTCCTCGACCACACTGTCAAATTATGTTTATCATTTAATCCGAGACGAAAGACTTATGAACCGCCAATGCTTTTAACACACTACTAGAATATGGAAACATTTTATAATAGCTCCATGGAAATAACTTTTCATGATTAGAATTTGATATTACCCAGAAAATAAATTTGAGCTTACAGGTTGAGTTCAGTTGTCCGATATCCTCCAGTACCAATCCTTTAAAATTCCTTCCTGACATTTTTTTGCGAACAAGAATATTATTGAGCCGAGAGGCTCTCTACAGCCCAGTATGGGGAAGATATTGTAACGTTACGTAACGTTGTAATGTTGCGTAATGTTACATAATGTTATGTCGGCTATAAAAAACAAAACTTTTAATTATCTTCCAAAATAGATGTCGGCCACAAAAACAATAGAAATGTTGTAAAGTTATTGCCTGAAAAACTCTCTATAGCCCAATATGCGGGTTCCATTAATACAAGAAATGCAATATCGTACCTGAAGGTCTCCAAACAAAAAAACAAGCTTGAGAGAATCATACAACCCAAAATACAAGCCACGATAGAGTACAATTCCCACGCATGCAATGTTAAACCTACGATAGAGACCAGCAAGACCATCAGATTTCCATGTTTTCTTGTAAACATCAAGAAGCCCATTAAATTGCCTCTCTTCTCCTTTCTTTCTATATATGGCATCATTAGCCAGCTGAGTTCGAGCATAGTCTAAAGAATAAACAAAAAGGAGAGAAGACACACCAGCTGCACCACCAGAGGCTAGATTTCCAGTAACCATCCCTCTCTTCGTTGAAATCAAAGAGGCTCAAATGAACAAAAAAATCAAAAACTTATATCAGTATGCATTGCCTTGTAAAGCAAGCAGAAAAGCATATATGAAAAATTGTATTTACCTTTGCAGTGTATGGAAATAACAGATTACATTTGCAGTGTTTCCTCTCCATAAAGAAATCATAGTGTTTCCTCTCCATAAAGAAATCACACGTTTCTCCTTGATTATCCTACCAAAACAATTAGTAATTCCTTGGTATGGCTCAGAAAGACGTCCAGATTTCAACATTTCATCGTCGCTTTGTATCGATAGTTTGATACGCTCAAGAGGAGCATCTGCAGTTTTTAATATTGCAGCAGAAACCCCTCCCATCAGAAAATCCATCATAAAACCAGTAAAACCTTTTTCTTCCGGCGTTGGAATAAACACAAGTGAATGGCCTTGGGACAAAAAAACTGCAGCAGAAACCCCTCCCATCAGAAAAACCATCATAAAAATAGTAAAACCTTTTTCTGTCGGTGCTGGAATAAACATAGGTGAATGGATTGGGGACAAAGCTACATTGGTTCCATGAGAACCATGCAAAAATGCACTCCGCAAGCCACCACAACTCTGGACAGGTGCTGACAGTGTTCGATCTCCACCATTCTGGAAATCCTGCCAGCTTGGTGTACTCCTTGAACCAACATAAGTTAGACAAGACTTTGTCCATTCTGCCATTGAAACCTGGAAAAATTACTGTAATATTAGAAACCCAGAGAATTTAAGTTAGAATGAGGAAGATAACAGCATATTAGAAACCCAGAGAATTTAAGTTAGAACTAGGAAGATAATAGCAAAGCTGCATAATCGTTGTGCAGTGTTGTCTGTATCAATTTTGATCAGATATGCTTTCCAAACAGTCATGCACTAGTGTCTATATTGATTTGCAATATACTGAAAATTAATCAAAGACCATGTGGTATAGTACTGATTTCGTTTAGTTCTATATGTCTTCAAAGGTAAAGGGAGGCTGGTGGAGCATATGTAGATCTCAAACGTTGGATGAATATAAATATGATGTCTGCACCCTGTCCAAAAGAGATAAACTCATGACATGAGATTGCAGTAGCACAAGATTCTCGCAGCCAAACATACAGATAAAACTGTAATAAGAGATATATGTAGGATAATCTCCAATATTACTGCGAGGACAAAAGTGCAAATTTAGGTGGAAATGGCTTTGTATTTATGTTGTAACTTAATACCAGTGTTTGAGTCTAACGTAACTGGATCGTTCTATGCTAATGCACACATCACTGACATTAATGTATATGGGCGACTAATTGAGGACGCTGGTGGCTTGGATAAGATTGAAAACTTGCAAATTCAGGAGAATTGATTTGTCTATTTAAAATCAGCTGAGCTCCTTGATAATTAGTTCGTAGAAGAAGATGCCGATATGCCAACAATGTTTGATACATGACCTCCTGTTGTTTTTTTCTTTTTCGGTCAGGTCGTTTTAGTTTCATGTGCATTCATTGAGGGTTCAGTTTCAATGTGTGGGTTTCCAAATTTGCTGTTCGATAGTTTATTTGGCTAAACATAGTACAAATTGGAGAACTGCGTGAGAAGAGAAAAAGGTTATGTAAAGGTAAATTGACAACTTTTCAACAAAAAAAAAATTATGATTTTACAGTGAAAAGTAAGAACAAATGCTAATTATTTGGACTCTAAAAACAATGGCTAAAAAAAAAAATAGAAAAAAGCTCGTAATGTAACTCTCTGTGTAACCTAATTGAACCCGAATTGTGTAACATCATTGCGTAAACCTAAAGCATTGTACCTAAATCAAGCGGATATTCTATGAGCCATTTAGTGAAAGAAATTGGTGAAATGTTAAGTTGTTTGGAGATTTTATGTGCTATTAAAATTAAAATAATATTATTCAGATAAAACATACTCTTCCTGGCTTATTGCATCTTCTCGCAGCCAAACATATAGATAAAACCGTAATAAGAGATATATGTAGGATAATCTCCAATATTACTGCGAGGACAAAAGTGCAAATTCAGGTGGAAATGGCTTTGGATTTATGTTGTAACTTAATACCAGTGTTTGATTCTAACGTAACTGGATCGTTCTGTGCTAATGCAGGTATCACTGACGTTAATGTATATGGGCAACTAATTGAGGACGCTGGTGGCTTGGATAACATTGAAAACTTGCAAATTCAAGAGAATCGATTTGTCTATTTAAAATCAGCTGAGCTCCTTGATAATTATTTTGAAGAAGTATCATTTAAAAAAAATTAAAACGGTGTCTACTGGATGTGAGATGAGAATGTCATTGTCCAGCTGGGAAGGATGGTATAGCTTAACATGGGAGACATTCACTGATAGGATGAATATGCAATTGCTAACACTGGGAAGACATTCACTATAGGATGAATATCCAATTGCGATCGATTGATATTGAAGTCATTTGCACCTACGTACCTATCGGATAGAAGTCATAGCAGAGTGAATATATGAAATGATGATACTTTAGCTCATTGAAATTGTTGTTTTTAACAGGATTCATTTTAAATTTGATTAATTATTTAAAAAGATCTAATTTTTTTAAAGGACACAATTTCTTAAGGTGTTTTTTTTTATATTTAATCATATTTAACAATAAAAAACTTAGATCCAAATTCCAGGCTCTATCAAGTCTCGAGAGACATCAAATCGCCCTAGGTGCAAACCTCTTCTCAGGTATTGCACTGAAGAAGGTTTGCAGCTCCAGAGATTTGATCCCTCTCGGCTCTTGATAGAGCCTAGGATTTGGATCTACGCTGGTTTATTTTACTATTTCAGTTAATAGTAAACTGCTATAAAAAGTATTTATACGAAAATTTAGTAGTTTTGTCACAAATTGACATACATTTATGGATAAATTTTCCATAAAGAGTTTGACAATAGTAAAGTAAATTATTTCCAAGAAAAATAATAAGTGCCCACCATAGGGTGGTTCAATTAATTCATTGCTTGGTATATTATTTACCATCTTGGCAAGATTACCTGAATCAATAACTCAACTCACGATATTGATAGGTTACTGGACTAATATATCAGGGATTATGATGGAGCTAAGATGTTCAATGAAGATTAAACCAGCGTAGATCCAAATCCTAGGCTCTATCAAGAGCCGAGAGGGATCAAATCTCTGGAGCTGCAAATCTTCTTGAGTGCAATACCTGAGAAGAGGTTTGCACCTAGGGAGATTTGATGTCCCTCGAGACTTGATAGAGCCTGGAATTTGGATCTAATTTTTTTATTGTTAAATATGATTAAATATAAAAAAACACCTTAAGAAATTGTGTCCTTTAAAAAAATTAGATCTTTTTAAATAATTAATCAAATTTAAAATGAAGCCAGTTAAAAACAACAATTTCAGTGAGCTAAAGTATCATCATTTCATATATTCACTCCACTATGAATTCTATCCGATTTTGACTTCTATTCGATTTTGTAACAGGTACGTAGGTGCAAATGACTTCAAGATCGATTAATCGCAATTGGATATTCATCCTATAGTGAATGTCTTCCCAATTATAGCAATTGCATATTCATCCTATCAGTGAATGTCTCCCATGTTAAGCTATACCATCCTTCCCAGCTGGACAATGACATTCTCATCTCATATCCAGTAGACACCATTTTAATTTTTTTTAAATGATACTTCTTCGAAATAATTATCAAGGAGCTCACCTGATTTTAAATAGACAAATCGATTCTCCTGAATTTGCAAGTTTTCAATCTTATCCAAGCCACCAGCGTCCTCAATTAGTCTCCCATATACATTAACGTCAGTGATGCCTGCATTAGCACAGAACGATCCAGTTACGTTAGACTCAAACACTGGTATTAAGTTACAACATAAATCCAAAGCCATTTCCACCTGAATTTGCACTTTTGTCCTCGCAGTAATATTGGAGATTATCCTACATATATCTCTTATTATGGTTTTATCTGTATGTT
Source organism: Pseudotsuga menziesii (assembly GCA_001517045.1). Classification (NCBI taxonomy): domain Eukaryota; kingdom Viridiplantae; phylum Streptophyta; class Pinopsida; order Pinales; family Pinaceae; genus Pseudotsuga; species Pseudotsuga menziesii. The sequence continues at coordinate 28,356 of LPNX010100191.1, read as the reverse complement.
TGGCTGCGAGAAGATGCAATAAGCCAGGAAGAGTATGTTTTATCTAAATAATATTATTTTAATTTTAATAGCACATAAAATCTCCAAACAACTTAACATTTCACCAATTTCTGTCACCAATTTCTTTCACCGAATGGCTGAGAGAATATCCGCTTGATTTTGGTACAATGCTTTAGGTTTACACAATGATGTTACACAATTCGGGTTCAATTAGGTTACACAGAGATCTACATTACGAGCTTTTTTCTATTTCGTTTATTAGCCATTATTTTCAGAGTCCAAATAATTAGCATTTGTTTGTACTTTTCACTGTGAAATCATAAACTTTTTCTTTTAAAAAGTTGTCAATTTACCTTTACATAACCTTTTCTCTTCTGATGGAGTTCTCCAACTTGTACTATGTTTCACCAAATAAACTATCGAACAACAAATTTGGAAACCCCCACATTGAAACTGAACCCTCAATGAATGCACATGAAACTAAAACGACCTGACTGAAAAAGCAAAAAACAACAGGAGGTCATGTATCAGACATTGTTAGCATATCGACATCTTCTTCTTCGAAATAATTATCAAGGAGCTCAGCTGATTTTAAATAGACAAATCGATTCTCCTGAATTTGCAATATTTCAATCTTATCCAAGCCAGCAGCGTCCTCAATTAGTCGCCCATATACATTAACGTCAGTGATGCCTGCATTAGCACAGAACGATCCAGTTACATTAGACTCAAACACTGGTATTAAGTTACAACATAAATCCAAAGCCATTTCCACCTGAATTTGCACTTTTGTCCTCGCAGTAATATTGGAGATTATCCTACATATATCTCTTATTAGGGTTTTATCTGTATGTTTGGCTGCGAGAATCTTGTACTACTGCAATATCATGTCATGAGTTTATCTCTTTTGGACAGGGTGCAGACATCATATTTATATTCATCCAGTGTTTGAGATCTACATATGCTCCACCTGCCTCCCTTTACCTTTGAAGACATACAGAACTAAATGAAATCAGTACTATACCACATGGTCTTTGATTAATTTTCAGTATATTGCAAATCAATATAGACACTAGTGCATGACCGTTTGGAAAGCATATCTGATAAAAAATGATACAGACAACGCTGCACAGCGATTATGCAGCTTTGCTATTATCTTCCTCGTTCTAACTTAATTTCTATGGGTTTCTAATAGGTTGTTATCTTCCTCATTCTAACTTAAATTCTCTAGGTTTCTAATATTACAGTAATTTTACCAGGTTTCAATGGCAGAATGGACAAAGTCTTGTCAAAGCTATGTTGGTTCAAGGAGTACACCAAGCTGGCAGGATTTCCAGAATGGTGGAGATTGAACACTGTCAGCACCTGTCCAGAGTTGTGGTGGCTTGCGGAGTGCATTTTTGCATGGTTCTCATGGAACCAATGTAGATTTGTTCCCAATCCATTCACCTATGTTTATTCCAACACCGACAGAAAAAGGTCTTACTGGTTTTATGATGGATTTTTTGATGGGAGGGGTTTTTGCTGCAGTTTTTTTGTCCCAAGGCCATTCACCTGTGTTTATTCCAGTGCCAGCAGAAAAAGGTTTTACTGGTGTTATGATGGATTTTCTGATGGGAGGGGTTTCTGCTGCAGTTTTTTTGTCCCAAGGCCATTCACCTGTGTTTATTCCAGCACCGGCAGAAAAAGGTTTTACTGGTTTTATGATGGATTTTCTGATGGGAGGGGTTTCTGCTGCAGTATTAAAAACTGCAGATGCCCCTTTTGAGCATATCAAACTATTGATAGAAAGCCAGGATGAAATGTTGAAATCTGGACGTCTTTCTGAGCCATACCAAGGAATTACTGATTGTTTTGGTAGGATAATCAAGGAGGAACGTGTGATTTCTTTATGGAGAGGAAGCACTATGATTTCTTTATGGAGAGGAAACACTGCAAATGTAATCTGTTATTTCCATACACTGCAAAGGTAAATACAATTTTTCATATATGCTTTTCTGCTTGCTTTACAAGGCGATGCATACTGATATAAGTTTTTGATTTTTTTGTTCATTTGAGCATCTTTGATTTCAACAAAGAGAGGGATGGTTACTAGAAATATGGCCTCTGGTGGTGCAGCTGGTGCGTCTTCTCTCCTTTTTGTTTATTCTCTGGACTATGCTCGAACTCGGCTGGCTAATGATGCCAGATATACAAAGAAATGAGAAGAGAGGCAATTTAATGGGCTTCTTGATGTTTACAAGAAAACATGGAAATTTGATGGTCTTGCTGGTCTCTATCGCAGGTTTAACATTGCATGCGTGGGAATTGTACTCTATCGTGGCTTGTATTTTGGGTTGTATGATTCTCTCAAGCTTGTTTTTTTGTTTGGAGACCTTCAAGTATGATATTGCATTTCTTGTATTAATGGAACCTGCATATTGGGCTATAGAGAGTTTTTCAGGCAATAACTTTACAACATTTCTGTTGTTTTTGTGGCTGACATTTATTTTGGAAGATAATTAAAAGTTTTGTTTTTTATAGGCCACATAACATTATGTAATGTTACGTAACGTTACAACATTACGTAACGTTACAAACGTTACATAACGTTACAAGATCTCCCCCATACTGTGATGTAGAGAGCCTCTCGGCTCAATTAAACACCAACTCCCAGAACTGATCGAACTTGACGAGCATATGTTTTTGGCTCAGTACCATCATCAAGACATATAAAAGTAATGGCAGAAATATTGGCTGGAGCCTAGTTTCCCGGGTATGCGAGATCGTCAAGATGATATAGTATGAAGTGTACGAGTCCCCTAGCTAGTAAAGCGACAGAAAGTGGTATAATTGGAACATACCATGGTGGTTTATTCTTCTAGAAGTGAAAGAATTTGTAACAAAAGTTTTTGGCAGCCCTTACTATGGAAGGACGCCCTACCAGCCCTCTGGGGGCCGAGCCCAACCTATTTAGCTCTCCCAAAGAGAAGGGAAGGATTCAAGAAAATTCTTAAGGCTTATTCTTATCTTCTTATTTTATATCGGGCCCAATAAGACAATAATAAAATAAATATCCCTTGTTTAGGAAGTTGGGAAGATAAGACAATGAGCTGATGATAAGATGATAATGAAAAAAGGTTAAAAAGGCACGGTAGTAAAATTGGATATAATTAGGGGCAAGAGTCTCAATACAGGAAGACCCACGCGAGAGTAAGGAGAGAACTCAACGCTAGAGAATTTATCCTTTCTTCCTTATAAACCGTGCTTGCTTTGTTATTTTTGCTTGGCCTTGACACGAGAGGTCGGATTCTTAGTTTCCCAAATCTATCTAAATATTTGCACTCTGTAACCAAAGACTACATTGCCTAACACATACAAATGATCTTAGTTTACTCCTTTATGTCTTTATTTAAACTATCTCTTTTCATTTTCAGCCATGTTTCAGCTTGTCCTCCGATCTATCTTTCTAGCCGTGCTCTCATTTGATTGGATTCCATTTAAATATTCCATAAGCCATATAATCTTTTCCCCAATGAAAAGTGAAACATATCAGAGAATAAAAAGGCCATCCATACGTCATTGATCGTGCTTCATTTCAAGATTAAAAAGATTAAAAGGGGTTTGAAGCAAGTTTAAATGTTGTTAAATGGTGTTACTACAAGTTTTACATAGCGCATAATAGAATATAAATGGGCATGGCCATCCATCACTAATTTATCATTATCTATTAATTGATACGTCACTTTATAACCAATATTTTCTAACCCATAAACTCACTAATCATTGACCAACAAACACACTAACATGCCTTTAATTCATTATCTCCATAACTACTATGACTGACTATGGTTGATCATAGCCAAATATTACAATATAATGAAATATAATTTTCCATGATTGATAGTCCTAACCCACTAATAGCTAAGAGGCCAACCCATACATTATTTAACCATTGTCTAAAACAACCTTTTATAATACAAAATAAGCTATCTAAATAAACAACTTTACAATTTTATTACTATTTTTCAAACTTTTATTTTATTTTATTTATAAAAATACAACAACTTTAATATTTTAATGTATTACTTTTCAAAATTTAAAACTATATTTTCATCTTTATTTCAAAATTTTGATTCAAATAGTATCCAAGCAAACTTATAATAACAACATAGAACGTGATTAGTATAACAAGGAAACTATGACATACCAATGGAAATGGTAACTCTAGAGGTAAACTAATGTTGCACGACAACCTTCGTTATTGAAGCATCTGTCCATGGAAAAATCACTTGTTCAGGTTGAAGGTTTTTTAAGCCCTTGGAGGCAAAACTTAGGAAGATGACACCTAACTTAGAAGATGGGTTATAGGGAGGATGTATGCTTGGGTAATTGATACATGACTTTTAATATCAAGTTCTCTTGAATGAGAATTGGAATTTTCATACCATAAAGTTTTATATTTATTTTTTAATAATTTTGATATTAATTATTTTATTAATAAAAGTAAAGTTTATCTTTCCATCTATGATTTGAATTTGTTTGATGTAAATATTGTTTTAAAATTTTTAAAATTATTTATTAAATGATTTTTTATAATTAGTATTTGATTATTATGATGATAATAATTACTAGCACAACCATTTAACTTGTAGTATGTGAATGTCTATAGGCCACAAGTTAGGTGTCACAATTAATAAGTTCTATGTTACTTGTTACTTGTTGTTTTCCATGAAACTCCTTATTCATGCATAATTAGCTATACATACATCAAGTACAAGCTATATATATATTTATATAATTGTTTATTTTGAATTTTCAATAACTCCCATAAAATCAATCTCGAGAGTACATTTATCTCGTCTCAGTGCAATGTAGTAAATGCATAGATAATAGTCCACCCCAAAATCTAATATATAAACACATATGGATGTAGAAATTTAGGCTCTAATACCATGTGGAAACATAGGATAAAGTTCTAGCTGCAAGATATTTTTCACAAGTAGGTACAAGAAAAATAGAGAGACGAATAATCAGACTGAACACAAGAGAAGTAAAGAATGATAATTGACTATTGATCAATGGCTTGATTGATTATTATTACATTGCTAATCGTCCTTGTAGAGGAAAATAGAGTTTCTAGAAGACAATCCATGCCAGCTCATCAATTAGGCTTACTAGATACATAGGGGATTCACCTTGTTGAGCAATATCTTATCACGTTCATTCATAAAGCAGGGTTTTTAATTGTGAAAAATAAAGTCAATACATTGTAGGTATTGGGGGTTGGGGAATAGGGTATGTGGTGTTTGTAGGTATGAGGGGGTATAAAAAGGGGTTTCTAACAAAAGTAAGGAATAGATTGTAAAAACAGGGTTTTTTTTTGGAAACATGTATTGGAAGGAGGTCTCAACAAAAATATTTTTGTAAGTAATTATCAATATGTAGTAAAATTAGGGGTATTCTTTAATATCCCATGAACGAAGACGCTATGAAATGGTTTAACTAAGTGAATACCCCATGATGACTAGATATGATAAACCTCCACAGGTGACTAAAGAACTTTCCAAACCTGTTAAGGAGCTCACAAATTGACTAAATCATGAGTGAGTGATGATGAGTGATGGAAAAGATTGTTAATCATGGAATCTCGAGAGAAAATCATGGAGGATGAGTTGGTCACAGAAGATGTCAATTTCTAAGTTTCACTAGAATAAAGTTGTCTAAGGCAGAAAGGAAAGACTACACATTTTCTAATCTTGCGAATCATTAGAGTTGGGAGAATCTAACCAAAATCAATATAAATGCGGTCATGGGGTAAATATGGCAGGTATTTACCAAGTGGTGCAAGTGGAGATTAAATGCCTTGACTATAATATATGAAATTAACAAGAAATGATTAATTATTTTGATCCAAAGTATGTAGTAGGTTTATAATATTCTAACAACGGATGTAATTAACTTGTAATGGGTCGCTTGGTTTTCTTTATCCATCATAGTCATTTTAAGTTTCACTTGTTTTTACTTCAAGCTTATTATTATTTTAATAATGTTGATTTTTACTGTAACAACGAGATATTTCAAATAATATTTTAATTTTCTCTTACTTTCATAGTGTGTAGTTTCATGAAAGATTCTACCTCTCATTTTTATGAGAATGGAATAATATATTTTACCTTTTAAAATTAGATGTTATAAAACACTTTTAAATTTTATTCTCTCAACTCCACCACCATATAAAATAATTTAATAACAATAATTTTACTTTATATCAATATATAATATTTTCTATTTTCCATGTATACTATATCCTTGTTTTCCCAAACAAATGCGAAACAATGAAAAATTATTATATTCCATTTGAAATCAATTCACATATTTGCAAATCGTTCACCAAATCAATGGTTTCCATGTGATCAAAAGTTATCATAATCAATATTAAATTCAATTCACATTTTCACAAAATCCTTCACGAATTCCATGGCTAACAATCGGTCAAACTTTTTACACGTTGTCACAATTTAGAATATAGAGAAAGAGGTAATGAAGCAAACCAACCTAGCCATGGGCGACTCAACTATACAGAATTGTTTGACAAATGTATTTTGGAAGGAGATTAACTGGTTGTGGTCTAAGTGACTTAAAAGTTAGGTCAAAACTAAAGAAAACTATTGTTACAATACATTTAGATATAGGAAGTGAAGGATACTTTTATGGGAAATTGTACATATAATACACAGAAGAATACACAAACAAGTGAAATGGCCACAGATGCCATGTCTCTAAATTAATCATAGGATTATATTCGCACATAGAGAAATATGATTAAATTCCATAGCTAATGATTCCTCCCAAACCCTGTGCTCATCATATCCTTAAACTCCATATAGTTGACCTTCCCATCCCCATCTTGGTCAACTTTCTCTATCATCTCCGTATTGTCCCCAATCGTTCAACCTTCCTTGAGACCCAGCGGCTTGAACACGGACTCGAGCTCTTCTATTGTTATTTAACCGTCACCATTGTCATAAAAAACGTCGAAGGCCTCGGCCAGATCCGTGTCTTTATCATCCTTCTTTCCTTCTTCTTCTTCCCCTTGTTTACCACTCATCAATTCATACACCGTCACAAACTCATCGAAATCTACGTGCCCATCGCCATTGACATCCACAGTTCGAATCATGGAGGCCAATTCAACTTCACAAATGCACAAAATGAGCTTATCCAAGGATTCTTTCATCTCCTCTTTGTTGATCAACCTATTGTCGTTCTTATCGAAGATCGAAAAAATCCTCATCAGCTCCTCTCTCCCAACCGCTTTTTATGAATCCTCCTCCACTGAATTATCCTCCATTGTTAAAGATTTTTCATAGGGGTTTCTATCGAACCCAACATTGGGATTCTTGTTGAAAATATATTTGAACAATGAAGTGAAAATCCTATAAAGAAAAGGGGTTCTCAGTTGTAAACTCACCGAGGTGTTATCGACTGAAAATCCCACAAATGCTTTGATTTATGCAAATGAATATGAATTCACTAAACCCATGGAAACAGATTCAATGCTGTAAAACTATAAAAACTTCTTGGCAATGAATTTGGACGAAACTCACTTCATGGAAGGATTAGGGAAGGAGCCGCAACATCGATCCATTCTTCCCATCGCTGAATTTGAAATTCAAATTTCAATGCTTGATTTTAAAATCAAGCCCGATTACATATTAATCCTGCCCATTGATTGAATTTGAATTCAAATTTGAATCAGTGATGCGATGCATGTATGGATGATGGTTGGAGTGAAGCGTGAGGTGAACAACTGATGTTGGATTCATTGGACGAAGGATTTTCCAGTATGGTGGATATGGGCGAATCAACCATGAATGTCCATGACCCTTGTTTGACATACCACATGGACGTTAGGTACCATAGATGTAGATACCACATGGGGATGGCTATCAGTAAACCCGAATGGATAAATACCTTTTGTTCAATTTTTTTTTAGTATCAATGAATCTATTGTTCAGTGCCAGAGTAAATAGTCCTTGATAACATAATCGTTGAAAATTGTTGATGAAGCACTATTTGAATATTATTCATTGTAGACATTTGTCATAGCCAGGAAATATTCTTTCATTTGTGTTTCATGCAACATGCATTGAATGAGAAAATTCTCTTTTTCCAATTTGTAGTCTAAATTGTGTTCATATGTGGTGGTTTTTTCATGCTTGTAGAATGCACATACATAGGAATTTTGAACCATTCTCAATTTTCACTCATCACATATGAATTGTTGGCCTCTGAAAGGAGCACAAGGAAGAAGCTTGCACACAAGAAAAGAAGACGCATCACGCGCATGACAGAAATAAAGGAAGACTTTGAAGGAAGCAAAGAACTTGCACAGGAGGAATAGAGAGGTGCACAACTAAGGAAAGGCAAGCGTAGAAGCGTGCAAATGATAACGGCCGAAAAGCAATAGGTGCGGAATCTAGATCATGGTCGTTTATGGTGGTGTAATCTTGCAACTACGCACGTATGAGGGGATATTTGTAAGTCAGGCCGATAGTGCCTCGCGCCAAGTCATTATCACCACAGTTGTAGCCTGAGGGGCAGCTGATGGTGACAGTTAATTGATTGTTGGTATGCAATCGACACTGCGGGGTCATGTAAAATAGTATAAATAGGAGGGATATAATAGTTAGAAGGTTGGATTTTAGTGGCTTTTAGTTTCTTATTATGATTATGATTATGTTTAGGTCATTTTCCAGCGATTGTTGGTTAGTCGGTGGTAATCCATGGTGAAGGATGTCATTTTTTCTCTAAGGTTGTAGAGATCAGATAAGAGGAAGACTCAGGAAGAGTCTGGTAGTGGTGATAAGAGGCTATTGAGCTGTGGGTCTGGCTTCTATGTGCACGGACCGCTAGGAGTATAGGTAGCGTAGAAGGGCAAACCAGAGAGCATGAGAACCATAAGTCTGATCCTTAAAGACATGTCTTAAGATCAGTCTGCATCCTGTAGACTGCAAGGCGCTGTATCATTTTCTCATGGCAGATGAAGAGCACCTTGGGGGTTTTTCCCAGATGGGTTTCTACGTTATTTCTCGCATTTGAATGAATGATTGATGTGGTGAATGTTTATGTCAATGGTTTTTATTTGTTTTCTGTATAATGCTAAATGTTGCTTAAATCCTTGATGTTATCTTGTAATTAGTAGATGATTGATTGGAAAGGCATCATTGAAATGAACATGTATATATAGGCCTATATGTTTCTATCTTGAGTCAGTACTTGAGTCTTAGGTCCGTTGAAATGATCAGCTGCACCACACAGGTTGAGCTAGTTGCGAGGTGGAAAAAAGGGCTAGTCGCGGGTGATGGTATGTATTTGTGCTTGGCCACACAAGACTCACTACTATGTCCAGCCATCATGTTGCCTTCATTGAGCTCCTTGGCTATGAGCCAAGGGACTATAATCCCTCGACAATCGCGGAAACATGGTTCGGCGGTTATCCATCATAGAGATATCTCGGGTGAGACCATGCCTGCTTCGTAGGTGTTGCCGATGGGGCTTGCTCTATCGAGCCGGTATCTTGTGTATTTGTTAGGTTAACGGGATGCACAGAACCTGTGTCGCACGAGTTAAGAAAAGTGGCCAGCATGCATTCAAAAGGCAGTGCAAATCGATTTTTAGCATCGAGTGTGTTAGCAAAAACTGAGTCGGTTAAACTTGAGTTACTGCTTAGTTACAACAAAATTTCACGTCCACTTCGACTTCTTATTTTTACTTGTTAGGTAAAACTTGTCTAACTTCGACTAGACAAGTCTACAAAAATATTTGGACAAGTTTTGAAAGACTAAATTTGGTTGTACTTTTCGACCCAACTCTTTTTACCTCGACAAGTTCTTACTTGTTGGTTTTACCGACTTTGACAGGTTTTACTTCGACCACTTGACTTCGACATGTTTACCTTGGTAGACTTACTCGACAAGTTTACTTTGACTATTTTACTTCAAACGATTTACTAGACATGTTTACTTCGACCTATTTACTCTCGAATTTCATAAATGATGTTTCTTGGTCTAAAGACTTAAGAAATCAATAATATTTTTCAGTGATCGATAATATGAAGTAAAAATCGACACAACAACAATTCGACAGAATTATAAAATTATATAACCAAACATTTACGAAGACTTGAGTTGACCACTCTATAGTAAAATCTACTCGGTGAAATGTTTTTGGATTCTTTTATATTTCACTCAAACCATAAATGTAAACAACATTTACTCAAGTAATTGTGGAGAGACTGTGCCGCTAAATAAAGATGTATTCAACCGTAAACTATTTGATTTATATAACTTGTCCGGACATAACATAGAACTATATACATAACATAGAACAATATGCTGTAAATGCAAATATGGGAATTTACTTAGATATTTCACCTTTTACAGAGCTTCCTCTCTCGACATATTCAAACACATAGAATCTTGAGCTTTGACACTATCCTCTTCACTTTCAGCTCATAATTTTCTCGGAGCTCTTTGTTTTGTCTAACTTAATTTACAACCTTTTTCTTAAATTTATAGGAAAACTAAAATTTGCTTCTCTGTGAATCTACTCTCTTGACATTAAAGACTGTATTAACTATCTACCTAAAAACTTAGCTTCAAAAATTAATTTGACTGTTTTATATATGATAGTCGTGAACTCTCCATCTTGTCAGACTCCCTCACACCCTCACAAAGACTGGACTGATAGAGACTCTCACAGAGTCGGCTGATATCTTATACGGTTCAGTAACTAATTATTTTTTCCAAGACCGTGTTCTATATATTTGCGACATCAGGAGCTAAGAAAATAACGTTTCCAAACACATGGAATTTCAATGTATTTTCAAGGTAGACAATGCAAGAAGCTTTCACATTTCTAAAAGAGAATGCCATTTTTTTGGCTATTTTTTCTTTCTCCTACTATTTTTTCTTTCTCCTACTATTTTTGTTCCATGTCTTTTTCAGCAGTTCAATGAAGTTGCAAGATAACCAAAATCTAGATA
>LPNX010100191.1:1353-17142 GCA_001517045.1 Pseudotsuga menziesii | reverse complement strand
TACTTCTACAAAAAGAATTTAGACACATGAAACAAACACATGTACATTTTTCATGGCAATTACAATGTAAGGATTTATAGGTTTGAACAGTATATGCTAGTACATTGTGCAAATGTTGAAACAAAGAATGTATGTTCAATTCAAGACAAACAAAGTACACAGACCTTGTCAACAACCATTTTCTATGTTGTAGAATAGTCTGAAGAAGACTCCATTAAGAACGCAAAATAATTCAATTATTGAAAACACTAGAAGCAATGTTGAGACACATCACAAGACAACAGATTATAACAATGAGACCCATTCAAAAATCTATGTCCATGCAAACAAGAACTTGATGTAATGAAATTCGGCGTGAAGAAGATCATGTAACAAATAACTACAAAGAAACAATCACAAGTTATATCTCTTCTTTAAAATGTTTGGATAATTAGCATGTGTCCAAGACATGGATACAAATCAGGAGAAAATATGTTTCAATATAGCTCTCTAGAAAGAGAATCAATTTTGGTATGAAAATCCAATGCCATTATTGTATAGAGAAAGGAACAAGTAACATTTGTCTATTCACATAATCAAATTTTAATGGTTGAAATGTAACCTTAATTTCAAATTGCAGGGAACATAAAAATGTTGACAAGTCACCTATGTTTTTTGTGTGTTTTTTCGATTCAATAACTGGGATCAAGTTCTGGATTGTATGTTTTTGAATAGATAAGAGGTGTTTCATTAGCTACAAGTTGCTACTATACTCGGAAGAAAAAGTTTTTATATCCTTCATTCACCTGAAGCTAGAAAAGAAACATGAAACATAAATCATATATATAGACCAAGTACGATTGCTGAGAGGCATATGCATTTTTTTTCCAGCAGAGAAGTAAATGTGTAAACAAGAACTCTAGTTTGTTAGAAAAGTGTTTCTAGCAAGGGAAAGAGAGAAATTTATGGTTGCATAATCAATGGTTGTTTCACCGTCTTCGATGTAGAAATCCAATTTTTGATTTGACATGCGACAACAAGCACTGCAACAGAGAAAATGAAGTAGGAATCATCCAATGAAATAAACTCATTAATCATCATATCTAGTGGAAGACACCCCATTTTACATACTTTCTCTATTGGCTCCAGTATGGTGTTTCCCAATATTTCTATTGAGAACATTTCATCCTCATGATCAAACTACCCTTTCTGTTTTGGATCAAAGCCACTAATTTTCACACTTCTCCCAGTATAGAAATAACAACCAAACTGACTGATCAATTTGTTATTTATAGTTTCTGTAATTGTCATTAGTCCATGTCTATCAACTAGACTTGCATGCATAATTTTTTGTTTTACAAGAGAGTTTTGTGTCCCGTTTTGTTCAGGTCCATAGATCACTAGAATATCCTCTTCGATGGTCTGCATGCAGGTCCATAATTTTTGGTCTTACAAGAGAGTTTTGTGTTCGGTTTTGTGCAGGTCCATAGACCACCAGAATGTCCGCATTGCTTTGCTTTGTGATTTTGTCCAAAATTGTATGACAGTAGATGGTTCTATTGCAACTTCTTTCAATATGCATTTGTAATTTCAAGGGGAGGAGGGAACCAAAAATCAACAACAAACAACCAAACAATTTTTTATCACAAATGCTGCAACCCACAAAATATGTTGGACAAATATTTTTTACAATGTTTGTTTCTTTAAAAAATAATAAAAGGTTGAGAATTTTGATTGAATACAATTTGCTTAAAGAATTTTGCAAATGCAATAGGAGCCAACCTCTTTGGGCTGTTGGTTGCTGGCATTGGCATTGTCATTGAAGTTGTTGTCATCACTATTGTTTCTCCCAATTTACATATGGAATGTAGTATTTAAAAATAAATATGAGTAAAATATGGGTTTTACATCCATATAAAAAAATAAAACAATGGCCGAAACATAAAACCAATTATTGAAAAATGCAGTTCAAATTTGAATAAGGAAGCCACCTTGTCTCCACAATAGCATTACTACATAGAGGGAGGAATTAAGACAATATTTGTGTAAATTGTCTCAACTTAAGATAATAGGTTAAGAAAATAGTTTAAGGCACCAGCTTAAAGACTATACTTAAGACAATACACAAGTTTTATTTTGTCTTAAGTTGAGACAATTTGTAAATATTTATGATAGAGAAGGGTGGAATCTAACCACCAATCTTCTGTATTTTATAATACAAATGCTCTACCATTGAGCTAGCACCCTACAATTTCATATACAAAAAGACTATTTGTATTTTTAAGTATTTTTTTAAAAATAAACACAAAAAACATATTTCACTCATTCATTTGTAGTTCTCATTGAGATAGTTCAAAGGATTTCACTCATTCATTTATAGTTCTCATTGAGATACGCACAACTCTTTAAGGTTTTTGAGTTTAGATAGCCACTCCAAAACATTACCGCTGAAGTTGTTGTTTTTCCGATTCCTGCAACAACAAGCTAATCAAATGGCTACAACTTCCTTTGGAAAATCACAATCAACGTGAACAACATTAGCGTTTATGTTTTAGAAGGCAGCACTTACAATATCTCCAACTTGGTTAAATTTGAGAAATTTGGCAAAGGTCCTATCAGATGATTATTATCAAGTGACCTGGTAAACACAAATGGATCAATGCCACTTCCACCGTGATCTTTAAAAGCGAATTATATTCAGTCCCTCAGCCATACCATCAAATTGTGTTTATCATTTAATAAGAGACGGAAGACTTATGAAATGCCAATGCTTTTAACACACTACTAGAATATGGAAACGTTTATAATAGCCATGGAAGCAACAACTTTTCATGATTAGAATTTGATATTACCAAGAAAATAAAGTTATGCTTACACGTCAACCGTTGAGTTCAACTGTCCAATATCCTCCAGTACCAATCCTTTAAAACTCCTTCACGATAAATTTCTGCGAACAATAACATTATTTTAAGGTCTTACCATCTCAGTTAATAGTTAACTGTTATAAAAAGTCTTTATATGAAAATTTAGTAGGTTTGCCACAAATTGACATACATATATGGTTAACTTTTCCGTAAGTGGTTTGCAGTAGTAAAGTAAATTATTTCCAATAAAAGTAATAAGTTCCCACTATAAGGTGGTTCAAGTAATTCATTGCTTGGTATATTATTTACTATCTTGGCAAGCCTCCCTAAATGAATAACTCGACTCACGATATTGATAGGTTACTGAACTAATATATCATGGATTATGATGCAGCTAAGATGTTCGACCAAGAATAAATTAAACACCAACTTGCAGAACTGATGGAACCTGATGAGCATATGTTTTTGGCTCAGTACAATCATCAAGACATATAAAAGTAATTGTGGAAAACTTGGTTGGAGCCTCGTTTGCCAGGTATGCCAGATTATCAAGATGATATAGTAAGAAGTGTAGGAGTCCCCTAACTGGTAAAGCGATAGAAAGTGGTATAATTGGAACATAACATGATGGTTTATTTTCGTGGAAGTGAAAGAATTAGTAACAAAAGTTTTTGGAAGCCTTTACTAGGGAAGGACGCTCTACCAGCCCTTTGGGGGCCGAGACTAACCTATTTAGCTCTCCCAAAGAGAAGGGAAGGATTGAAGCAGATTCTTAAGGCTTATTCTTATCTTCTTATTTTATATTGGGGCCCAATAAGACAATAGTAAAATATTTAGGAAGTTGGGAAGATAATACATTGAGCTAATGATAAGAAAGGTTAAAAAGGAGGGATAGTAAAAATGGATATAATTAGGGGCGAGATTCTGAAGACACAAAAACCCACGGGAGGGTAAGGAAAGAACTCAACACTAGAGAATTTATCATTTCTTCCTTATAAACCCTGCTTGCTATTCTATTTTTGCTTGTCCTTGACATGAGAGTTTGGATTCTTAGCTTCCCAACTCTATATAAATCTTTGCACTCTGTAACTAAAGGCTACATTTCCCAACACATGCCACTGATATTATTTGACTACTTTATGTCTTTATTTAAACTATCTCTTTCATTTTCAGGCATGTTACACCTTGTCCTCTGATCTATCTTTCTAGTCGTGCTCTCATTTTATTTGATTCCGTTTAAATATTCCATAATCCATATCATCTTTTCCCTAATGAAAAGTGAAACAAATCAAAGAATAAAAAGGCCATCCATACCTGATTGATCGTGCTTCATTTCAAGATTAAAGGGGATCAAAAGGGGTTTGAAACAAGTTTGAATGTTGTTAAATGTTGTTACGACAAGATTTACACAGCTCGAAATAGAATATAAATGGGCATGGCCATCATTCACTAACCTCTCTGTTGGCAGTGGTTAATTACTCAACCGTTAAGATCGATTGCCTGCTGAAACACTAAAGAGGGAACGATGTTCAGATCGCTAAACGCCAGAGTTCTGAAATGTCATTCACTACACAGATTTGTGGCCTCCGCAACTCAAAAGAGCCAACCACGGCCACACCATTTTGATTTTTCCATGCTGTCAAGGTTTCAAAGGGACAACACACCACATTGATTTCTGAAGAAGTAGTTCGAGCCTCTGTCACAGCTGATCAAATAATTATTGGGGCAGAGCATTAAATTGTTTTTGAAAAGCCAATTTTTGAAGATCTATTCACTGATCTGTTCCAGATGATAATATGGTTGAAGGGGTGTTCATTGTTCGTATTGCACCTCATGAAAGGACAAAGAATTAAATCAATCCTGTCATACTGTAATAGACTGTAGCAGAGCATTTGCAAAGAAGACCATTTTTGTATAGTGAAGGGTCAGTTAGTATTAAACGATCGACTTAGCCAAAATATTATATATATGTAACTTGTAAATCATATTTAGAACACTGAAGATGTGTAATAGATAGTAATAGAAACAGAGTTGAAAATATGAACTTTACTATGTTATTTTTTGTGTTTACTCTGGTTTTTTTTAGTTGAAAAACTCAGTTTTAGTTTTTATGTTAATCTACAGTAATAGCTGAATGAAACAAAGTTTTTTAGATGTGAATTATTTTTACTAATTCAGTATAAAATGTATGTTGAGTTTATGGACGCAGGGGTCATCGAATCGTTGCTAAAAAGTCAGTTGTAACAGAGCTATGAGTGAGCTATGAGTGACTGTTAGCAATCACAGCTAGCTGAACCAGACGTATAAAGTGTTGCTAGCTGTAATAACTAGCTGCAACATAATCTTGGAAGTACTGTTAACAGTAGCAGCCAAGTTGCAACAATCTTGTAGGTGCTGGTTAATTTTTGAGCTCTAACAGTGAAGTTGTACATTACCTAAAAGTGTTTTTTTGAGTTGTACATGAAGTGTAAGTGCTACAAAAGTTGAGACTGGCACTCCCTTTCCTTCCCCTCAATTGGTATCAGAGCTGACTCATTCCTAATTTCTGTTCATTGGTTCTGTGCTCACTTCATGAATGAGCCATGTGATTGTATGTTGAAACTATTTGTATTTTGGTTTGGAAATCTTGCTGTTGAGTCTGACTCCAGCACCCTCTTCCTGCTACGTTGAAAGAGCAGAAGTAAGTTCAGTTTGTATGTTCAGCTCAGTATTGGTAAGAGCTCCCGTGCTTTCTCAAATAAAGGTTGAATCACCATGTAGCACCTGAAGGCTAAAACAAGTGTCTCTTATATCATCCATATGTTGGTTACAATTTTCAAGCTTGGTTGTGGCTTGAGTAAAAAAAAGAAAGTGTTGGAGTTCGTGGATGAAGTTGACTCTGTGTAGAGGTTGATCAATTGAAAGGAAGATATTCTTCCTCGTTGAAAAATCCCATATAGTTTAATGGTAGAGAAGTTTGAATTCCAATGTTTTGGAAGTTTGCTTGGTTTGAATTGAAGTTATTATGCGTGAAAGAGGATCAGGAGGAAGCATCCAAAAGAAATTTAAATTCTATGCAATTATTTATTTGAAGATAGAGACATGGGGAAAAGAAGAAGGCTTAAAGAGATTAAGAACAATATTGCTAATGCAAAAGAAGTTGGTTTTTCCATAGCAGAGATATTAGGAGAAGCCACTGAGGAACCTGCTGAAGCAGAGGAAGTTCAAGAAAATATAGAGGATGAATGGAGCATAATCTATTATCCACCGCCATATTTCTCAGGTATAATTTATGAATGTTGGATAGTTAATATGAAAAATTTCTTGCATGCTAGAGGTTTATGGAGTTTTGTTGAGGATGGAGTTAAGAAACTCCGGGATGAGGTAAAGGATGCATTTGCCTTGTACTACATCCAAAAAGCTATGGATGATAATATTTTTTATGTAATTTTTTAAGCAAACATAGCTAGAGAATCTAGGGAAAGTTTGAAGAGAAAATTCGATGTAAGAGGGAGGTATATGGCCGAGTCACAGCCTGTTAACATTTCAGTAGAAAAATTTGCAGAAGCAGCAAAAGATAGTCATATTATTTGTAAATCTTGCAATTGTGTTGATATATCAAATGATGAAAATGATGTCGAAACTAAAGGTGAAAATGAGGTTGTTGTATGTTGTATAACAACAACGAAATTTGAAGAATTTGAAATTTTTATTGATAAAGATGTTGATGTAGTTTCAAATTTAGATGTCACTGAAGTAAATTATGAAAATGATGGAATGGTTAACATGCAGAATGTTGATAAAGATGGTAAATGTGTCAAGTGTGAAGACAACAAATAAGTATGTGTTCCAGAAGAGTCCTTGAAGGAAACGTCCATGAAGATATTTAAATCATGTATAGAATATGATGATTGTGGACATGTAGGTACAATGAATTTAGAAGATAACATTGAAGATTTTATAGAAGTCAAAGATAAAGATGGGCTTGAAATAAACTACAGTAGTTATGTTGCAGAAAATGAAGAGTGTTTCACTCATCCATTTGGTGCTCATAGGGAATATGATAAAGATTCGTGTGAAAAATACACTCATGAAAATGGCATATCTGATGATAGGAATGGTGCTTGTGATATTTTTGAAGAAGAATCTATAGAGATATTGAATAGTGCAGATAAGGGCAGAAAAAAGAACAAGATTCTTGCTAATAATTTGTTTGTTAGTGATTGTGCAGGTGCAAAGAAATAAAATGATGATGTCTTGGGTTATAAGTCAAATATTGAAGGTGAAGCAACTGTCAGTATAGCAATTTGTTCTTTAAATATTCCAATGATATATGTTGCTGATGACAATGATGAAGAAGGTACCAATGAAACAACGAGTATCTGTAAAATTTCTCATAGAGAAGTAATGGTCAATGATGATCATGATGATAGAATGAAAACTTCCATACTAGCAGTATGTGAAGTAACATCAAAAGCTAAAAAAGATAAAGTGCACTGTGTTGAAGTGCTTGAACCTATTTATGAGTTTTCCAAAACTATTGATGATTTTAATTTTGTTGAAGAATTTGATAAGATTGTTGAAGAATGCATAGAAGTTGCAGCAAATGAAATAGATAAAGTACAAGAAAAAGGAATCTATAATGATTCTGAAAATGTTGATGATTCGGTGATTGCAGAAGTAGAGATAGAAATAGAGTGGCATAATGATAGCATTCAATATGTTGTATGCTCTATTGTAGATAGAGAAACTGAAAGAAGGAATGATGTTCTTGATGAACAATTGAAATTTTGGAAGAATGGCTTGAAAATCCAAGATATGATGATAAAGATGATAGTATTGTTGTGGAAGTAGAAATGAAGAAAGTTGATTACCTTGTTGTAGCAGCAGAGGAAAATTTGAATGAAGAGATAGTGATAGATCTCACAAAAGAAAAAAATGAAAAGAACCAATATGGTTCACAGTATGATAATTTATATAATGTTGACAAAATGTTTGAATGTGCAGGTGAGAAACCAATCGAAGATGAAGAAGAATCCATTGAAGATGATATTGGAAATTATTAGTTTTATTTGAAAGAAGAAATTTGCACGAACGATGAATTCGTTGAAGAATTAGTTGAGAATATATTCATGTCATGGAGTCCCAAAGAAATTGGGAATTATTATCAATTAATGTGTCTACATAATGACATTGAACTAATTACTCTTAGTAAATTCAAGGTTAGCTTGTGGGATCTTTGTATGCCCACGTTACAGTATTTAGAATAAAAGATTTGGATTGAAGTCCTTGGCATAAAGGACATTGAAAATTTGAATGATGATAAGCAAATTGAAGAATGTTTTGCAGTTGAAGTTGATCATAATGGATTGAAGGTAAAGAAGAAAGTGAAGATTCAAAAATATTTTTGGTATAATGTTTGGCGTTTTAAGCCAAGTAATGATGAAACTGAAGCTGAGAATAATGAAATTATAATTAATGATTGGTTTTCAAAGACCCCGAAGGTTGAATGAAATGGTCTTGATGATGCAATATTTTATGAGGAGAACAAGTATTGTGGAGTTGCTGAGCAAAAGGAGTTCATATTATTAAGATGCAAAGTGAAGATGAGGAAATGGCTGAAGCCACAAATGAAGCAAGAGTTGAAGAAGATCAAGGTAAATATGAAGACAAAACAAAAAACAAAGTTTGCATATTTCAAATTTTGGAGTCGAAAGAAATATAAAAATTGCACTAGTATGTTTCAACAAAGAATGTGAACAAATTGTTTTTTGAAGTTGTTTTGATACTCATGTAAGCCTTGCTGAGACTTAGACCAGAAGAAATTATAGTTGGTATGTTGTTTTGTAAAAACTGTAGTTGTTTGTGCTTGTTGTATTTTGAGTGTAGTAATTAAGGGGGAGCATATTGGCACTAGTTAATTACTCCACCGTCAAAATCAATTTCCTGTTGAAACAATGAAGAGGCAAAGCTGTTCAGATCGCTAAATGATAGAGTTCTAAAATGTCATTCACTGCCCAGATTTGTGCCACCGCAACTCAGAAGAGCCAATTACCGCCACACCGTTTTGATTTTTCCATGCTGTCAAGGTTTCAAAGGGACAACACATGAAATTGATTTCTAAAAAAGCAGTTCGATCCTCTGTCACAGCTCATCAAATAATTATTGGGGCAAATCATTACATTGTTTTTGAAAATCCAATTTTTGAAGAGTTATTCACCGATTTGTTCCAGCCAATGATATGGTTGAAGGGGAATTCATTGTTCTTGTTGCATCTCATTAAAGGAAAAAGAATTAAATCAATCCTGTTAGATTGTAATAGACTGTAACAAAGCATTTGCAGACAAGACCGTTTTTGTATAGCGAAGGGTCAGTTAGTATTAAATGACCGAATTAGCCAAAATATTATATATACGTAGATTGTAAATCATATTTAGAATGTTGAAGATGCACAACATAGATTAATAGAAGCAAAGTTCAAACTATGAACTTTACTGTGTTATTTTTTGTGTTTACTCTGTTTTTTTTAGTTGAAAAACTTAGTTTTAGTTTTTTATGTTAGTCTGCAATAATAGATAAAAGAAACCGTGTTTATTAGATGTGAAATATGTTTATTAATTCAGCATAATATGTGTGCTAATTTTATGGATGTAGGGGTCATCAAATCGTTGCTAAAAAGTCAGCTGTAACAGAGCTGTGAGTGACTGTTAACAGTCACAGCTAGCTGAAACAGGCGTATAAAGTGTTTCTAGCTGTAACAGCTAGCTGCAACACAATATTGGAAGTAATATTAATAGTAGCAACCAAGCTGCAACAATCCTGTAGGTGCTAGGTAATTTTTTATCTCTCTCAGTGAATTTTTACATTGCGTGAAAGTGTTATTTTGAGTTGTAAATGAAGTTTAAGTGCTACAGAAGTTGAGAGCGAAAATCCCCTTCCTTCCCCTCCCTCTCTTTATATGCATCGTCCTCATATTAAACATTTATACTTTTCTTAACGCATCCAAATCCATGTATGAATTCCTGTAATTGCTACTCACAAAATCAAAATGGATATTATATTCTTTCCAAATCCATGTACGAATTCCTATAATTGTTGCTCACAAAATCATAAATGGATATTATAATCTTGAAAAAATTGTTTGAAGGTAATAGAATTTATAATAATAAAAAATAGAAAATTTTAAAATCTTTGAACATTTTCGTCACCTGCCCAATGTCGAATATTTCTCATTCTTCCTCGAGAGATAACGCTCTCTACGATCTATGATACAATATATATATATATATATTCCATTGTATATGTATGATTGGATGGTCAACGCACATCCTTGTCCATATCAACATTTTTTCTAAAAGTCTCCTAAGCATCCATATCACAGAGACAATCATTTCCTAGCCCCACAATTCGTCCAAGTGGCATCAACACATACCTTTCACCTTGGAGACACAAGAGATATTAGAGATAGAAACCCAATTATAAACATGATGCAAATCTCAATAGATACCAGATTCATTCTAGTAATTTTTTTTTTTTCCATGTTCCCAACTTTGTTTATATGGATCATAATTAAAAAATCACAATCATCCGATAATTCAACCCGATACCAGTAATTTCTATTACAAAAACAGTAAAAAATCACAATCATATGAAAATTCAACTGGAAAAGCGTAATTACATATATAAATAATGAGCATCCCTTACCAAAGTGATCACGTTTCCCAAAAAATTACTATGGTGAATTGATCACCAACATCCGAAACGTGCGTGTGCTTTCTGCGCTTGGTTACAGACGTCAAGCAATTTATAGTTTTGAGGATAAAGGATGTTTTCCTGATGCTGGACGGTAGGTGCGGCCAAGGTCGGACGGATGAGAAAGGACATTGTTTGAGGTACACCAATTAACACCGAAATCCTATTAAAAAATAAGAAAAGTTGCCTAGTTTTTCTCACCAATATGGTTCACAGTATAATGTTGACAAAATGTTTGAATGTGCAGGTGAGAAACCAAACGAAGATGAAGAAGAATCCATTGAAGATGATATTGGAAATTATTAGTTTGATTTGAAAGAAGAAATTTGCACCAACGATGAATTCGTTGAAGAATTAGTTGAGAATATCTTCATGTCATGGAGTCCCAAAGAAATTGGTAATTATTATCAATTAATGTGTCTACATAATGACATTGAACTAATTACTCTCAATAAATTGAAGGATAGCTTGTGGGATCTTTGTATGCCCACGTTACAGTATTTAGAATAAAAGATTTGGATTAAAGTCCTTGGCATAAAGGACATTGAAAATTTGAATGATGATAAGCAAATTGAAGAATGTTTTGCATTTGAAGTTGATCATAATGGATTGAAGGTAAAGAAGAAAGTGAAGATTCAAAAATATTTTTGGTATAATGTTTGGCGTTTTAAGCCAAGTAATGATGAAACTGAAGCTGAGAATAATGAAATTATAATTAATGATTGGTTTTCAAAGACCCAGAAGGTTGAATGAAATGGTCTTGATGATGTAATATTTTATGAGGATAACAAGTATTGTGGAGTTGCTGAGCAAAAGGAGTTCAGGTTATTAAGATGCAAAGTGAAGATGAGGAAATGGCTGAAGCCACAAATGAAGCAAGAGTTGAAGAAGATCAAGGTAAATATGAAGACAAAACAAAAAGCAAAGTTTGCATATTTCAAATTTTGGAGTCAAAATAAATAGAAAAAATGCACTAGTATGTTCCAACAAAGAATGTGAACAAATTGTTTTTTGAAGTTGTTTTGATACTCATGTAAGCCTTGCTGATACTTAGACCAGCAGGAATTATAGTTGGTATGTTGTTTTGTAAAAACTGTAGTTGTTTGTGCTTGTTGTATTTTGAGTGTAGTAATTAAGGGGGAGCATATTGGCACTGGTTAATTACTCCACCGTCAAAATCGATTTCCTGCTGAAACACTGAAGAGGCAACGTTGTTCAGATCGCTAAATGCTAGAGTTCTAAAATGTCATTCACCACCCAGATTTGTGGCACCGCAACTTAGAAGAGCCAATTACCGCCACATCGTTTTGATTTTTCCATGCTGTCAAGGTTTCAAAGGGACAACACACGAAATTGATTTCTAAAGAAGCAGTTCGATCCTCTGTCACAGCTCATCAAATAATTATTGGAGCAAATCATTACATTGTTTTTGAAAATCCAATTTTTGAAGAGTTATTCACCGATTTGTTCTAGCCAATGATATGGTTGAAGGGGCGTTCATTGTTCCTATTGTAGCTCATTAAAGGAAAAATAATTAAATCAATCCTGTTAGACTGTAATAGACTGTAACAAAGCATTTGCAGACAAGACCGTTTTTGTATAGTGAAGGGTCAGTTAGTATTAAATGACCGACTTAGCCAAAATATTATATATATGTAGATTGTAAATCATATTTAGAATGTTGAAGATGCACAACAGAGATTAATAGAAGCAAAGTTGAAACTCTGAACTTTACTGTGTTATTTTTTGTGTTTACTCTGTTTTTTTTAGTTGAAAAACTTAGTTTTAGTTTTTTATGTTAGTCCGCAGTAATAGATAAAAGAAACCGCGTTTATTTGATGTGAAATATGTTTATTAATTCAGCATAATATGTGTGTTGAGTTTATGGATGCAGGGGTCATCAAATCGTTGCTAAAAAGTCAGCTGTAACAGAGCTGTGAGTGACTGTTAATAGTCACAGCTAGCTGAAACAGGCGTATAAAGTGTTTCTAGCTATAACAGCTAGCTGCAACACAATATTGGAAGTACTATTAATAGTAGCAACCAAGCTGCAACAATCCTGTAGGTGTTAGGTAATTTTTGATCTCTCTCAGTGAATTTTTACATTGCGTGAAAGTGTTATTTTGAGTTGTAAATGAAGTGTAAGTGCTACAGAAGTTGAGAGCGAAAATCCCCTTCCTTCCCCTCCCTCTCTTTATATGCATCGTCCTCATATTAAACATTTATACTTTTCTTTACGCATCCAAATCCATGTATGAATTCCTGTAATTGCTACTCACAAAATCAAAATGGATATTATATTCTTTCCAAATCCATGTACGAATTCCTATAATTGTTGCTCACAAAATCATAAATGGATATTATAATCTTGAAAAAATTGTTTGAAGGTAATAGAATTTATAATAATAAAAAATAGAAAATTTTAAAATCTTTGAACATTTTTGTCACCTGCCCAATGTCGAATATTTCTCATTCTTCCTCGAGAGATAACGCTCTCTACGATCTATGATACAATATATATATATATATTCCATTGTATATGTATGATTGGATGGTCAACGCACATCCTTGTCCATATCAACATTTTTTCTAAAAGTCTCCTAAGCATCCATATCACAGAGACAATCATTTCCTAGCCCCACAATTCGTCCAAGTGGCATCAACACATACCTTTCACCTTGGAGACACAAGAGATATTAGAGATAGAAACCCAATTATAAACATGATGCAAATCTCAATAGATACCAGATTCATTCTAGTAATTTGTTTTTTCCATGTTCCCAACTTTGTTTATAAGGATCATAATTAAAAAATCACAATCATACGATAATTCAACCCGATACCAGTAATTTCTATTACAAAAACAGTAAAAAATCACAATCATATGAAAATTCAACTGGAAAAGCATAATTACATATATAAATAATGAGCATCGCTTACCAAAGTGATCACGTTTCCCAAAAAATTACTATGGTGAATTGATCACCAACATCCGAAACGTGCGTGTGCTTTCTGCGCTTGGTTACAGACTTCAAGCAATTTATTGTTTTGAGGATAAAGGATGTTTTCCTGATGCTGGACGGTAGGTGCAGCCAAGGTGGGACGGATGAGAAAGGACATTGTTTGAGGTACACCAATTAACATCGAAATCCTATTAAAAAATAAGAAACGTTGCCTAGTTTTTCTCTGGTGTTAAAACCAGAAGGTTGGTGAAGCCTTATTTACAAGATTGGTGAGCCAGGTGTTTCCTCAGGTTGAAGCACTTCGCATGGAAAGGGAAAGTGTCCGTATTGTCTCCTCACCCCCGAAGTGTGGGTAGCAACAAGAGGTTTGGGGCAAACCAACTCTATAACAGAATCTTTATCTCGAAATTGAATTGGAACGCAACTAATTAAAGATAGGACTTTATGTGATATTCTCGTTTCATACTTTATATTAATCCACTACTCAATATAAAATTGATAACTTTTTTGCTGGTGATGCTACTCAGACTCGGTTAATAATTGAGCATGTCTTAACAAACATTTCCTTTATATATTTAATTATTATTCATTTAAATTAATTTGACTAGTTCAACATGTGTTAACCACTAATCTATTAACCTCTTTATCATTGATCTATAAATTGACATGTGACCTTATAACCATCATTTTCTAACTCATGAACTCACTAATCATTGACCAACAAACACACTAATATGCCTTTAATTCATTATCTCCCTAACTACTATGATTGACTATGGTTGATCATAGCCAAATATTACAATATAATAGAATATAATTTTCCATGATTGATAGTACTCACCCACTAATATTTAAGAGAAAAACCCATATATGATTTAACCATTGTCTAAAATAACCTTTTATACTACAAAATAAGCTATCTAAATAAACAACTTTAGAAATTTATTACTATTTTGCAAACTTTTATTTTATTTTATAAAAATGTAATAACTTTAATATTTTAATATTTACATTTTCAAAAATTAAAACTATACTTTTATCTATATTTCAAAAGTTTGATTTAAATAGTACCTAAGCAAACTTATAATAACAAAATAGAATGGGATAAGTATAACAGGGCAACTAGGACATACTAATGGAAATGGTAACTCTAGAGGTAAACTAATGTTGCATTACAACCTCACTTACTAAAGCATGTATCCATGGAAAAAGCACTAGGTTAGCTTGATGTTGATGTAATTGTAACTTTGGAATGTATTCACTTGTATTTCTTATGTATTGTAACCCGATGTTTATTCCGGGATGTACTTGAGTCATGTCCTGCCCCGATGTTCCTATCAGGAGGTTCTATAATGTAAACAAGTCATGTCAAGTCATTGTGGGTAACCCTCCTATTGATTAAGGGTTAAAGTCCCCACAGTTCCGGGGAACTAGGGCTATTAGACTCACCTAGTGAAATCAGCCCTAGTTGGGTTTAGTCAAGTCGAGAATTAGTATAAATAGAGAGCTATCCTCTCTATTTATCACACACTCACTCAAAATTAGTTTTAGTGCATAGCTGAGGAAGAAGAAGACATTGGGGCAAGGAAGAAATAGGTTACTACTGTCGGTAGATCATCTTACTATTTTTGGGTTTTACTTTTGGTACTAATTCTATCTCTGAGGAAGTTGCGGGGTTTTCTCCATTTATGGTTTCCTTGAGGAAAAACATTGTGTTCATTGTATCTTGTGTTTCATTGTTGTGCTTGTTATTCTCTCAGTTAAAGATCTTAATATAATGCTAGCTTAATGTTCAAAATATAACATGGTATCAGAGCTAACATGAGAAGAAGACACTGTGTAGCTACGGGAAATAGGGCTTCCTACTTTGTGGATCTCTTTGTACAAATTTTTAGAAAAAGAAGGTTGGAATAAATCTCCTCCCTGGGGTGCATCTTTCTATCGAAGGAGAATCTAATTCTGAGGTTTTTCAGTTTTGGATCTGACAATGCTGCCGAAAATTAGGGCTTTCCACAGAAGTGGAATTTTTCAGTGAGCCTAGGACTAGATTGATATCCTCCTCAAAATCTAAGTTAGGGATCAAAATAAAAGCATTTGGTTGGACAGAACTCTGAAAAAGCAAAACCCTAATCTACTCCNTTTTCAGTGAGCCTAGGACTAGATTGATATCCTCCTCAAAATCTAAGTTAGGGATCAAAATAAAAGCATTTGGTTGGACAGAACTCTGAAAAAGCAAAACCCTAATCTACTCT
>LPNX010100153.1:83748-120867 GCA_001517045.1 Pseudotsuga menziesii | reverse complement strand
TATAACATTTGAAATTCCATTTTTTGAAACATTTCACTTTTTGTTGAGAAGGAAACCCTGTCTGTAAAATACAGTGTATGTTTTGGCCATTGAGAATTTGCTTCTGGGTTTGATTTTGACCACCATTTTGACCCCTAGGGTAGGATAATGAAAAGTAAATGGAATGCTGGCAGGGATTTGTAAGGATGATGGAATAGGCAGTCAAGCTTATGAGGATAGGTAGATATATCATTACTTAAAAACAAAGAATCATGCAACTTTTAAAGCACAAAAAATAAAATCCTTACAGACTTTGCTTGATATCCTCTTTATGCTGACTTGCTGCTTGATGTAGCTAGTTTGCAATTTATTTCTGATTCATATATGTCCTTTTGATGTCTACTTTTAAAGATGTCCGCCATCTCAGATTCCTTCTGCTTTGCTGGAAGTCAGGTCCCTCTGTATTGTTGGAAATCAGGTCCCTCTGCATATGAAAAAGACTTGGAGGGTTCCAAGAAAGCATAAAAATGCTTATGCCCCTCACAGGCCTACTTATTGACTTGTCCTTAAGTCAAACAAGAACTTTATTAGTAAAAATAAAACTATGGAAGAGACATGAAGTCTTGAAAAATATTTTTATGAATTTTCAATGGCCAAGCGAACCTGGTTTTCCATGGAAAATTCAAGTTTATGTTGTGCCAGTGGCCTGGTTTTCACAACTAAACTCCCATTTTTTTCTTGTTTGTATATATTTTTTTTATATAGTATGTTTTTTTTCTTCTTATTTATTTATTTTCCATATCAGATCAGCTAAGAAGGAAGTGAAGGAAAAACACCAATGTGTCTATCCAGCACTTCCATTTCCCGTTGCTGTGAAATATGCTGTATGAAATCTTCCTTGTTGATAGGCTTGGTATAAAGTTTGAGCCAATGGCCATTGACCACAAATGCACGTGCTTCATCATCGATTGTTTGAAGTTTGACTGATCCATTGTCACATACCTCGGCAATCTCATATGGACCAAGCCAATGAGTTGTGAATTTGGCTTTGAAGTCTTTGAACTTCGAGTCAAACAATAGTGCCCAGTCACCGATGTGAAATTGTTTCTTTTTGATAAGCTTGTCATGCCACTGGGCTCTCTGTTGTTGTATCAAAATATTGTGTTCTATTGCAGCCTGTCTCATCTCATCTAGTTGATTCAATTGAAGTATTCTTTCTTGCTGCGCCTCAGAAATATTCACACCCAAATCTGCTGCTAACTTGAAGGTATGAATTTGAAACTCTATAGGTAGGAGGACTTGCTTACCGTAAACAAGCTAATAAGGAGAAAAACCAGTACTATTTTTCCAAGTGATTCGGTATGCCCATAAAGCTTCAGTAAGCTTAGCTGACCAATCCTTTCTATGCATCTGGACATTTTTGGTTATGATTCCTTCTAAAGTCTTGTTTGTAGATTCCACTTGGCCATTAGCTTGTGGATGGTAAGGGGTAGATTTTCTGTGCTTAATCTTGTACTTTGCTGCTATATCCTGCACTAGTTTAGAAGTAAACTATGCACCCTGATCAGTTACAATCTCTCTAGGAACCCCAAATCTAACAAATATCTCCTCAAAAAGAAAATTTACCACGGTCTGTTCTGTGGCTCGTGGCAATGGTTTGGCTTCTACCCACTTGGTAACATAGTCTGTACATACCAAAATGTACTTCTTCCCTTATGATGGTGGATGAATCGGACCAGTGAAGTCAAGAGCCCACTTTTCAAACGGTTCTATGAGGATTTGTGGTTGGAGTGGCATTTCATCAGACCGGACTGGCCGTCCCATCCGTTGACAAGTATCACAAATTATAACATACTTCTTAGCATCTTTGAAAATAGAAGGCCAGTAATACCCCAAATTGAGTATCTTGTATGCTGTTATTTTCTCTGCAAAATGGCCACCACACGGTTCATCATGACATGCTTTCAAAATATCTAAAGATTCATCTTGTCGTAGACATCTCCTGATAATTAGATCATATCCTGTGTAAAAGAGATCACCATTGACCCATATATGCCTAGCACTTTGTTTAATAATATTTTTCTTTTCTTTAGATGACATAGATGGTGGTGGTTGTCCTGATGATAAATAGTTGGCAATATCAGCATACCAAGGAGTGATAACAGAAATTGCAAACAAGTGTTCATCAGGAAAACTATCTAAAACAGGAACAACCTCACCAGTATTGTGTAAGCGAGACAGGAAATCTGCCACTTGATTTTCTCGTCCAGGCCGATCTAAAATAGTGATATTGAATTATTGCATTAATAGTAACCATTTGGTTATTCGACCATTAGTGATAGATTTATTCATTAAATATCGTAAGGTTGAATGATCTGTATGGATAAAAATTTCGTAGCGAGTAATGTAATGACGGAATTTGTTTACAGCATGAACTACTGCCAACATCTCCTTCTCAGTGACTATATAATTCAACTCTGCAGGTGTCAGATTTTTACTAATAAAATAGATAGCATAAGTCATGGTATGCTCTTTTTGTCCCAATGAGGCCCCTATGGCAGTAGCAGAGGCATCCGTAGAAATATGGAAAGGAAATGTCCAATTTGGCCCCCTTAAAATGGGAGCAGTGGAGAGATTCTCTTTAAGAGTCTGAAATGCAGATTGACAGTTAGTATCTCATTTAAAATGTACATCATTTGAAATTAATTTAAATAGTGGCAGAGCAATCTTACTAAAATTTGCAATAAATCTACGATAATAGCCTGCATACCCTAAAAAGCTTCTTACATCTGTTTGAGTTGTTGGTTTAGATAAATTTTCAATGATTTGAATTTTAGCAGGATCTACTTTTATTCCAGATGAAGAAATTTGATGTGCTAAAACTATCCCTTCAGTCATCATCATAAAACACTTTTCGTTACTAAGGGAAAGATTTGAGTCAACACACCTTTTTAAAATTTTCTCCAGGTTTGCTAAGGAATCCTCAAAGGCACTTCCATACACAGAAAAATCATCCATATAGATTTCAAGACATTCATGAATTAGATCTGCAAAAATGGCCAAGACTGCTCTCTGAAAAGTAGCTGGGGCATTACATAAGCCAAAAGGTAAAACCTTATAGGCATATGTGCCCTAGGGACATGTAAAGGTGGTTTTGTCCTGGTCTTCTTTTGCAATACTAATTTGATTATATCCACTGAAACCATCTAAAAATGAAAAATATTCCTTTCCAGCTAAGGTATTTAACACTTGATCAATAAAAGGAAATGGAAAATAATCTTTTAATGTTGCCTTATTTAACTCCTTGTAATCTACACATATGCACCATTTACCATTTTTTTTAGGAACAACAACCAAGGGAGAAACCCATTGGATGTCGGAGATAGGGTAAATAAATCCTACTTTTAACAACTTCTGCAACTCTTCCTTGACTATCTCTTTTAGTATGGGGTTCATTCTACGTTGCGGTTGTCTGAGAGGTCTAATTTTATCATCTGTGTAAATGTGGTGAGTGCATGTGTCATGGTGAATGCCTGGCATATCAGTGTACTCCCAAGAAAATGAATGGGAATGTTTATTCAACAAAGTAATCAACTGTTCTTCCTGTGATGTAGTAAGATGTGCACTGATATTCAAATGTTTTCTTGGACTTATTTCAACTGTTTTGCTTTGGATATCCGTGATTGAATGAACATTAAAAATATCATGAAGTGCCAATGCTAGAGAATGTACTGTGCAACTTTCCTAAAAATTATGTCCTAAAACTTGATCTGTGATAGCATACTGCATGTCTCTTAATTCTTCAGAAATATCAGGTTCAGCAATGAAGTAATCTAACAAATCTTCGTTGTTTTCTTCTTGAAAATCAAAGAACTGATTGATACTATTAGGACAGGCTGAATCACTTCTTCTTCCTGTTCCTTGGTCTCATTAATCCATGATAGCTGATCTAATGTAGAAGGTCTTTGGGTAGAAGGATAAAGTGTAATTTGTTTTCTCTCTGTTCCATGTGAAATGAGCATACTTCCTGACCTACACCCTATGAAAGCATCTGCTGTTGCCAACCAGGGTTTGCCAAGAATCAATGGGTGCCCTCCTATATTAGACTTTGGTTGT
Organism: Pseudotsuga menziesii; assembly: GCA_001517045.1. Classification (NCBI taxonomy): domain Eukaryota; kingdom Viridiplantae; phylum Streptophyta; class Pinopsida; order Pinales; family Pinaceae; genus Pseudotsuga; species Pseudotsuga menziesii. The sequence goes on along the minus strand of LPNX010100153.1, from coordinate 116,772 downwards.
AGCACTATAAAATCGACAGGATACTCCCAGGAGTCTAAAGAAACAATGATATCTTCTAATATCCCTTCAGGTGTAATTTTAGACCTATCAGCTAATTCCAAAACTATTGTGGTTGGTTTGAGATTTTTCAAGTGAAGGTATTCCATTGTCTCTTGTGTCATGACATTAATGGCAGCACCTAGATCAATCAGTGTTTTTGGAGTTGAAAAATTGTTAACAGTAATTGTAACCATTGGGATTCCATGATCTACATACTTTTCAATAAAAACAATGTTAGACATTAATCCTACTAGATTTCCTACCACATGAATTTTTGATGGATCCTTCCTTCTTTTATTAAGACATAATTCCTTAACTGCTTTAGTATAGATTGGAATATCCTTTATAGCCTGCAGTAGGGGAATTTTGACACATACATTGGTTAACTCATTTAAAACATCAAAATCAAGTAGGGATATTGAAAGTTTTTCTTTGACCAACCTTTCTGGAAAAGGAGGTGTATAAGATACTAATGTTTTCCCTTTTTTATCGTTATTTTTCTATATTTAATTTTTTTGGAGTTTTCTCATTTTCTGTTTGTTCTTCTAAAATAACAGGAGATTCTTTTTGTAAAGTTTTCCCAGATCATAAGTTGATATTTTTTAGTGGGAGGATTGAGTAGGGGAGTGCCATTCCATCATCAACATTATACATGGGTTTGTCCATTTTATTATTTGGATTTGGAATTGGCTGGGCTGGCAATTGTGTTGGCCGAGGTGGAGGCTGATTGGATGGAAATTGAAGCTGTTGAGGTTGTTGACCCAGTTGAGGAGACAGATTGGGTTGTTGGAAATATGGGACTTGATTCTGTTGGTATTGTGAATATGCAGAAGGTTGTTGATAGGGCTGTAAATAGGCATGCTGATATGTCTGGTTACCATGAGTATATCCTCTCCAATTTGGAGCGGATTGGGCTAACGGAGGAGACCAAGTTTTCCAGGGCATGGGTGCACTCCATGAATTCTGAATAGGAGTTTGATAATTTGTATGAAAATGCTGCATAGGATCTTGAGACATACCTAAGAATCGTGGCTGCCAAGGTCTTCGTTGTCCCATAAAATAGAGAGACTCCATGCTTTGATTCTCCTCCATTCGAGCTTCCTGCAATTCTTTCAATCTGGGGAAATCATCAGTTTTGTGATTTGAAGTACATAAGCCACAAATTTCAACAGTATTTAAAGGACATTCTTTTAATGGCTGTTTCTTTCTACATTTAGGACAAAAAATAGACAAGGCTTGATCTTGTTGGTCCCGTTGTTCTTGTCTTTTCTTGGTATTTGATATTTCGACTTGTGTGCCTAAGGTACTCAATAAATCAGTCTTAAAATATTCTAACAGATTCCTAAGCTCAGCTCTGGAGATACCACTGGTTGCAGATTTGGTTACTTTGGTAATGACATCCCTTTTTCCAGTTCTAGCCTTTCCTCTTGAATACTTCTGACATAAGTCTTATATCTCATCAAAGGGTAAATAGGAGATGTCACCTTTTCCTATAACATTTAAAATATCCAAATATTCTTCTCTTATTCCTTTTAAAAATATTGTCTGAATCATCTCAGGTGTCAAAGAATTGTATTTGGATTTCTGCAGGTTGTATGAGAATCTTTCTAGATATTCTTCCAAGCTTTCATCTTCCTGTTGAGACATTCTAAAAATGTCATCTTTTAAATCCTTTGATCTAAATATTCTTGATATTTTCTAATAAATATTTTTCTCATCTCATCCCAGCTAGTTATAGAATGCTCTTCTAATCCCATGAACCATTTCAAGGCAGCTGCTTTAAGAGTAGCAGGGAAAAGATGAAGCTTATGGGTGTCATCAGTATATCCATAAGTTTGACACAAGATATCAAACTCAAATAGGAAAGAATCCGGATCTTCAGAAGTCATACCATACAAATTTGGTAGGACAGATGGTGGAATATTCTTCATTTTTACCTCTTCCCCTAGGGTAATGCTAGTGTCCAAGATGGGGAATTTAAAGGTGGCCTCATGATCTTCTTCTGTTCTTTCCTCCCTCTCATGTCTTCTCTCTTCTTCCCTATCATGTCACCTCTCTTCTTCTCTTCTCTCTTGTCTTAGTTTATTTTCCATTTCTAACCTTCTCTCATACTCCCTTCTCTGTTTTGCAGTTGGCCCTTTTGATGTTTCTTCCTCAGCCATTTTAAAAGTATCAACTATTGTAATGAATCCTTTTGGAAAAGAAGTTCCTGTTGCTTCTATTTTTGGGGTTTTTTTTTATAAATCCTCTTTTCTCATCTCTTTGTCTTGACATTAAAAAAAAAATGTGTTTTTTTTTGAATTTTTTTTTCTATCAGAGAACTAGAGTTCCTAAGTCTGCTTCTAAAATGCCTCCTCGGCAACGGCGCCAAATGTTGAGCTCCAATCCACTAATGTAGATTAAACCTTGAGTTTATGTCAATCTGGAGTTTGTAGACTTAGAGGCATATCCAAATATAGGGACTCAAAGCTAGACCTAACTGGAAATCTAGTTTATCTATGAAATAAACCTATTGAAAGATTAGGATACTATGATCTGAAAATACAAAAACTCCCTTACAGAAGCAACTTCATTTGATCTTTCAGTTACACAGCAAGTTATATGTGAAATCTTCTGAGATAATAAAAAAAACAAATTAAACCTAACTCTAAAATATGGATCACAAGACTCTGCCTATCATCTCAACATTGAATAAACAATCAAACATCAATTTCCCTTACAGGAAAGCATTCACAATTTATAACTGTTCTCAATACTCCATCATTGAATAAGCAAGCAATGTACACCAATCTGATATTGAGATAATAGTCTGAACCATTCCTACAGCAAATAACTGATGAAATAACAGAGTTTATATAACCTATTCAAAACAATCCAACTCGTTCTGCAATAAAGAAATCGAATTCTACGGGAAATAAAACATACCACTGATAACAATCCAAATCATTCACTGGCAACAATTCAAATCGTTCACTGGCAGCAATATAAAAAAGGTGTGCAGACTTGACAAAGGGGGCCCTCCAATGCCTCGTTTACACACGTAGAGAGAGAATCACAGAGCTTAAACTTCAATTATATTCACCATAGTAAATCGAGCATACACAGTAATCAAACAACGCAGTTCTTGACTCCAGATCAATATGCGTTTTCTCTCTAATAGTGATCAATTTTTCCTCTGTCTTATCAAATACTTATACAAACTTTTTAAAAAAACTAGAAATGCTATTAATTTGGAAAGCTAATAATGACATACAATCCTCGAGATCCTCTATCAGATCCATAAAAATAGACAAAATCGGAACTGCTTTGCTTTTGTGCTGAGTGGTAGCATAGGTGGTCATCTTTGACCGGCATTGACTCGACACCTGTGAAAACCAGATCATCTATTCGTTGGAAGTTTAACCATCCTTGGACATTGAGGATCTTTTCCCCATCTTTTAGTTCACGCCTAGCTGGCCTGCAAGTATCCAACCTAGGAGACATTACGGGAAGTTAGCACATCCTGTAATTCTAAATAAAAACCTTAGTTTAAATGCCTTAAAAATCTCATAATTCAATTTGTTAAGAAGCAACGACATTTATACCTTTAACCAAAGTTTTGTGGATGAAATTAAGGCTTTATAAATCAGTATGAAGGTTTATGGAGGAAACTGGAAGATATTTAGATGACAAAAATAGGTCAAAATGGTGCCCAACATCTCCCGCAAGAGGAAGCTGTTGCATGTCCTCATGCCAAAAAAATATTTGACCCTATTTATATCATGACCAAAATTTTGTTGCTGACCCTCTGTTTTTAATCTCCTATCTGAGACGATGCATCTGTTGAAGCTCAAGATGCATAAAGGACTTTCAGTCTCTCATAGTTGGTTTTATAAATTTTCTTTTGTTTATACCATCTATATGCTTGCTTGGAGATTCGTGTCCTTTGAACTTTAAGCTTCCAATTTTTTTCTTTTAACTTTTCATTCCTCAGTTCTAATTCCTTTATTTCAAGTTTCAATCTCCTAATCTTTTTACTATTTTTGGAATTTTTCTTCTTTTCCATATTCTTTGGAAGCTGCACAAAATTGGTGTCCATCCCCAATTCTTCATTCTCTTGTATTGAATCTTTTTTCTTTTCTTCTTCCATAGTTTGTTGCTCTAAGAAAGGAGAAGCTGAATCTTTTAGTATTTCCTGTCTTGAATGCTTTTTCTTTTCTTTTTCTTGCTGATCCAATAAGATATTGATTCTTTTTTTCTATTTTATCACTTCATCATTTTCTTGGATATCTTTTTCTTCATGGACCTGCCCCATTCCACGTGCTGGATTTTCTTCTTGACTTTCCAAGGTTTGTATGTATTCATACTGTTTCTACTGGCTTTCATCATCTTCTTCCAGTGCTGACTTATTTCGAGCTTGCTGATACTTCCTTGGCTTTCTCTTATAAGTGGTAAAAATATGCTCTTGCTTTTGAAACTGTTTTTCTTCTCTCATCACACTCCTGGTTCGTATCCTTCTCTGAGGCTGTTTTGAACTTGCTGCCTCAGAATTGTCTTCATCATCTGTGATCAACAACACCTTTTTTTTCTTTTTCCCTTTTTGCAGTTTTGAGCTTGTTGCTTCAGGGTTTTGTTAACCATCCTTGGACATTGATGATCTTTTCCCCATGTTTCAGTTCACGCCTAGCTGGCCTGCAAGTATCCAACCTAGCAGACATTACGGGAAGTTAGCACATCCTGTAATTCTGAATAAAAACCTTAGTTTAAATGCCTTAAAATCCTCATAATTCAATTTGTTAAGAAGCAATGACATTTATACCTTTAACCAAAGTTTTGTGGATGAAATTAAGGCTTTATAAATCAGTATGAAGGTTTTTGGAGGAAACTGGAAGATATTTAGATGACAAAAATAGGTCAAAATGGTGCCCAACACGAGGTACTCAGCAAAGTTGTATAATGTGGAAGGACTAGATCATAAGGTGCATGAACCAGTAACTATACCGGGAATGGCCGACATGCAAAGTCAAGATAACTGAGGAATGGCCGACTCAGGTTTCAACTCCCTTCGAACAAGAGCATAAAGGTGAATGGTGACTAAATGTGGGTAGCATAGACTCGATATGCAAAACTGGGACATCTCTACAACACAGGAGGCATCGACAGAGGCTCCATAGGGATTGGAAGCTTAACCAATCGGTGGAGATAAACTCAGATAAACGGGTACAAATCCTAAAGTCAAACTATTAACCCAACCAACGGATGTGATATACAGTGCTCTGTTTGAAGGCGACACGACTCGACTGCTGCCAAAGATAACATCTTTCCTTGTCTGGCTTTTTGGTTTTTTAATTTTTTTTGGACTTTTTCAAATATTTGAAAAGATTGAAAAAGAATAAAATTGCTTTAAAGTTACAGACTAGGAGGAGACGAGTGTCAAATGGGAAAACAAACTAGTTCCAAGCAGTGGAACATACCTATGCTCAATGCAAGGACACAAGTGTAGGATAGTGACACTCAGGTGAAAGTCCCCTCCCGGTAAAAATAGGGAATCAAGCTGCAAAGGATATGCAAAATGGCTCTGCATGGCTAGACATGAGACAAGCTTGGGCTATATGGCTAATATTCAGAGTCAGGGAAGCCGACACAGGGCTCAAATGAGGCGGGAAAATCTCATGATAATGCAATTACAACTTGACATAAGGGAGTCTGGGGGAAATAGGCCAGCAAAAGATCAAGAGGAGTATGAGGCTCTTGCAAAATGCCATGGCAATACTATACAATGGACTCCCACACCCTAAAGGACAAAACTATCGGCATGGGCACCAAATGAAAATAAGGTGCTAACTGGGGTACCCATGTAAGGTCAAGCTCTACCATTCAGATCATGCCACTTCTAAAACAACAAGAAGGTTCTGTGACAAGATAGAATGGGTTCGTACCTACGGTTATGATAAAATGGTCATAAGGTCATGTAAAATGCAAATGGTGGTGAAACCTAACCTAGATGCCAGTTTAGACATGATACCTGGAATTGGCTTGAACGGGTCAAAACAATGGTAGAAACGATGCTCAAAATGGTCTCCTACATCATAAATTAGTCAAAAACGGTCCAAAAGGATTAGAAACGGTCCAAAACTATAGAAAAGGGGGTAAAAATTTTCAAAAATTCATTTTTTTTTTATAAATAGTAAAAAATTCAAAAGATTATATAACATTTGAAATTTTTACCCAATTGAGCTTAGAACTTCAAACACAAATTATGGGAGATTCTGCCGACGGAATCCGACACTGTTTTTTCCAAGTAATTTCTCATGCCCTGCTCTTTCATTTTCATGTAAAATTTTCAATTTTCCATGGTCAATTTTGATTTCTAGGCCATCCTAAAGTGTGCACCTCAACCCATGCGGAAATAGAGGATTTTTTCACGTATAGGGTTAGATATACGCAGAAAAAGCCCTCAAAGTCATGTACATACACGGCTGTTTAGCAAACAGTCGCATATGTGGTCGTGATAAAGTTTTTTAAAGACTTCTAATGACCCAAACTTGATTTAAATGTGCATGATGGTTCTATAATGGAGAGAACGTGAGAACGTGGATGTAAGAGAGGTAGTATGTGGTGATCTAATGGCACAACAGGCTCTTCGTGCATCCGTGCTCTACAAGTTTTGGTGTCTTGGTGGCTTAAGAGCCAAACCAAGACTGTTTCAGATGTTAGTAGACTACTGGGATCCTGACTCAGAGTCTTTCCAGATCGATGGGATGTCCCTCACCATATAAGTGGAGGACATATACTTTATTACTGGACTCTCCCGATGGGGGGAAGTGGTGAACCTACGATCTCGTGGGCCTGGAGGTGGCCTCACCATAGATGAGTGCATAGCCATGTATTGTTATCCAGACATAGAGAAAGTTGGGAGTCAGATCCCAACTAACTCCATATAGGTGCTAGGCCTAAAGGCCATACTATTGACACTGGGCAGGATAGCAGGGATAGCCTCACTCCACCAGGCCTCATGGCCTCTGATGTTCTATGCGGTGGAGTGCATGAGACCCACGATGTACGATTGGAGCACTGCACTACTGGGCAACATGAAACACCAGCTCAATGAGTGCAAGATGGGAAGAGTACAGAACTTTGGTTTTAGTAGCATACTGAGCACGTTTTTTTTTAGCGTGTTCCGGGATTGAGCCCTAGAGTTGAAGTTCCTCTTCATGGGGTTCGAGATCCGGCCCAACAACGTTGGGTAGACATGATGCATAGACTGGGTAGAGGTAGGGTGTCCAACCCCTATCTAGCGGATTTCTTTCCATGGTGGCAACGACAGATAGTTGCCATCGATGATTACCCCTATGCGGGGATAGATTTTCGGGTAAACCTCGACATTCCATTACCACCAGGATCGGGATATGGTGACATTGGTAATGAATCCCAACCCTCTTTTAATATTTTTGAGTTATTTAATTTTTTTTGTGTTTTTTGATATATGGAATCAAAAAGACATGTTTTTGCGTGACAACACATAGTGACATCCTATCATATGTATGCAGATGTAGGACCATGGTGGCCTGAAGGCTTCCCTCGTCATAGATGGAGGGGAAGAGGAGATGAAATTACGGGTGTGGATGTGGACCGGACGCTCCAAAGCATTCATACCAACTTCATGCAGCTGACACACAAGGTACCCATGGCATAGGTTGAGGACTTGCCTGAGGCCATGCAGCGTCAGCAGCTGGTGGGTGTGCCATGAGCATGGGTGCAGTTGTTTAGATGACTAGCTAGAGCCGTGGTGACATTCCATGATCAAAACCCCCCTACTCCTCCTGAGGCTTAGATACCTGGGAGTGATAAATTTTGTACTACCGTGTATTTATATTTTGGTGGCTTAGAAGCCCCATTTTTGTATTATGACACTATGTATTATCACATTTTGGATGTTTAATGAAAAACTTTTTCGATGATCGGTTTATTTATTTACATGTGTAAAAATGTATGTTTGTGATGAGCTTACTGTCTATGAAACAAATGCCAATCTAACACATAGTTTGCATATGAGTCAGCAACTTGATTATAAATTCTTGGAACATGTATGTATGTTACGTTTGTCGAATTGCCGTTCTAACAATCTCACACGTAAGAATCTCCGAAATAATGTTGGATCTCTAACATGATACAAGCCATTAAGCTGTGACACTACTAACTCCGAATCAAGATGTACCTCAAGAGATAGAACACCATGTGAAATGGCATCCCATAGAATCTCAATAACGACACTATATTCAGCAACATTGTTCGAAGAAGGCCGTAAACATATGCCTCCTGAAGACAATACCTGACTCATAGGAGTATAAATCACCCAAGCAGCAGAGGCTAAGTGTTGAGTTTGACGACTTGCACCATCCGCAAATCCTATATAGATGGAAGAATCCATTAATATCTTCCATAATAAATGGAAGCTAATCAACAAACTCGATCACCATAAGAAAGACCTAACTATGCAAAATGTTGTACAATAATATACAATAGTCAGCCCTGGATAAAAATTATGCATAGTACTTTTTAAGATAGAGCCCATTTCTAGGCTCCGCTAAGGCCGTCCCTTCATAATCTACTAGCTCATAAGCGCCCTTCTCTAACACACATTTAACCATGTAAGGACCATGCCACATGGGGTTGAATTTTCCTGCCCCCAAGGGTTCTTTAGCTTGATCCCACAAAAGGACCAAATATCCCTCACTAAACTTCATTGGACAGATATATTTATTGTACTGGACCTTAACGCGACGCTTATTCACTTTTAGAGCCACTAAAGCATCTCGACGCTGCTCATCAAGCTGCTCTAAATTGACCAAATGTTCCTCCAATGAGGAAGTATCCAGTAAGAGTTCTATGACTAGCTTCAAAGAAGGGATCTCGCACTCAACCGATAATACAACTCCACTCCATGTACAAGCTAATATGGAGAAAAACTGGTGGCAGTCTTAACCGCGGTCCTATAAGCCCACAAAGCAGGATATAACATGATATGCCAATTGGTCTTGCTTTGTGCGATGGTTCATTGGAGAATAGACTTGAGTGATTTGTTTACTGCTTCTACCTATCCATTCACTTGAGGGTAATAAGAAGAAGAGTGCTCCTGCTTATACTCTAACTTCGAGGCCAACTCTTCCAGCATACGATTCTGAAAGTGCCTACCATGGTCAGTCACAAGCTCTTTTGGAATACCGAACCAAGTAATAATCTATTTGAATACGAAGTGTGTGGTTGTCTCACCGTCAGATTTAATTGTGGGCATACCCTCATCCCATTTCGTGAAGTAATAAACAACCACGATAATATGATGATGCCCCCCAGCTGAAGCTGCGTTACAATCCATGAAATCGAGCCCTCACTTAGTGAAGGGAGCGGCGGTGATAATTGGATGTAACGAGGTAGGATGCGAGTGCATATTACGTGCGAACACCTGGAAAGGGTGGCACTTCTTGACCGCATTGACACAATATTTAAAGATCGAAGGCCAGAAATAACTTGCTCTCAATATTTTTTGGGCTGTAGAAAGCCTAGATAAATGACCACCACACACCCCACCGTGGCAATCATTCAGCACAATATCAGCCTCCTCATGAGTTAAACAACACGTAAAATGAAATCTACCCCACGATGGTACAATGTGTTCTCCACTATGAGGTAACTCTTGGATACGTGACGTAGTCGTCGTCGTTCATCCCCTGAAAGGTGAGTGGAGACCTTCAATGTTTGTAAATATATGATAATATCTCCATACCATGGATCCAAAGCTGAGATTAAGAAGATGTGCTCATAGACAAACATATCTTCACAAGCCTCCTCCTCCTCCTTGCTCAACAAATCAAATATAAGTTCCACAAAAATCAACGATTTCTTCGATTTTGTCGAAACAAACTCGAGATCGAATTCTTACAAGATGACAATCCACTTATTATACTTTCCCCCTATCATCCTTCTAGTGAGGAAACTGAAATGGATTGACATGGGATACCACCAAGGTCTGGAGAAGGAGAATACAGTGTCTCAATCTTTGAACCGCATGAATGGTAGCTAAGGCCAGCTTCTCTACATGGGAATAACGGATCTCCGCATCTATAAGGTTTCAGCTCAGATAATATATGACATGCCTTGGAGCTCCTCATCCTCTTGAACCAAAACCATACCAATCGTCTCCATGGACGTGGCCACATAAAGTAGAAAGTCATGGCTATAGTCAGGTGGACTAATTACCGAGGCCGATGCTAAGGGTCACTTAAGCACATCAAAGGACTCCTGGGCTCACTCATCCCAACAAAAGGTAGTGTCCTTCTTCAGAAGATGCATAAAGCCTCTAGTCAAATTGGCAAAATTCATGACGAATCTCCATAAGAAGTTTACCATGCCTTGCAAACATTGAATATGTCTAATGTTTGCCGGGAGAGATAATTGAAGTATTGCATCAACCTTCAAAGGGTCGACTCTTATACCCTCTTTGGAGACAATGAACCCTAATAAGTGACCAAAATTCACGCAAAAGATGCACTTGTGAGGATTTAATCTGACCAAATAATGGCAGCACCTTTCCAACACTAATCTCAAATGGTAGGAATGACGAATCCTCTAACGAGAATGAGCAGTAAGGTCATCCAAAAAGACTTCAATAATCGATTTTAGATCATGGAAGATCAAGGTCATATCCTGTTGAAAAGTGGCTCCAGCATTTTTAAGGCCGAAAGGCATCTTCCGATATACAAAGGTACCCCAAGGAAAAATAAAGGCAGTCTTATGTTGGTCCTCAGGTTTGATCTGTATCTGATTGTATCCGGAAAAGTTGTCCATAAAGGAAAATACATCACTTCCCGCACACTCATCCAAAATCTGATCAATAAATGGTGTGGGAAAATTATGTTTAGGACAGGTACGATTCAAGTCACATAAATCAGTGCATATACAGATCGTTCCCTACTTCTTATCAACTGAAACGGGGTTTGAAACCCACTCCATCAAGGGAACGAGATAGATAAAACCAACATTCAACAGTTTTTCTATCTGAGCCTTAATCGCGGGTGCTTTTCTAGGATTCACCACACGCAAGCATTGTCAAATAGGCTTAGCATTGGGATAAGTTTTAATTTCATGCTCAAAAATCCAAGGGTCGATACCTGGCATTTCTTCGTATGACCAAGCAAATACATCATGAAATTCTTTGAATAGCTCGGTATACTCTTGAATCTCAGCATGGGAACATTCTTCCCCAATATAGACATTCTCAATCTTGCCAGGATCACGAGAGATATTTATAGGGATGATAGGAGATATATTCACCATGTTTCCATCAGCCATTGGACCAGGAGAGCTTAACACAACCATGGGACTACCAATTCTCTCACTAAGAATCTCCCTAAAGTCTTCACACTCCAAATGGTCAAGCTCGGGACGAAAATAAGATCTATGATGCAACTCTTCCCAAGGTGGCTCAACCCCAGACTTAGCCTCAATAATAGTCTCATCTGATGGAAAAACACTATCAAGGCAGTCATGTGTGTGAGAATACTGAACTTCCCATACAGGCAGTACATATGGGTCCTCCTTCTCTGTCTGCAAAGAGGAAGGACTAGGCTCTGCAACACATCCAATATTAGCTTGATATGCTATCATAGTTGCAGGCAATGGCATGTCCGTTCCGATGGGTTCACGTGAAGGAATCGGTGTAGGAAGAATCCAAGGATCTTTCATATGAGTGGTGCGAAAAGAAACTGAACGCAATGATGACGAAGCCTCACCGGAAGTAGACCCAATCATGAGAACAGGTGGAGGACAACTAAATGATCCCATAAGGGATGGGTACATGCCCACACCCACACTCCCAGTTGCCGGCTGAAAGTGCACGACAATCAGGACAGAAGCTCCCGAAGATGCTGTAACACACAGATTCGTGAATGACATTTGATCAATCGTAACTATCTTCCCATTAAATGGAAAGCATACAAATCTGAATAGAGAAGAAGATATATCTTGCATACTGTACATCCAATTCCTACCTAGTAACAGATTGTAGTCAAGGGGCACATCAACCACCTCGACCTCGATCGCGATGGTCTTCCCTCCCAAACAGACCTTAATAGAAGGAAGAATTCCGTGCGGCCGAAACAATCTACCATCGAACGCAGTCAACATGGTAGTGGATTTATACAAATATGGGGAACCCAAGCCCTTCCAACACGCCAAATAAATCATGGAAGTAGCAGCACCTTTGTCAATCATAGTGCTTTTGACGGTCTTATTAATAAATTCTACATGAATCAAGAGAGACACACAGTAAGGTAAGCGAGGCTGTAGTCCTGCGGTTTCAAATTTGATGACGGAGGAAGAATTATCATCATTAACACAAAGAGTAGAAAGCAAAGCTTTCCTTTGCAAAGGACAACTCTGAAGTACTTCAAGTGCAGACATCACACAAGGAGTGTGGCCCAAATCCTCGACAACAGAATAGTTCTGGGTGGCTTGGGCATTAGGATTGTGCCTTGAACGCTTAAGGACTCCCTTAGGAATGCGAGGAGCAACTTCAGGTTTATCCACAGGTTTTTCAATACACAAAGGACTTTCGGGTGGAGCATTAGAGGAAATTTCAACTCAAAATGGGCCTCCTAAAATGAACTAATAAAATAATAGTTAAAATAATAAAATAATATTTATTAATTTTGGAGGAAGAAAAGAAAAAACTACTTTTATGTTTGTATTTTAGACATATCTCCTAGTGTTTTTACTCAAATTTCGATTGGGAGATCTCGTTGGATGCGGAATTAAATTCCGCATCCAACGAGTACCCACTCGGCATATTTTTGATAGGCCCGCTACCCCAAAAACAAGAAGTACCTGAAAAAATGTGATGATGATGTCATCATCACATTTTTCAGGTATTTCTTGTTTTTTGGGTAGTGAGGCATATCAAAAATATTCCAAGTGGGTACTCGTTGGATATAGAATTTAATTCTGCATCCAAGGAGCTCTCCCGATCCAAATTTGAGTGAAAACATAGGGAGATATGTTGAAAATACGAACAAAAAAAGTAGTTTTTTTTATGATACCTATCCCCAAATTTATATTAAAAAAGTGTTTAAGACCTAGACAGTATTTCAAATTTAAATCAATTTCATTGGCTAACACATGATGACATGGAATTTGAATAAAAGTTAGAAGGCCCATTTTGAGTTGAAATTTCCTCTAATGTAGGTTCCTTTCCAAGGTCTGGTTGTGATGAACCATAGTCCTTCGCACGAGTCACAACCTTAGCAGCACGCACCATGTTGATGCAACCATGACCACTACAAGCTTCTAGCAGATCTTGATCCCCACCAGACTGATCATGGGTCCTCGAGTTCATATTTTGATTATGAGGTAAAGGGTTAGTCAGCACAGCTGGGCCCTGCGTTATGAACCTCGAGGCTTCTTCTGTTCGAGGGCACAAGTGAGTGAGGTGGTCCTCCTTACATAACTTGCAAGGAAACTTAACCTTACGTTTAGGCTGCTTGTCACCCCTAGCATTTTGGGTGTTTTTTTCATTAGAATTGGCATTTCCATTCTTATTCCCACCCTTACGATTGCTTTTATCCTTCTTTTTATTCCTTCCGAGTTGTTGGTTACCCTTCTGGTCCGACGATTGTACTGAAAGCACACTCGCCGTTTGGGTGGGTTGAGACGAAGCCATGGCTTATCCCGAAGCAGATTGGTTGATAGATAATTGAATGACCTATTTCACAACTGAATCCATAGGTTTGGTACTCGTACAACCAACAACGCCATTGGCATGTGGTCTAGGTTTGTCCTTAGGGTTGAAACTAGAACGCGGAGCATTAGGAATGATCTTATATAACAAATCGGTTTGAGCATAAATCAAGTCCAATTCCTGTGCCCTAAAAATGGCTTGTTCCTCATTCTGAACTCCGGATGTAGAAACATCCTTCGCTATATAAGGTAGTAACGACTTAAGGAACCACTCGAGGAGAAACTCCTGCAGTATGAAGGCTTTAATCAATCTCTTCCATCTACGCCACTCTTGGATATGGTCTAATATATGCGTGGCTTTATCTTGCAGAAATGTTGACAAGAGTTCCGTACCAACGTCGTAACGCACTGGTAACTAGAAATGGTTGAGAAAAGTCATATCTAGGTCATCAAACACAGTGAATGCCCCCCTAGGTAGCTCTATGTACCATTTTGTAGCAGACTCGGTGAGGGTGCGTTGAAATAGCCTTAAACGGATCGAATGTTCGTGTAAGGAGTTAGAAGGGCACCATAGGTGAAATGTAGTAACATGTTCACTCAGATCTTCTCCTGGTTTGCCCTCAAACTTGGGAGTGTTTGAGGGAAGCTTCGTAGGGACAGCTAGCCAAGCCGGATCATAAGATACCAGATCATTCGTTAGCCTCGACAAGTCAGGAATATTTAATGTTGTGAGGAAAGGGAGCCTAGGTTGAGAAGGTCTATGAGGTGCTCCCTGATAATTTTGGTTCACATAGGACTGATTACCGTAACCACCATGCCCATGGCCATGGTATCCTCCTCCCATTTGATCCGTGTAGGGTGGCATGGAAGCACCATAATGTGGTGTACCTTGACTATTTGGGGCTACAAAGCCATAATTCGGGGAGTAAGCGGGTTGTTGATACCCGTACCCATAAGGTGAATAACTTTGTGCATATTGTGGTCCATAATATGGTCCATAAGAAGTCCCATGAAATGTTCCATGAGAAACTCCATAAGTAGGAATAAACGTTTCGGAAGTAAGAATATGACCTCCAGAAGTAGGAATACGACCTCCCGACACAACAGGAGGTACTTGACTTTGAGACATAACTACAAAAGTAGCAACAATACGCACATGACTCATAGCAACATTCTAGCCCGAAGGACCACATGAATGTGGGGGAGGAATAGCATTCGAAGAAATAGGAATAGAGGACGAAGGGACATGTGAAATCATGTAAGTGGTATTCTCTACAGTCACTCACTTTGGCTCTGGTATCCGAATAGGACTACTAGCACTAGGTCTAGGATGAACATGTGATGTGACCTCCACCACTGAGATGGAGGGTGCAATGTGACTTGAGTTCCCAAATCTCTCCTCATGGAAGCGACTAGGAATGCCCCCAGGCATAGTGTTAGGTTCAAACTTTGAATCGGTATGCGGTACCGAATCATGTGTAGGAATACCAGACATATCATAACTAGTGCTCGCAGGTTCATGATGAGTCTCGTCGCCCGACATCCAATACTGACAACCTATGGATGAGGGATCATACTCAGAGTGTGTAGGTATATCACGTGAAGGATCATACCCAGAGTGTGTAGGTATATCAGGTGAAGGGTCTTATGTAGGGGTAGGCTCTTCTTCTTCAACCTCATGAAGTGAAGAAGGTAGCTCAGGAATTTCATCTTCATGATCTCCCATCATGTGTGAATCAATGTGGGAAGTAGTTCGCCTGGACTGTTTGCTTCCCTCTCCCAAAGGAGGAGGATATGTAGAAGGCAGAAGTCCTACTAAACGACAAGAACAGAGAGGTGCTGCACCTGGATCCATAATGACTCAAAAAATGAAAAAGACTCTCTAATTACGCAAACCCTAAGAAAGCTAACGTGCACAAAGCATACACTAATATAATCTAAAGCCAATCACAAGAAAACAAAGGTAGGATATGTGAGCTCCCGAATGAATAAGGTATGTCTCGCCTAGGAGAGGCTTGAGACTCCCCTACACAACAAACAAAGGTTCGTAACCAATTATTGTGGCCCTCGCTTCAACGCATATAGAGACTATGCTGTCCGACCCCAACCTGGCCGGGACACTAGTAGAATAACCCCTGCAAAGTACCCCCTCGATAACCTGGGTAAGGAAACTAAGGTCACCTCAATATAATCAATGCTCAGGCGGACAGTCGTAGGTAGGATTGACCGTATGGGTAGGGTAGCAAAGATCGAAACTCTCGAAAGAGCCCCCATATACGAATACAATCCTAGAAATATCTCCGGTGCTACTCAGTTATGACTAGGGGTCATCCGAATCAATAACCGCTCACACTTCCTCATTCTTAACTCCCTTGTAAGAGGAGGATCCTGAGAAACACTAATTATACTAAGGAATTTCACATTCTCACCTAGACAGACACATACATGTTGTTGTTTAGTGGTATTGGAGAATTTACTCACAATGAACTATTCCAAGACCCTAAAACCTAATCTTGTTGGTGTACCCTATCAAAGAAAATAGTGTAATCCATTTTAATTAAGCGTTGATTTTATTTGGCTTTATTACTCAAAAAAGGTAGATGACTGTGCAACCAATGGTGTTATGACGCAACCCGAAGTAAAATGCACACCTAATAATCAATGCAAATGCATTGTGTCGAATGAAAAACAGGGCATGCTACTACGTGAAATGCAAAATTTTTCTTCAAATGACGAATGTGATCATTCCTATATGAAATCCTAACTAATACTTATCTAAGAAAACCTAGTGCAAGTACCATGCAAAGTGCAAAGTGCAATGCATAATGATGCAAAGAAGTAAACATTTTTGGATTTTTTGAAAAAAAATGAGATACTAAAGCAAGAGAATGATTCTACCACCCCTAGATTGTACAAGCACAATCAAACAACACTCACGCAAAGTACTAAGGTAAAATAAATCTAATGCACTAATCCCAAAACAAAAATTTGAAAATGCAATGACAATAACATTCTTAAAAAGAAATTTACCCTGAAAAGAAGTGTCTCTGGTCAGAAACAGAGGTGTATACAGACTCTAGTAGTATCCAAGGAGACTCAGTAATCATCAAAATTCACCCAGCAACAATCCATCTTCCTCTAAAAGGAAAAACTCAGTGCATACACGACCGTTCGCAGTGGACCCGCATATATACGCGGATATAGTAGTCAAAGCCGCATGTATACGCGACTGTCAGTTAAAAAATTGCGTACAGGAAGAAAAGGAAGACAGATAAACTAAGACAAAATTCACACTAATCAGACACTACCATGAAAACATGCCCCCAGAACCGACTTAGAAATAGAGAAATAAGAGCAATTCAAGAACATTGAATGTCGATAAAAACCCCCAAAGGACAACTACTAGGAAATCCCCAGCGGAGTCACCAATTCTGTTATGGAGAGAAATTCCTATGGCTTGGGGTACCACAACAGACAACTTGACTACAGAAATCAATCCTTTCCTATATGCAAGAGAAACCAAATATCTAACACTAAAGGATCTCAATTCGTACCTTATTTCAGACGGTTTATGTATATCCCCATTGAGCTTTCCAACTCTAGCTTGAATTGATAAATTTCTTCCTCAACATTCAATAAATAATACAAGCATGCTATATATAATCGTGTTAGACCTACTCTAGCATATATAATCAATAACATATAAGGATTTGAAATCATCCATGGATCAAATATTCATTCAAATACACATTATTGGATAGGAAAAGATATTTCTATTAATATAAAATTAGAGATTACAATGAATACAACATCTGTTGGCACGTCTGTGAATCGGAGAAACTGAGTCCCCCACTTGGGCCTCCACCACTTCAATCCTCCATCTCTCAATAGAAATCTCACAAGCAAAGGGAAATCTTGGGAAGAACACAAAAGTGCTCCAAGGGACAAAGGGATGCAAATTCAAGCACAAGTTTCGACAACAATGGACTATAGTTCTCTTGCTCTCAATTCCTCATGCCTTCAATGTATCCAAAGGGTTCTTTATATAGCTCTTCAATGGGGTAATGAAAGGTCAAATCCGAGCGATCTCAAGGCATAGGGAAGGCCATGAGACAAGTGAGTCGGATCCACATCAAGGAAAACTCCAAAAGAATTTGGCCTTTTGCACACATCCTGATGTACGCAGTTTTAGGGGTCAAACCCGCGTATATATGCGAGAAAAGGTTTAAAAGTCATGTATGGAATTTTTTGCATGTTTTTAGGGATGATCTTGGAAACATCAAAGGAAAAAAAATGGTCCATGGGGTCTAAGGAGTCTGCAGAGGGACAGGGAAGGCCATCAAAATGTGATTCACCATGTGTGGTAAAATCAGCTATAACAGAGATAGTGAGACCAGAGAAACTATGTAATAAACTGAATTAATCTCTGTGTTGAGAATTTGAAGTTATGGGTCTCTAGACAGTTGATAAAATAGATCTAAAATAAAAAATAATCCAATAGTATATGCTAGGTTTTTTTATATGAAGATCTAAATGCACAAGCTTAAGGAATCCTGGTAAAAGCGAAAGCCAGTTAACTTACAGGAAGAATAGACCATTAGACATGGAAGCAGGAACAAAGTTTTAAAAAAATGTATCCTAGACAGAAAATGGAAGAGTGAAAAAAAATGCTGAATGTAAATTCTGAAATGTTGGCAAAAATAAAGGAAGTACAGTGACAGGGGGAGTCCATGGATCTATCAGTTAAGCTATCATCCAAGAACCTATTGCAAGAAAGGAAGTGTTAAGATAAATGATAATACATTGATTAAATAACACATTTCAGTTAACAAAGAGGATATATGGTGATAGTGGGAGCTGTCAGAATGTAGAAAAACAAGAAATCCTATATCAAAATAAGTACAACATTAGCATAACAGGTTATCCTTTGTCATTGTTGTCAAAGGGGGAGAATGGTTAGAGGTTTCCATCAATTCCAAAGGAGGAGATTGTTGGAAAATTTGGGTTATAGTTGTCATTGATGTCAAAGCTGTTCACGAATGACAAAGGAATAACAAGTGGATATTATGGAAGGACAAAATCAGTGAAAGACTAAGGTACTAATGAGATGGCATGGCATAGTTAAGGATGTGGCATGACACATATCATGACATGGAATATGATGGTGTCCTCATGATGATGTACTCAGTGAAAGGATAAGGTAGTGATGACATGGCACGATGATGTGGCAGCATAGTTATCTGCATGAGATCCGATGAATGAGGATCAACTTTTGTATAATCCGCAAAGACAGAATGCAGATCTGCATTAGTTCTAGAATGGACGATCAAGGAGAGACCTGCCCTAGATCTGACGATGAAGATCAAGTTTACATAAATTAGGCAGGAAGGCTAAATATTTCGAAAAAGATCAAGATCGGATGGTGGGCATTGGTCTCGCACTAGATCTGATGGTTAAGGATTAATTTTGACAGTTAGACGGAAAATCCAAAGTTTTGCAAAAGATCAAGATCTGACGACTGAGATTAGTTTCGTTAAATGAGATCAATGGTGTGGAAGAAACATATGGAAAGAGAATTGCAAAAGTAACGTTTAACCATTTTATGAACCCGCAACTCGCAATGGGTAGGATCGAAGGTCAAGAAAGACTCTGTAAAAGATCGACGGTGTGGAAGAAAATTTGTGGAAAGGAGCTTGCAAAAAGAATCTTACAGAAAGTCAAAATGTTATGCTTCCACATCCCGCATCCCGCAATCTAGAAATATTGGATGGCTAAAGTTAGTTCTGCTAAAATAGATTAACGCTGTGGAAGGAAAATTGCAGAAAGAGGCTTGCAGAAGTCCAAATTAGGAAAGTGTGATTCTGCATCCCGCAATCCGCAATGTGGAAAAAAGTTGCGAAAGAAAATTGTGGAAGTACAAAATAGGAAAGTGTGATTCCGCATCCTAGATCTCGCATCCCGTAATCTGGAGAGATCGCATGGCTGAAGTTAGTTCCGCTAAAATAAATCAACGGTGCGAAAGAAGAATTGTGGAAAGGAGCTTGCGAAAAGGATCTTGCGGAAAGAAGCTTGCAAAAAGAATCTTGCAGAAAGGAGTTTGCAGAAAGGAAAAACCAGATAGTCGACATCCCGCATCCCGCATCCCATAATCTGGAGATCGACGGTCAGGAAAACTCCCTATGAAGATCAACGATGGGGAGTCTTTGATGAGGAAATATTGGTGTGAAAAGGCAATTTTGAGGTAGAAATTGATGGTTAGATCAACGCTTTATATTGAATTACAGATAGGATCAATGAATCTGATTGGATCAGGAAGTTGATCCTGCCAAAAGAAGTTTGGTAGTGTGGAAGCACCTGTAAATGTTAGACAGAGGTGTGAAAATGGTTTCCAAGCTATGGAAATGATTTCTAAGGTACAGGATCAATGGAAGAACATGAAAGTACGTTATGGGAGGTGTGATCTTCAGATCTGAAAGGGTGCAATAGTGAAAGGTGTGTTTGTTTAGTTTGAAGAGACGCAACTATTGAAATAAGCTTAAATGCTGAGAAGTATTTAAGAAGCGGCCTGAGTAAGAAGGAATATGTCTCTGCAGTTTGAATTGCATGATTAGAATGAGATACCAGTGGGTGTGACAAAATTTAGTGGGAGAGAAATCGTGAGAAACATATCAGGGTGGCAGGGTGGCGCTAGGGCAGGAAACATGCCTAGAGGGGTTGTTTCCTCCTTTCAGTTGTAGCTGATAAACCATGGAGTTGTAGCCTCCTTCCAATTGGCATTGGTAAATAGGGTGTTGTAGCATCCTTTCAGTTGTATCTGATAAAACATGGGGTTGTATCCTCTTTCCAATTAGCATTGGTAAATATGGTGTTGTAGCATCCTTTCAATCGTAGCTGAAAAACCAGGGGGTCGAAACCTCCTTCCAATTGGTATTGGTAAAACATGGTGTGATACCATCCTTGTATGTAGAAGCAGGAAAAACTATTTCTAAATAAAAATTTGTAGTAATAGAACGTATTGGTGGTTTACCCTATTGGGATTCCACGTTAAAATTATGTTCTATGTATTCTTTTTGTTATGTGTTTCTAATGATAGATTTAAAAGTGGTTAAAATAGCAAAAAGTTAACAATATTGATTCACCCCCTCTCTCATTATTGACCAATAAACCAATAGAAGTCTCCCACACTCATCCATGGGGATTTGATGAGAGCACCATCCCCTTGTTAGTAGCAGCAAAGGGATCCATTTACTATCTTTGATTCCTCCATCCATGGAGGTGATTGAATCACCAGTGGATGAGAGTTGAGCCATTGGGATTATGCACATGGGAAAGCCACAATATTTCCATATGGAAATGAAAGTTGCATTATTTGTTCATCCATGGCATGGATGGATAGGTACTTGTTGGAGTTATTCACCTTGGAGGGTGTACCTTTTTCTTACACCAATGGCATTTCAACATACACATCCTACATCTTCTGGGAGCAACATGGGAATGTATGGTTATTAGAATATGCCTACAGTTTTCTTAGGACATGGAATTCATATCTATGTCATTGAAGCAACAAAGTTGAGATCTAAAATACTTGTGCACATAAGGAACATAATAAATTCTATGCTTGGTGGGAAAGGATCATAGGGTTTTGGCTCTGTATTGAAGAGTTGCATAATTTATTGCAAGGGCCCAACAATTTCGATTTTGCACTAGAAGTGTTGATATTCTAGTGTGGTGTGATTTTCACATCCTCATTTTCATTTTCTATGATGATAATTTTTTGTTGTTGTTGCTGATGTTTGGAAGGATGTGGATAAGACCATGGGACCCTCGAATTATTTGGAATGAAATATTTCCAGAAAGGGAAGGAAGACTTGGATCCTTACAGAGGATTCAATGGGATCCAAGCATTCTACTCATTTATCTTAACTGGGTTGAAAGTTTTGTTGAAGAAGGGTTAGTCACTGTGGGGTGACTATATTCAGAGTGGTGCAATAGAAACATGGTGGAAATTGATTTATCTTGTAATTAAGGATTCCAATTCTAGACACCCAACAACCTATTTTGATAACTGAAGTCACTGGTTGGATTCATAGATGGTTGGAGTTGGTTCTTGCTTGAGGAAAAGCAATTTTGGGAGGGGAGGACTCTAATGTCCCTATTTTGGATAATACCTATCCTATTTTGGATAATTCAAAGAGTAGCATATGCATCTAATGATGGAGTTCTAATTCCAGGTATGAATATCCATTTCAGCCATGTTTGAGGTCTTTTCTCAATGATTGAAGGCTTCCTATTAAAATTCTTCCCCTCCTTCTGTTCGTTCTCTCTAGTTCTTTGAAGGAGACAAGATATGATGATGGATTTATGGATTTCAGACATTAGAGGTGGATATTTTCATATTTTATTATCATATCCAGATGTGTATAATATTCATTGAAGAGTTTGGTAGATAGCCCTTTCAATCCATAATGAATTATGTTCTCCAATCCCCTTGTAATGATGTTTTTGCTTAACGAGGATGCCACTGTTTTTCAAGTGAGGTTCATTTTTCCCTATATGATTTATAATTGATTTAATTTTTCCTCTATAAAAATAATATGATAGTTCGAATCAATCTCACGAAGTTTCATAAGAAAGTTCTTTTTACCTTGCCTAGATTTTCATGAAAATTTGACTAGTTTTATTATAAATGTTACCCAAAGCTATCAGTAGGTCAAGCTTAAATTCCGTCAGATGTTCTAGTTCATTAATACCTACATTAAGCCCATACAAGAATAAAAACATAATTTAAAACCCTCTTCCATTGTTTGGAAATATCTGTTCCTAAACTAGTTGAAATGTGCTGGTAACTAGTTTTGCTAGTTTGGCATCTGTTGAGGCCTAGAAAATCGCAGGAAACAACAGCAAGGGATTCTCCCTAGTCAACGTTCCCAAATATCCCATGACTATTTGGTATGGGGAATCCGTCCGGTTTGCGGTCCGGCTACCATAGGTCAAATAACAAAAATAAAGGGTTTTACCAGTTGCGGGCCGGTCCACCGTGTATATTTTTGTGTTTTTAACTTTAAGTATGATATGCAAGTGCCTATATAACATCCAGATTGATAAATAATATGAGGAGCGGTCACAATTTGATGCGCAGGTTCTTACCTCTCGTCTTAAACTCTCTCGCATCTGAATCACACACAACAGAAAACAAACTAACTAAGCTGTCCCTAGGGAGTGAGATTATCATTTAATGAGTAATGTATTACTATTCATGTATTAAGATAAATCATAGGTAGCTGTTCTTCGAATCAAAACACATAAACATAAATAAAGATATGCACAACAAGATAGCTCATTGTTTGTTAATACATTCATTACTCACAATGGAAATCATTATAAAATAAACCAGAGAACAGTCGTACAAGAACCTGGGTTCAGAAAGTTAAAACGATCTCACAGTTAATGAAATATGGCTGAAAATGAAATAGTTCCCCTTCAACATCATTCATTGCACAACATTTGAACATTCCACCAAATTTCTCCAACAGGCAAAGTTGTAATTATATTATTGCAAAACGAAATAGTTCCTCTTACAACAAGTTTTTCACAAGTCTCACTGGGAAAAGGCCCCTTCTCTATCTAACTCTCCTATACTTATTCATAAGGAAAAAAATTTTGGGCTNGGCTTCCCCAACGTTTCATCTCCCACAATTGTCTCATATTTAGTGCTTATACAATTTACAATATATTACATTTAAACAAACTAATAAAGCACTTAAGTGAAGGGCCCCGCTTGATTGTTTAGGAACTTCTTCCATGCTAAGGATTTTGATGCGACGTTCTCAAACTGAGAAGGATCAAGAAAACGAATATTAATTTCAAACTTTGTAGCCTGATTTTTAATCACTTAAATCCTGGCTGAACTTAAGTGTAGTTGATCTTCCAGTAATTGCACACTGACCACTGAATGAGCTACTTCATCTTTCAAGATCTACTCATACAGGACCTTGACCTGTTGAATTCTCTGTTCATCTTCTTGATATCTGTTCTGTAACATCTCTATGAACAAGTTGTGGTCTGGAAATGCGTCTATTCTTTGCTCAGCAGCCACCTGATATCGGTTGTAAGTGATCAATAGTCTTCTACAAAACTCGATGCAAGCTCCTTTCATTTTCTTTACAGCATTCTTAAATTCTTCCACTGTGTTTATGGAAAACGCTAACAAGTCATAATCTTGTTTTAAGCCTTGTTGATCCTTTGTTGGTAAGAATGCAAGGATCTCCTCATTGGCCTCCAATCTTGTTATTCTTCCCGTAAGGACTTCTAAAATGTCCTGAGACCTATTTATGAAATATGAAGAAGTCTCCAAGAGTTCTTCTAATCTATTATCTACCTACAAAACTCTGCATCTCTCTTCTTCTATGGACACCTGGCCCTTGTCACCTTTGGTGGTGATCTTCTTTTTAAATCTTCTTTTTAATGTAGTCATATTTTCTGCATTTCTGAAAGTTTCCTCATCCTTATGCCAGCGGTTCGTATATTCAAAATGCAGATTGGATTCCTTGCAATGCTCCGCCACTTTACTCTGAGAATCATTCCTATGGAAGCTCATTTCTCCAAACTTAAATTTCTCTAGTTCTTGTACAAACTCATCAGATTTTTTAACTTTTGAAAACTTATAACTTCCCAATCTGAACGGTATGGGAGGATAAGTTGCTTTCTTGTGCTTGAACAAAAAACTCCCTATACCATCCAAGAAAACCTGCTTGACTGCTTCTTTGTGTACCACATAGTCAGTGGCATATTTGAGAAGCAACAAAGGTGCCCTGGAACAACCATACATTCCAATATACATCCCTTCCTCAGTCAAGTAGTAATTTGCAAACACCTCAATGACTTTCAATGCTTCTTCAGACATGCAATTGCATTCTTTCAAGAAAATAAACGTATACAAGGGCATGATAAATTGTTCACAAACTTCTCTATAATGATTGTAGTATTTGTGTGCCCATAATGGCTTGTAGGCTGTGTACACAGGGGTTCTGTCCCTGTCCCATATGCACCTTAGGTTAGGAAATGGCTGAGTGGATAGTATACAATCAATCAATATGGAGCTCATGTAGAACTCAGATTTTTTCTGGGACACCCCTCCCACTGCTGAAGCAATGCAAGCCGAGAGACTGTTAGACACAATATTTTCTCAGTTGAACATAGTCCCTTCAGTGGCTACATAGAAGATGATAGGAACCCATCCTATCTTAAAACTTCTTCCGTGGGCTCTCCCAAAGATTTTGTTCAGTATGAACGTAATAAAACTGTAAGGGGTCCTTAAAGTAGCTGTGTCATACTCCCCTGATGGTCTGGTTCGGAAATTATTACCAGGTACCATCATTCTTTTTACAGTTTCAACCAGGTTTAGGTAATCTCCTTCAGCCAACCTTTAGTTAGGTAAACCTGGGCTTCTGATAAGTGGTAAGCTAATGATACATAACTAGGGTTGTAAGCAGCATAGCCCTGCTTGGCAATGTTGGCCAGAATCATGGTAGTCACGTCTGCCCTAGGCAGAATCTATCCAATTACTTCTGAGCATGGAAAAATATCAGGCTTGGTAGCTACCTTCATCAAGGTTGATTTTTCAATATTAGCATATATTGTTACTTCTTCGAATCTGGTGTCAGGCACTTCCTGGTGCGAAATCAATCTGTAAATTTTTCCCCACTTGTATTCAGGTTCTACCCCGGTGGTGCATGTAGTGTCTTCGTAAATGCACTCAACCTTTGTGATAACCTCCACCTCAATTTCTTCTTCAACTATAGGAGATTTGTTTTTCTGCCTCATTGACATCTCGTCTTCGGAAAAGTTTCCCTCGACCATGTTAGTCATGACTGAATCTGTGTAAAATGCAGAACTAGAGTTTACTATCAAATACTCTTGCACAAGATGGGCCTGCAAAAAATCCTAGATCCTGCCCATGACTAAAAATTAGCATGATCAACCAAAACATCATAGCTTCGCTAACATTGTAGAGTTTCTCTTGGCAAAGAAACCAGCCTAATCAAAACTACATCCTTGGCATTATCGACCTTAGAATAATATGCCCTAACTTCCTGCTCAAAATAAATCTCATCAAAACGAGGCATATCCTCAAAACCGTGACCCTAGTCTCAAACACGCAAGCAACCAAATCACCCAAAACACAAACCCTCCGGCATTTTGAGAAAACCAGGGTAAGTGCCTACCCACTTCAAAAGAAAGGAAAAATTCCCCCCTCGGACGGCCATATGCAAACTAGGAAAAGCCGGTGCAGACAGCGTAACGCTCGTCTGCACCAGTTTCCTAAACAGTCGGGAAATACCTGAAAACTCATAACAGTTCCGCAACATTCATCAAGGAGAATGAGAACAACCCCCCCCGACTGCTAACTATCAAAATGAACCACATATATGCTGATAAACTCATAACCTTGTGCCCAATTGACCGCGGAAGGAAAAAACCAACCAAGGGTGAAAACCCTAGTTCAAAACTCAACTGAAAGGGGTAGAACATAGTTAGCCTACTTGGCAAGGAGCTGTGCAATCGACAAGGAGAATCTGACAGCTTCCACAATGACGCCACCTACGAATGAGATCCCAACAGCTAAGGTACAATTCCTAGTTCGATACGATAATGACAGTGCAGGCACGGGTTCATAGGAAAAATAATAGAAAAGAAACCCCAAATCCCATATATATATATATCCCGGTGAAAATAAAACCTTCGGTGGAAAAAACAAACCAAATCGACCAGCGGAACCACTAAGGGATCGGCATCCAAACTGCTAATGGGCCACAACGGTAGAAAACGAAACAACTATGAGCTCCGCAATGCAAAGAGATACATCGGTGAAACAATTCAATAAAAAACAACTCATATCGGAGCTCAAACAAACTATCACCTCGGACTATAAGTTAGTTAGAATGCCTCCATGGCAGAAGGTGTAAGAGCAAAAGGTTCCGTAGACCAGTAAAAAATCCGAAGAAATAGAAACAAAGCTTAAGCGAAACATCGGCGAAGAAACAAGCATCGACGAATGGGAAAAATATCATGCAGAAGTTTAGCCTGCTATAGAGCCACAACTACGGAGTGCAAAAACACTAAGGCTTTCGCAAAATGAAACCAGCGACGATCGGAAAAGATCACAACCTCTTTCGTGGTGTTCACAATTTCTCAACCGAAACAGTGGAAATATAAAGCACTAGTGCTCCAACGATTATCAAACAAAATGCCGAAAATAAAATATAAGCGAGAGCACATCGGCGGAAGATAGAACTTTGGATGAGGTCGTCATTCTACTGCACCTCCGCAAAGGTGGATGTGTAGTTGACTATGGTTCCGATTTCATAGCTTCAACAAATTTCTACAGCGGGATAAGAAATCACTGTAAGTCATATTCTAAACCAAAGGCAGAATCAACATAAAGATATTCATTCAACACTCATCAAAATTGCAGTGAAATCAAGAAATCCCAACAAAACTAAGCAAGCCAAATTTAAAAGGAGGGTCCCAAATTATTTAGAGATGTGGGAAATCGTTGCAGCTGCAACAATTGGCGACTACCTGGTGAATCCCAGATCTCTGAGTCAACCCTTCCCTCAGTAGTAGACTGTTTAGCCATTAAGCTAATAGGTTGAATTCTTCTAGATGCTTGTATTCCTACAATGGCAAACATATGCACTTCAATCATTGATGACAACCCAATTTTGGAAATGGGAACACCAAAATCTCAAAGCCAGGATAACTCTTTTGAGGC
Organism: Pseudotsuga menziesii; assembly: GCA_001517045.1. NCBI lineage: Eukaryota > Viridiplantae > Streptophyta > Pinopsida > Pinales > Pinaceae > Pseudotsuga > Pseudotsuga menziesii. Next base: position 89,249 of record LPNX010100153.1, on the reverse strand, counting down.
CTAGTATATGAGTTTTATTTTACCTCTGTCTTTGGGTAGTTTCCAGCTTGGACACCATATGATTGTAACATATGGTAAACAAAATATTCATTTGTTCCTCATTCCCATGCCATTTTGCACTTTTGTTCCTTTTGAACCTTTTGTTCTTTTGAGTCCTCCGTATGCCTTTCTTTCTGAATTTTATTCAGGCTCTTCTATCCATAGTGTCCTTTTGTGTGAGAGATGTGTTTAATTTTCAGCTCACGGATGAAGAAGAAATTTTGGAAAATTTGTATTCATATGATTCGGTACTTTGCTTTGATAGGTATTGCTTCTTTCAGGATTTTTGACTCTTATCAGCCTTTAGACTTTCAAATCTTGGCATGGGATCATTTATATATAATAAACTATTTACCTTACTTCCTTTCCGTGGGTCTTTTGCTGTCACCCCATAGGACATTTTAGATGTGAAATGGATGGAGTCTTGAAATATTATTCTAGACCTTTTGATCCTGAGTTATTTTCAGGGATTTAGCAAGACTTCAGTGAGTTCATAGCCATTTAGGAAAACTACTTACTAGAAGAAATTCTATCAGCTCCAACAAGAATACACAGTCTTATACCAAAGATTTTAGTTAATTGAGAACCCTGATGCTTTCCATGCAACCAAACGTTTTCCTCTTTTATTCAAACCAAACCAAAAGTAACTAGAAACAACAACATCAAATCAAAGTGGAAAAGCTACATCAAATTATTTATGTACAAGGTTATCAAGAGCAAAAACCAAGGAAAATAAAATTTGAGAACTAAATCACTACCTGATCAGTTCTCTACCCACCCCTATAGATCTAGCAACTTGTAAGTTAAGGGGATAGGCTCAACTGCAGATGTGAAATACCTAACCATTATCTAATTCTACCATTCTTGAAACAAAAACTACATCTACTAATTTACAATCAATCTCATCATCCCGTGAACATTAAAGGAGTTCGGGCTAGGTACCTACTATGTTGCTGGCTTCTTCTGATGCAAAATGTCTCAGTTCAAGCTCAATTAGATAATTCCCCAATACAGAATTTATTGATTCATTTTCCTCTTCCAACTTAGTGACAGTGTGTTTCATGTAGGGTTCCCTTAAAATTTTGATCTGATTTGGGACTGCTTTATGAGGCAGCGACAAATGTAACCAATTTGAAACAAAATACCCCTTTAACCTCACTGATCAATCTTGATTCAAAATAAGTCCATAACCATCAGGTATGTCTGCCACCACAATATCAATATATTGACATATCTTTTCATTTGCAGATAAACGAATGAGAACATTCTCCATTTCCCTGACTACTTTCACATTAGTTCTGTCTAATTGAGTAACTTCCCAGGCAGTAGGTTTGAGCTATCCATTAATCCTTTTGCAAACTGCGAGTGGCATAGCATTTACTGATGATCCAGAATCTACCAAAAAATTATGCACCTTATGATTCAAAATCTCCAAAGACAAAAGGAAAGGTGGGGTTTTAAACCTAATCTTCCCTTCCCCAATTGCTTCAACAACTTCCTCCATAGGATGGTTTTCTGTGGGTAGCTCTTCCTCTGGTTCTTCAGGTTTTTTTTTTTTATATTTTCCTTCAGACCTTGACTGGTAATAGTGGCTTTAGGTACCTCACCATCTACATTGTTCTTTGGTTGTTTCTTGACATTCTCTTGCAATTTCTTGATCTTTGAGAGCATTGAATTGTCTTTATTCACCAAATCCAGGCCTTTTGTTGTCATATTTATTTCCGGTATCCCCTCAAGTTTCAGAGTACTTCTTTCTGTATCAAAAAGCGAGACATAGTCCCATAAAAACATGGTATCATTTTCTTGTTTTTCTGTGGTTTTACTACTTTTCCTCTTCATATCTATCCTCAGTTAATTTAGAATCCAATAGCCGATTCATTACCAATGTCATTGAATTTATCCATTGAGGACAATTTTTTTTAGAATGGGGTTGTTGGTGGAAAGAAAAAACTTATCCATACCTACCTCTGTTAAATTCATCGATGCCGGACTGTATGGAGGAGGTTTGGATTGGTTGTTATCTTCTCTTCTCTTGTAATATGGCTTATAGGATTTCTGAGCTTCCTTTTCTTTCTCCAAATCTATTATTCTGTTGGAAAGCTTCTGCATCATTTTTAACATCCCCTCAAAATAATGTGATTGCTCCTCTTTAGGTTTAGACAGTAATAAGGTTTTCTTCCCAAAAGGTTTTTCTCCAGATTGCTCAGGATAATCTTCTATACTTTCCTTTTTAGCCTTTACTCTTTCAGCTTCTTCATAAGTCTCCGATAACATAGGCTTAACTTGAGATTTTGCGAACATAGCCAAGTCAGGACCTAGAGCTAAGGTATAATACTCAATCAAAACCCTGTCAGAGGGCTTATCAGTTGCAGAGAAATTATTAAGGTAAGCAGAAAACCTTTGAGTAAAATTATGTACCTTTTCCTTTCTTTCTATTTTCAAAGCGCCTAAACCTTTCATTAGTGCTGCATGTGTCTTTAGGCTACATATTTACTTCTAAAAATCCTTTCAAAGGTATCCCAATCTGGGATTGAGTTTGTAGGCAAACCAAAATACCATGAGGCTGCTTCTCCTTTAAGGGTTTGCGGAAAAAGTCTGCAGATTACATCTTCATGTTCTCCAGCTTTTAGTCTGTCTTTGGCCAAGTAGAAAATTTGCAAATGGTCATCTACTAAAATATTCTCATTTGGATCAAACTTGGGCAGCATCTTCTTGAAAGATTGAGGTAAACCATGTAAAGGAGGTACTAGGTTAAGAGGTGATCTGGCTTTCCAAGCAGGTGGTGGGTTTGGTGGGTTAGGTGGCTGATTTGCATTTACACCTACCATGAGTCTGGGTGGAGAATGAGGTGGAGAGTGAACACGAGTGTGGACAGGTGAACCGTTAGGTGTATCAGGGTCTACCTGATTCAAAGGCTGAACCACTTCCTATAACGCCATTTCTACCAGTTCTTCCCAATCTCCAACTAACACAGAGTCTTCCAATACATGACGGTCTTTCTTCTTGTATTCTCTTCGGGGTAAATTAGGGATAGTGGGTAATCCTCCAATACTCTTCACATATGCTCTAGTGTGTCTTCTTAGATCATTAACTACTTCATTGTTCATAGAAAACAAATGTTCTCTATTCTCTTCAGGATTCGAATTAGGAAATAAACCGCTTTCAAAACTATCACTGGTGGAGTAATTTCGAGGAAAAGGCTTTCCTCAGCCAACCATGCACTGGTGGCCCTCCTTCTAGCACCAGAAACTATTGAGGCTTGGAAAATCATAGGAACAACATGAAGGGATTCTCCCTAATCAACGTTCCCAACTAGCCCATGACTGTTTGGTATGGAGAATCCATCCAGTTTGCGATCCGGCTACCGTAGGTCAAATAACAAAAATAAAGGGTTTTACCGGTTGCGGCCTGGTCCACTGTGTATATTTTTGTGTTTTTAACTTTAAGTATGATATGCAAGTGCCTATCTAACATGCATATTGGTAAAGAATACGAGGAGTAGTCACAATGTGATGCGCAGGTTCTTACCTCTCGTCTTAAACTCTCTTGCATCTGAATCACACACAACAAAAAACAAACTAACTAAGCTATCCCTAGGGAGCAAGATTATCATTTAATGAGTAATGTATTACTGTTCATGTATTAAGATAGATCACAGGTAGTTGTTCTTTGAATCAAAACACATAAACATAAATAAAGATATGCACAACAAGATAGCTCATTGTTTGCTAAGACATTCATTACTCACAGTGGAAATCATCATAAAACAAACTAGAGAACATTCGTACAAGAACATAGGTTCAGAAAGTTATAACGATCTCATAGTTAATGAAATACGGCTGAAAACAAAATAGTTCCCCTTTAGCATCATTCATTGCACAACATTTGAACATTCCACCCAAAACTTTCTCCAACAGGCAAACTTGTAATTATAATATTGCAAAATGAAATAGTTCCTCTTACAACAAGTTTTTCACAAGTCTCACTGGGAAAAAGCCCCTTCTCTATCTAACTCTCCTATACTTATTCAAAAGGCAAAAACTTTTGGGCTGCCCCCAAATGACCTTTGGGCTTCCCCAACATTTAATCTCCCACAATTGTCTCATATTTAGTGCTTATACAATTTACAATATATTACATTTAAACAAACTAATAAAGCACTTAAGTGGAGGGCCCCACTTGATTGTTTAGGAACTTCTTCCATGCTAAGGCTTCTAATGCAATGTTCTCGAACTCAGAAGGCTCGAGAAAACGAATAATAATTTCAAACTTTGCAGCCTAATTTTTAATCACTTCAATCCTAGCTGAACTTAAGTGTAGTTGATCTTCCAGTAATTGCACACTGACCGCTGAATGAGCTACTTCATATTTCAAGATCTTCTCATCCAGGACCTTGACCTATTGAATTCTTTGTTCATATTCTTGATATCTGTTCTGTAACATCTCTATGAATAGGTCGTGGTCTAGAAATGCGTCTATTCTTTGCTCAGCAGCCACCTGACATCGATTGTAAGTGATCAACAGTCTTCTACAAAACTTGATGCAAGCTCCTTTCATTTTCTTTACAGCCTTCTTAAATTCTTCCGTTGTGTTTATGGAAAACTCTAACAAGTCATAATCTTGTTTTAAGCCTTGTTGATCCTTTGCTGGTAAGACTGCAGGGATCTCCTCATTGGCCTCCAATCTTGCTATTCTTCTCATCAAGACTTGTAAAATGTCATGAGACCTATCTATGAAATATGAAGAAGTATCCAAGGGTTCTTCTAATCTATTATCTACCTGCAAAACTCTGCATCTCTCTTCTTCTATGGACACCCGGCCCTTGCCACCTTTGGTGGTGATCTTCTTTTTAAATCTTCTTTTTAATGTAGTCATATTTTCTGCATTTCTGAAAGTTTCCTCACCCTTATCCCAATGGTTCGTATATTAAAAATGCACATTGGCTTCCTTGCAATGCTCCACCACTTTACTCTGAGAATCATTCCTATGGAAGCTCATTTCTTCAAAGTGAAATTTCTCTAGTTCTTGTACAAACTCATAAGATTTTTTAACTTTTGAAAACTTATAACTTCCCAATCTGAACGGTATGGTAGGATAAGTTGCCTTCTTGTGCTTGAACAAAAAACTCCCTATACCGTCCAAGAAAACCTGCCTGACTGCTTCTTTGTGTACCACATAGTCAGTGGCATATTTGGGAAGCAACAAAGGTCCCCTGGAACAACCATACATTCTAATATACATCCCTTCCTTAGTCAAGTAGTAATTTACAAACTCCTCAATGAATTTCAGTGCTTCTTTGTTAGGGTACACAGGGCACACCCAAAGGACCGAACACCAAGAATAACCGCTTCACACAAATAGATCACAGATCAATACACCAATGTTTGTCACGTGGTTAAAACGCTCGAGAGGGAAACAGTCCATGGCCCCAGCCAAATAGCTACTCGGAGAAATTTATTATA